>OZ021733.1:66081576-66489576 GCA_963978545.1 Linyphia triangularis
CCATGTAACAACTCTGCACTGTATTTAGTTATGGAAATCTAACTATTCACAAACTTTGAATCACGTTTTTTTATCGTGTTAGTTTTAGATGTAACAGAAATTGAGTTGTGAGGAGCTGAAAACCGGAAATCGCTCTGTTAACATAATATACCCTTTTGTTCCTGCCGCTTTGACATCCGATGCTATTTCAGCGCAATTGGATGACGGCAAGTTGGTTTATTAGTATTCCGTAAAAGCGTCCTGTTAATGACAGTGACAAACCGTCAAAATTTGGTGGAATGCATCGTCCTCGACATCGAATCTATCTGCTAAGTTTCAGCTCAATTGGATAACGGATATGGTGTTAATTAGGCCTCCGCAGATTTCCCTGCCATTGAGAAACATACAAAATTGAAGTTAATATAAATGATTTAAAAAGATATTTACAGCTTAAACCATGGCGTTTTTAGGAAAAGCAGCTGCTACCATCACTAATTTTCTGTTGTATACTTTTATTAATAATTCTACATACCTTTACTAAAATTATTTCTGTGATATTTATTTAATTATGTTTATGTAACAGACATTAAAATATGTCGGTGTAAGAAAATATTGAAGTATTGAAAAAGTTACAAAACTCATTATTCCAAGAATTACATAAATGAGTTTTTATGTAATTTCATCCTGCTCAGAGCTTATCACTTTTTACTTCTTTCACTAACCATACAAAAACGTTTCTGGATTTTTATTAAATTCTCGTTGTTGGATGTGTTAGAAAGAGAGATAAAAATAACTATTATTTTACCGAAGTTATATTTTTTCTTCATGAAGTGGATGGAATGAGAGGTGTGAAAAGAAATTAAAAAAAAAAAAAAATCAATACAGCTACTTTAATGCAATTACTTGATGGTGGGAAAAAATAATTTTCCGCTTAACCTTCTTCGAGAAGTTAAAATATTTTATTTTGAATTTATTTTATTCTGAAAGATTCGGAATTGTTCTTAAGTGTTAAAAATTTGAAAGTTTAAAAATAGTTTTAGTGTTTCATTGGTGGTCAGACACTGATTATTCCGCTCATTTTCTATTGAATATTCAACTAATTAAATATTAACCAAGTTCATTTAATTGTTGAAAGTTAAATATAAATTTCAATATTTCATTATTGTATAATGAAGAAATCTCATTATTATAGACGTGTACACCTTTCATTGAAATATGCGACAAACTGTTCATTTTGTATAATATTCATCAAATAACATGCGCCTTCTAATACTGTGATATATTCGTTTGACTATACATAAGCCGTTTATACGTACACACGTACAAAAACGCATATTATTACTAACGCATTACATTACTAATATTCATCGGAGGAAATATAAACTACTTTAAATAGAATGCGTACTACTAAAATACATGGAGCAATTGTTATAATGAGAAGGCTCGCAAGGCTTAAATTTTACAACTCGATAACTTTTTCTATACACTTTTGGCAGCGCAATACTATCAATTTATACGCATTAAGATACATCCTTCATACAAGATTATATTCATTACATTTTAAAGTATGCATATCCATTTTTAAAAGGGAATTTATGTAGGAAATATCTACAGAAAAGCTCTAAGAAATCTGTAGACAATTTGAAGAAAAACCTCTTGAAAATTGCCAGAAAAAAATCTACAGGAAACCTTTATGATGTTTTTAAATTTTTTTTCAGATTCCCATAGATTTTCTGTCACATACGAAACTAAAATAACATTAGTCGGTTAATAAAGTGTCTCAAACAGTTTAAAATTCACACGAAAGGACTTGGACGATTCTTGAATTCCGTGACTTGAGCCACTAGCAATATATTCCACATTTCACTGTCCTAACTTCCTGACAAGTCACGACGAGAGTTTTACGGTCTTTAAATTAATTTTTTAATTAACTGCACCATTTTATGTTCTATTTCTTTCACATCATAGTAAAACATTTTATTTATATGGTATGATTAGAGGTGAGAAATTGTTAATATAATCATGATGTTACCTAATTTATTTTCATATAAATATCATATTTATTTAGTTCATTGCTTGTACAATCTTCTTTTTCTTACTAAATAATAATTTAAATTGTCTGTCTTAAATTTGTATATTTCCTATTGTAATCTTACAATATCTGTGATGATTATATTCCAAAAGATAGATAACATTTTATGTTTGTTTGATATTGTACTATTTGTTAATCCTCTTTGAACTTAAATTCAAAATTGTTTTTTAAAAAGTAGGTAATGAAACAAAAGATACTTAAAAAAAATGTGTGGCAATGAAGAAAAGCGGTGCAATACTTACTTGTCACATGGAGTCTCACACACTTATAGCAACGTAATACAAATAAAAATAATCATCGCAACGTTATTTTTTGGAAAAAAAAAAGTATTTACTTTTTTTAATCACAAATTGAAAAAAACATTGAGTTCGACGTTGAAATAAACATTTTAATTTAATGTTCATAAAAATTGGAAGTTTGTGAACTATGCAAACCTCAATAGAAAAATATGTGTTTAGGAGAAAACGTCGTCAGACACTTACCAAAAAATGTAAGACTTTTACAAATTAGTTTGTTTTCTGTAAAATTTCAGGATAAACTTTTTATTTGTGTACAGTAAAATTTGAATTTTTTTCTTCATTTTATAAATACAAACATTACAAAAATACATGACATGAATTTGAATACTAATAAAATTATATAGATGAATGGTTTTATGTTTTGCATCATACTTTACAATGAACTGTATTTTAAATTGAATTATTAAGGTGCCTGCTTTCAGAATAACCAGAATATATGTAACAAAGATACATAATGCTTTTGACTTGATTTTTAAAGCTGTTTTTAACTTTAATTTTACGAACATATTTCACCAAATATTTTATCTATTTCTTGAGGAATGATTCACTTACGGCCATTTAAATAAGTTGTTTATGGTGGCACATAATCAATGATAACTCTCACTTTTCTAGCAACTTGGACAAGATTACCTGTCGCATATTCTTTGACAATGTCACATCTCAATTTTTGATAACTAGGGTTATATTTAAAAAATAACTCCATTACTCCCACAACGTCATTTTTGTGCTTGAGAAGTTGGACTTCACAGAACCTAGATGGTCATCGATAATATTCATAAAGTATCTTTCACGATTAATTGTAGAAGGAGAGACTGAACCGCAAATATCCGTATGTAGGATTTTCATGGGTTCCTTCTCCTGACATCTTGACAATTTTTCTTCCGTTTCAGCTGCTTTTTTTCCCAGCTCATGTACTTCATAAAAATTATTCTAGATGAGCAATTCCGATTTTTGTAACACTTGATTTGAATAATGTCCCAAACATCTTTGCCATAGAAATTCATCTTCTTGAGTCAACATGGCAATGTTAATATTGGGTAAAAAGTCACTATTATATTGCCCTCATGAGTTAAGTCAAGCTAAAAGTATACTTTTACACTCTTTAAGTAAAATGGCCAACCGATTCTTAAAATACACTTGAAAATCGGAATTTTCAATATTTTTCACGGATATTAGTTTACTATTTATTCCAGGTACATACAGCACGTCTTTCAATGTTACGTCAATGTTTTGTTCCATTTCAAATACTTTTAACTTCAAGTCGACCTTTACCAGAAATTGAAGTATTCTAAACTAAACCAGAGGACGGGCTCAGCTCAGAAAACCACTCAGTATGAGAACTCTTGTAGGACGTCGTACTCGAATCCACTATAATCACCAACAAACGTTACTGCCGCACTTTTGCTTTGTCTGGTTTCCTTTTTTTTTTTGCACGTAGTCGCGTTTTATATGACCGGACTGTCCACCAGAATAACAGACGATTTTCTTGAGAGACTGTTTCATCACGTGACATTTCTTCTTGCAATAGAAACAGACAATATCCTTTTTAAATAAAGAAAAAGCCACCTGTTCACTCTAGGACGTCATAAATTTTCTTGTAGAAACACCACCGACATTTTTATCCTTGCCTTCAGTATCAACTCTTCTGCATCTATAAGGCGTTTTGTCTAAAAAAAGAACCAT
The DNA here is from genome assembly GCA_963978545.1 of Linyphia triangularis. Classification (NCBI taxonomy): domain Eukaryota; kingdom Metazoa; phylum Arthropoda; class Arachnida; order Araneae; family Linyphiidae; genus Linyphia; species Linyphia triangularis. The sequence goes on from OZ021733.1 coordinate 66,085,630, forward strand.
CAAATTCTCGGTAGGTAGACATTCTATTTCAGCTCGAACAGCATCATATTCAACAGGTAACGACATTAGAAGATACACAACAACATCTACATCATTAACCGCTGCATCTGATATACTCAAATCCAATACAAGTCCATGAACTTTATCGATATGACTCTGCATATCAGTCTCTTTTCCTTTTCTTTATAGTGGCTAAATGCTTCCGAGTCAAAACTTGACTCATTGCACTTTCCTTGGAGTATGTAGCATTAATCTTGTCCATATATTCAGAGCCGTATCATCTGCTTGTAACGAAGCAAGAACATTATCACTCTTACGTCATCAACAAAGGATAAGCCTTGTTAGCTTGTAGAGCGAGATCTGGTTTCCTAGAATCAAAATCGTTAGTTAAATAATAATCCAAATCCTTTGCTGCAAATACCGCTTTCAATCGCTTACTCTACAACGAAATATTCGTTCCGTTGAAAGCTTTAATTTAGAACTTGATTTCAGACATCACGCAAATCGAAACGTTCCTTTTAGAACTGACGAAAGAAACGCACATCTCCGAAGCAAAGCGTTTAACTACGCTCTGGTTTTGGGATCATTCTCTTCCGGTCCTGGATCTAAGAGTTAATCAAGATTTATTAACATAAGAATATGCACAGTGAACAAAATTAACGTAGTCGTAAAAAAGAGGTACGATTAAAGTTGCGGTTAAATCGCAGCGTGCAATTACTTTGAACAATTTCAAGATAAATTGAAAATTTGTATAGAATGATGGATTTTTTTTTTAAATTTATTATTATATTATTGCCAATTTTTTAATTGCTATTGAAATTTGCAAGTTATCAAGTTATGCGTATAACTGTTTAGCTAAAATAAACAGATCAATTGTTTATTTTGGTATGTAATATCATAATTTAAAAACTATACATTGCATTTTAGCTCTTCGCATTGCGAAGATTGATGCAGGGAGATGAGCAGAACCCTAAGGCTCCTCTGGCTGATAATTTTAGACCAACCCTAGAACTGAATCAAAGATCAATCAGAACTAATATTGATTTCAATAGAAAACCGGTAAGAAAATACTTTACTTAATGGAATTGCTAATAAATTAAATATCTGTGAAATGTTTCTTTATGTTGAAGATTGATTTTAAGTCGATTGTTCATTTATGCTGTAAATTACACTTCCTACAATAGGATAAAATTATTCACGCTCTACTTAAGTTCATTGGTCAATAATTGTGTATTACATTTTCAATGATAACAAATTAAAGGAAAATTTTCTCATAAATACCATTTCGAGAACTTTAGTTTTGCATGTATACAATAATGGGAAAGTAAAAATGTGTTTCAAAATATTTATCTTACATATGAAATATCGAAAAAAGAGATGGCATATTAGACTTAACAAACTATTTATTTTCGGGAATACGATTACTACCATTTCGTTGTATAATGTAATGTAATATATATTTCCAGTGGACTTCAATGAAAGGAAATCATTATTTTTACACTGCATACGAAGTGTAATTACAATATATAAATAATATATAATAACAAACACACAATTATAGCCCCCCCCCCCACTCAAAAAATATTCAAGCAATAAAACAAGTATTATAGTAATTTAAAATTTTATCGTAAAAAATTTATAATCAATATCAAATTTTCAATGAAAATTTTTAATTAGTTATTCGACTTAGTCGTTTATAATACAACCCATAAAAACAAAATTCATAAATCATTCTCAAAGATTTATTATGGGACTGGCAGGAGGTCCTGTAGAATCATGATTGCTTTCTTAACCGGTCACTGTCTTAGGAATCATCTTAAAACAATGAAAGTTAAGAAAAACCTATGCTGAGGCAGTGGAAACTTGGCTGAAACAGTAGAGCACGTTTTTTGGCAAATGCCAATCATTCATGGGCATTAGGCTTAAAACCTGTGGTGTTATTGACATCAAGTCTAACGACTTTTGCAATGTCCCCCTTTCAGACTGCTTGGTCCTCTGTAAGGTCACTGCCCTGTATAGCAAGCTATAGGCAATTTTCTTCTTAGTATGAAATTAGAGAGGTACAATGGGCCTAAGTTAACATGGCTTTGTCACTCTCTTTTCAAATCTTATCTAATATAAATCCCCTTTATATGCATCGCCAATTTCTATATTCATTAACATAGCTCCGTTTCTGTTATCAGTGTGTGCTTGGAATTTGCATCTAACTTAAAATATTAAAAACATTTCTATCATTAAAATATGCGGTAAATTACTTTTAAATATGTATTCATTAAAAATGAATGGGAATCTATGCACTCACATCCAAATATCTTTTATTTATTCTGATTAAAACAGCTTTATTATTTATTTATTAAAATATTTTGGCAACAGGAAAGAGTTTCTTCAATGACCGGTTAAACGCTATTTCAGCGCGAATGGATGACGGCAAGCTGGTTCATTAGTATTCCATAAAAGTGACCTTATAGTGACAGTGACAGCCTCCACAATTTATAGATGCATTGCAATTGACATTGAATCTATCTTCCAAGTTCCAGCCTGATTGGATAACGGCAAGGCGTGTTAATTACGCCTCCGCAGATTTTGCTATCATCGACATACACAGCCACCCACACACATACACGCAACATCGAAGTTAATATAAAGGATTTTAAAAAATGTGTATTCTACATCATCTCTATATTATCAAAGTTTATTTTAAAACCAAAAAAGTTTTTGTTGAAGTACAAGAAATTAATTTGAAATATTTAATATTTATTATAAAGTTTCCTCAACTATAATTTACGCTTCATGAGGGAACAGCCCACGTTATCTGAACAGAGAATCAAGTTTCTATTTCGCTTATCTCTCAGTTTATCTGTTTAAAACTTCCTAAAAGAATTTGTAATCGAACGTTATTCGAGTTACAAATGTTTCACATACGTAATCAAGAGATTCTGTATTAAATATGTTAATTTTTAAAAAACGCCTTTTCCGCAATATATTTCATCGGATCTCAACTCTTGAAATATAAATTACGATACGTACATTGTAGAACGCATCGATAATTTTTAAAAATTGCGTAATTTAGGCATTGTAGACTATTCTGAAAATTACATTCTTATAGATAACATATTTATGTAAACAATAAATCTATTACCATTTCCGTTAATATTTACATTTCTACTTGAAGTAATGAAATAACAAACCAATATATTTCTCAAGTAATTTTTAAATATTTATTTCCTATTGAATATTATGTAAGCAATTAAAAAGATAAATTTATGCTTTGATTTTACTATCCATGGAGCAATTTACATTAAACTACATTATTTTTACATGGATTAATACTTCTAATTGTTATACACGCAGCTTCCTCACTATACTAAAAATAATATTTTTTGATAAAATAATTTACAACAATGAAATGTAAAACAAAAACACAGTACTCAATTCCTCCAAAAATAGGTTTTTTGGAATCCTCATAAATGTGGATAACAAAATTATCCAGTGGACCAATAATTATATGGAAATATTTTTTTAAGGTACATGTACGCAGATTTTTAGTTTTAACAATCGGAATGTTTAATTATTTAAACATATATCTAAAAAAATTGTTTGTCGTGTAATTGAGGTACAGGTGGTTATCTAAATAATGGAAACACCTGTGAATAAAAGTGACATTTAAGAATGCGCTTCGTAAGCATCAAAATATAAATCCTAGCTAGGATTTTTTTAACATAAAAAGTATGTATCATGGTACGTATGCGGTAGCTTTAGTGTAGTTGTATACATCTTGGATTTTTTTCAAAAACGTAAAATGTCAGACCTCACAGACTTTCAAAGAGGCCAAATTGCAGGATCCCGTCAAGCGGGAATAAATGTGACCGAAACATCCCGGCTGTTAGGCGTATCTAAGAGGTACAGTGTCTAAAGTCATGACAGTGTACACACAGCTCGGCAAGACAAGCTCGCTAAAGCAAAATAGTGGAGAAGCTGAGTGAAAGAGACCGGCGGGTTTTGCAGCGGATTGTAATCTCTAAAAAAATAAAGAATGATAAAATATTTCTCTAAATATTATTCAGCACTTGTATTATTCGATTCCTAAGAAGAATCCAAGCTGTATTACATGTCAAAGGTGGTCTTAAGCTATATAAGTAAAGGATTTCTTATAAAAATAGGGTGTTTCCATTATTTTGATAAGCACCTGTTTTTCTGTGCACATGGAACATACTTAAGAGCAGACGCCATATAATTATTATGCTAAGTATCGGCGCTCATGTTTGTATAAACGGTGCATATTGTGTTATATTACAATAAAAAATTAATTAAAATAATAACTAAAAACTTTTTATAAACTTTAATGGTTTTAATTAGATATATATTAATCACATACACAGATAATATATATATATATATATATATATATATATATTTATATATTAAATATATTTTAAGCATTGGTTACTTCTACTTTTACCTCCAATGTGCTTTGAAATATACACTGCTGAAATAAAGTATTTAAATGAAACACGAAGATGCTATGGTTCTAAATCCCCTTTTCCCTTAGTTGCCGTTACAATTTTTGTTTCATTTTGTGCGAATTTTACCATTATTTTAACCCCTTTGTGCCTGGACTTAATTATAGCTTTTTGTTAATACGTCTTTTGGTTGAGCTTTTTTGTTTCGTACTTTAAATCGAGAAAAAAATGCAATCCTTGATCCAAGGCATTTTAATTAGGAGAAGTGCGGGTGAATGTTTTTGGTCCTAAGTAAAGGGTACTTTTTTTATTCCTTTTATGTTTTTTATTCCTAAATCGGAGCGTTTAATCTAAAACTCGTCAGACTATTTCAATAAGAAATACAACGAAGTTACTCATTTTGAATTTAATTTCCTCTAGTAAGCGTCATAATGAATACACAAGCTTTAAAGTTAGAAAGATACTAAGATTTTGAAAATCTGTTATGGCTTGTCTGCTCAATTTAATTTCCGAAATACTTTATACGTTTTAAAAATTTGTATTTACAACAATTTTTCTTTAATAAGAAAATATACTGATTTTTATATACATATGAATAATACTATTTTTATTTTATTAGAATATAAAATGAGATTTAGAATAGATATTCTCTTATTTATTTATACTTTTTATGATATAATAATGATATAAAGTAAGGTTTAAATAATATTATAACTATTTATAATATTAAATAATATTATAATATAAATAAATAAGTATTTGTTTTTTATTTCTCAATTAAAGTGTTCTTACATACCAGTTTTTCTATAAAAATTTTTGAATACAGTTTCTTGAAGCAAACATTGAGGTCACCTTTGACAATTAATAAATAACATTTTCTTAAATTTTCTCAAGATGAAAAATGTAATCAAACCCTGTCCCTTTTTAAAAATCAGACTTCTATAATGAAAAACTAAGAAGCCTTGAACATGATGTAAAATCATGTTATTGATAGTAAAATGTGGAGATTGTGTCTCTTTTTTTAATTTAAAAATATACTTGTGATATCAATCTATACATGTAAATAAATAAAAAGAAGCATACAATAAATATAGTGCAAATCTAGCAACAGAATTCACTCAACGATTACTTCAAAAGAAAAAAAAAATATTTCTAAAAATGCAAATACAAATTTGTACTCCCAAATTTAAACGTACTTTTTTTTTATTTTAAATGACAGATACGATATTTACTTTTGACAAGGCAATAAATAATATGAATACACCTAGCGCTACATTATTTTTTAAATCATTTGTTCAAACTGCTCTACTGCGCAATATTCGGTCATTTCTTTCCATCTGATCTAGCAAACATTATCAATGTACGTACATACCAATCCATTTATTAAGTCTGGAAATTAAAATGTTGTATCATTCATATATTTAAAGTGAAAGACGTGTAAAAAGAAAAAATATCAGCATGTGGCCTTCAAGAAATAGGTTATTTATTATTATCAGTTTTGTACTTGTTATTTAAATATATAGTCATGAGGTTATTGAAAATCATGTTCCTTCACAATATCACTAGGTGAGTAAACTTTAACTAGTTGAATTTTTAAACAGTATTCAATTCGAAATTTCAACGGTTTACTTTCCATATATCGTTTTCATGTGCTTATTTCATGTAATCTTGTTTTTAAAATACATTTCTTGTATTTCCGGACACCCATGCGAGGGGTGTCTAGAGTTTCGAGAAAAACTTCGCTCTCCACACTTTTCAAAGAGGGCGACAATCATTACAGGAAGTCTAGGGTCGGTATATAAGGTAGGTAGGGAAGCATATCTCGCTTTTCTTCTAGACTGAGAAGCGACTGCAAGTTTAAGTACCCCAACGAACATCATTCGGAATTGTTTAAAGAATGAGGAGAAAAGTTACTGGATTACGAATCCACTGGTCATTGATTGAATTATGTTCTCCGATGCAGTATAGCCCTCTAGAGTTTGGGAAAGAAAATCACCAATTAAACCTAGTATATGTTGTATTATTTATTATTTAAACATCATTCAATGTATGGTAACGATAGTAAGTGTTTTTAATTATGTGGTATCAAAAGTTATTTAAAGCAATTAAATTACGGTGACTTTTCATTTACGAGAAGTATATATATATTAAAACACAAATATACTATTAAAAAAATATTACACACTTTTTCTGGAAGATGATTTATGGGAATCATATCTTTCTCTGTGTATACAGAACTAAAATTTGCCATTGATATACAATTTAAAGGCTAAGACTTCCTCTTCTGACGAATAGTTTATTTGCAATTGCACATTACGTAACTTATTTGAAAATCGAAGTTAAAAAAACAGAAATAATCCACACATTTTGGGAAATTTTTTAGCATTAAAATGATAACACTATAGAAAAAGTACATTTAAATTATAATTTAAGCATATCGAAGAAATCTAAGAAATCTTATATCTCTAAGCTATAGAATACAATACACAATTCTAATGAACTGCCAAGAAAGTAACTATAAAAACTTAGCTATACCACATAGGTGAACATTACTCGTACACATTCTGATAAAGTTGCAAATTAAATTACATTACAGCCCCTCAAAATAGTTTGTTATTATATTCACTGTTGGGCAATTCTCTAAAAACTGAAACCCCTTCACCTAAATAAAAAAACTCGAAGGAATATACAAGTAATGAATCGTTATTAAAGTTAGATGTCCAAAGTATCATAAAAATTTAATAAAAACATTTAGTGACACAATTTAATTCAACTTTTTGACATTGAAAGTTGAATAATTTTAATGACTAAATTATGTAAAACAGAGTATAACAAATATGTGTTTTTGAAGGGGATTTGGTAGTCAAAAATTTATAATAAAACAATTTTGAGCTTATGGTTGTTTATTAAAATCTGAATTTTTTCCTTTAAAATGATACCTCATTTGTAATAATACCTCATTTAGAAGTATTTTTAATAATTTTTGGAAGAACAAAATTTCTAACTATGAGTGTAAGTAATGTTTTCTTTAAAATGCGTTTTTCTCAAAACTACATTTTTCATTACTCATGTACCTTTTTCTCAGAAACCGCACAAACTATCTACCTAAAATTTTTATCACCTATTCCTTTTATGTATCTGTATATACTGAAATGATATTTTTTGTTATTATCTTAAAAATAATTTTTGTTCTGGCTTATTACGTCAAAAAAATTTGAGCGACTTACACGATAATTCATTTTTTTTAAAAAGTAAATGTATTACAATTAAAATCTTACTTCAGTGTAATAACAATTGTCTGCTAAATGTGATGAAAAAAATAATTAAACTTCTACAGCAAGTATTTTCTAAGAAAAAGGTACATGAATAATGAAAAATGTGGTTTTGAGATAAACGCATTCTAAAGAAAAGCTTACTTACCCTAATAGCTCATAATATATCTTCTAAAATTATCAAAAATACTTCTACATGAGCTTTTATTACAAATGAGGTATCATTTTAATGGGAAGTTTAACTGTCCCGTGCGTCAGCTGCCTATAAAAGCATGTTTGATCTAGTTAGAGCCCTTATTTTTAAATATAACTTCAAGAACAGCTAAAAATATAAAAAACGAAAACATAACTACTTAATTCATCATTAATTTAATATTCTAATTTATTTAAGAGTACAAAAATGAGCGCAAAATGTCCCGTGCATCAAACAGAGAATTGCTCTGTTAATGTTAAGCATTTACTATATTTTTATAAATCTTCCAAACCTATTACATTATTGTCTAAAAAATTGCAAGCAGCATGTACGACACAATAATCATCATTTATTTATATTACCTTTACAAATCTCATGTTCTTTTGATGGAATTCACAAAATGTCACTAAAGTAAAATCCATAAGTTGCAACTGTAGAGGAAGTTGTAATTGCCACAGCATTTGCAAGCTCTGCAAATGCTACTGTAAAGTGGCTGCTCAATAGCACGAGCACTGGATATTCCGAGGGCAATCGTGAGCATGATTTTACACAAAATTAAGAAGTTGTATCCTTACAATATGCATTTCGTGCAACATTTTAAACTGTACTCTGTACGTCTAGACTTTGTCTTGCGTTTTCCGACAAGGATGCAAGTGAGTAAGTTCTTGCCAACGCCTATTTTATAACAACACGATTCCACTAATCCTTATGCCAATTAACAGCTGCCGATACATTCTCGATACATACGACATAGTCTGGTCAGCAAGATCCTTGTGACTTCTGGCTATGGAGTTTTCTCAAAGATCACTTTTATAAAGGGCATGTAACTTATGAATTCTGAGTTAACCATAGATGTTCGTTGTGGTTCGGAATCCACGTTAAACTGTGTATCCCAGCCTGATTAGCAGTTATTGTGCCCAAAAAATAGGTCATTGAGCATACAAACCAAAACTTATGAAGTTGACTTGAAAACCAGCACCGTGCGCCACGTCTCCATCATTCCTTCTCATACGTTGCGTGCGCTGATTGTTAATGCTGCATTCTGCATATTGTTGACCGGAAAGGTGTGCACATAGTGCACACAAGTGTATAAATAAATAAAATAGTCAGTTACCCCCTAGGAAACCTCGGCCTTATTATCTACATTACATATATTTCAAGTTTCATTCTGATCCGTTCAGTAGAGCTACGAGCCGCTGAGTACCGTCAGTTTAATTTTAACCACCCTGTATATCAAATACGGATTAACAATTTTACTTTAGGTATTTTTCCGTTGTAAAATATCTAATATTTGTCTGAACAATTGTTATAAAATGCAATCCGCTGTACTGTCTGTAGAATTATCCATTTTTTCAAATATCACGTAATCTTTATAGTGGACAAAAGTCTCTTTCAGTATATTTAAAGACTCTCTAGGCTCTTAGGATTGGTAAGTAGAGTTTCATTTGTATTTCCAGTAAGGTTCACACTTCAGTAAGGTCAGTCACTTCCCTTCCACTTAACGAATTGCAGGGTGTCCAGCGAAGGACTCCCTGATTTTAAGATTAAATAACTCAACAACAAAGATCGATAGAATAATGAAACAAAGAGTATAGATATTTTGACAGTTGTAAAAATCTGATACTAAATTTTCAAAATTAGTTACAAATGTTGCAAACAGATGGCGCTGTGCACTGTAGTTCATATGAATAAAGAGTACTTTGAAGCTCAGACCGTTCAGTCTTCGGACAGTTCCATTGTTTAAACATGAAAGGATGTTAGTGTGATTGCACCGGCTGATTGCAGAGGACAAATTTATAACATATTTCTAAAATTTTACAACTATAGCGCCATCTGTTGGTAACTTTTCTAACTAATTTAGAAACTTCTGTTTATGATTTTTATAGAATTCAAAATAACTATAATTTTTGTTTCATTTTTCTATCTATCTTTGAATGATTTAATTTTAAAATCAGGGAGTCCTTCGCTGGATGTGGTATCAATTGAAGTTTTAAAATACCATTAATTTCATACAATTTTGTAAAAAATAAGGTTATATTTATTTTATTTTTTCATATTTAACCCGTCGTACCTGATGATTGTGAATATTGAAATAACACACAATAATCCATCACTGGTGACAGGGTTAAATGAATAAAATTACGAAGATAGTTTAAACTATAATGTACTTTTATGTAGATAATTGCCGGAACAAAGACATTGATTTAAATTTCTGTCTTTTTAGGGAAGTGAGTGTCCTAGTATGAGCAGACAAATGCATTACCAGGGTAAGCATAATCTTATATTATTTCAAATTTTAAATGGTATGATTATCTGAAAGGCATTGCAGGTATGTCAAAATTATTCATGCTTTAATAACATTCCTAAGCTCATAATATAAAATATGTATTATATTTTCATTTCTAAGGTAATTAAAAATATGTAATTTAGGGACAGATCCAAATTAAAAAAGCACGATCAGTTTTTTTTTACCTTTAATACTCACTGCACTTGTTCTCATAATAACAATATATTTCAATACAGTTCGGGGTAATCTACAGTACTGGAATGCACATACTTTTTGTTTGGTGAAACAAGTTGTGTTATAAGTTAACGATACACTCACGAGTCTCCATGCTATATAATTTAAAGCATACATTCTGAAAAGAAATTACAATATAATAAGTAATAGTGTTTGTATTTTGAATCCTTCAATAATGGTAAATCATTATGTATATTTTGTTATTTGAACCTAAATGTTAAATTATTAATCAATCATTGATAACGCAGTACATCATAATTATAAAATTAAATACCAATTGGCAAAAGTTATTATCTGCAACTATATCAAATTCCTTTTAAGCAAACTTCATTAAAATCCGAAATGAAAAGCACGTATCCAGGATATTTCTGGTAAAGATATTTTAAATGATCTAATATTTACATACCTTTCAAAAAGCAAAAGCAAGTTACACTGAAAAGAAAATTATACCACTTATCTGCCTCAATAGAAATTAAAACATTGTCCAATTCAAGAAATTTACTAAACGATTGTTAACTCAATAAATTATTTTTTTATTATTTTTTTAGGGAAACATAATTTTTAAAAATTATAGCACAAAAACTCATGATTTTAAAACTTCTTGACTTTGAATGGAAAGTTATAATTCACTCCGCATTTAAATTGTTATAAAACCATACATCACAGTGTTTCAATCGCAATTCACAAAAACATTAATGATGGTAACATTTGAATACTCCTTGATTAAGAAAAATGCAACAGCTTATGAATGTATCTTTCTTATCTACGTGTAATACTAATCTATCTACATGTAACACTTACAATCTACATGTTACCCTATCTACATGTAACACTTACAATCTACATGTTACACTGTCTACATGTAACACTTACAATCTACATGTTACACTATCTACATGTACCCTTAATATTACAATGGGGTCTTTCCATGTCAAATCAACACAAAAAAGTGGTATTTTCAACCCTAACCTGCTTACTTTTCTGAAATACGGCGATTCCAAAATTGGCCAAAAGGGAAATATTTCGCATTTCTTGCTATACAAATTTGCACATAATTTTGTCCTAATTATCATAGAACATTGCTTTTGGTGTCAAAACAAAGCTGAATATTTGGACTTTCTTATGATGAAGGTTCCCATATTCGCGATACCTAATGCAAGAGGTTCACCTAATGGCCGTGGGGTTAGAACTCTGGTCTCGCATGCAAAATTTGCCGAATTTGAATCCTAAATTAAGCATTGATGTTCGTTGTGGTTCGGAATCCTCGTTAAGTTGTAGGTCCGGACTGATTAGCCGTTAGTGTGCAAAAACCAAGTCCTTGAACGTACAAAACAACCAATCAACCTAATTCAAAAGAATGTTCATGAAACTGAATGTAAAATAGTAAAATATCTAGTTCTTTAAAGTAATTAAATAATGAAAATTTAATTCTTGGATCTTTTGTTAAATGTGTGGGAGAGTTCCAAATTTTCTTATATGCCATCAAATAAGTGCCTTTACAGGATGAATGGAACAGTTACTGTTTGCTTTTGTCATATTCATAAAAATGTGAAATTAATGCTGAGATGATGTGCCATTGGAAAGAAATAAAGAAATTGAAACTCCATTAGATTCCTTTTAAACCTGCATATATACAATTGTTTGTAATTATCCTCAAACAATGTGTTACCTTGTTGGGACTGTAACAATTGTCCGAAATTTGAAGAATTTAGTAAGTGAATGGTAAGTAGTTTCATTCCCTACAAAAATCTGTTGGTTTCATTTGGCCAATGGGATACCAAGCAATAAATTTATATACAAAACATTATCATTAACTTCACCCAATAATCAACTTTGGTTGCGAAATGAAGATTATCATATTTGCAAAACTCAATACAAAAGAATGTACTGGGAATTAAATGTGAATTATCTAGTATTCTAATGAATTAAATGGTTAGTATGCCTAGTTATAAAGTTAAATTTTAGCTGTAGTCAACTCTTATCATAAAAATCATCTAATTTTACGATATTCTTATGGATATATAATAGAAAAATAAAAGCAAAGTATTATGATTATTCTCTGCTTATTGCACATAAATTATGTAAAAAAAAATTCATTCCTATAAAATTAAAAACTTGATCATAAATAGAATTTTGTGATTTTTTTAAAAGAACGTTACAAACAATCAGAATAATTTTTTGTACATATTATTTAACAAAACTGTACATATTATTCTCCAAAATAGAAACACGTTTTTGTATTAATCGTATTACCATTGAAATATGCCGAAATTAGTTTAACAGATACATATCATTTCATAATATTCACCTTCTCTTTTCCTTTTACAACTTTTTTTTATTTTCTGAAATAGATTTTAGTCTTGAACTGCATCTTGAATAATAAAGAAGCAATTTTCAAAAAAAAATTGCTAACATTCTGATTTTAAATTTTTTACTAGCACTAGAGAAACATGACTACTCTTTAACATTAAAGCCGTTAAAATGTTTCCAGAAATAAATTAATAAGTCATTACAAAGGGTCTACAAAGTTTCAAGATAAACCTGTAAAAATTATTACACTGCTTGTATTTTACTTTTGTAATTCCTTTTTTATCAAAAAGTTTTTCGATGCACTTAATAAATTTCTCGCATTATGGACAATTGTTACAATCTCACAAGTAACATTGTTTGAGGATGATTTCTAACAGGGATGATGGGAATTGGGAACAGAGTTTGAGGATGATTTCTATGCAGATTTAACAGGAATCGAATGGAGTTTCAATTTATTTACTTAATTCTTTCGAATGACATTCTATTAACAGTAATTTCACATTTTTATGAATATGACAGACACAAACTTTAAGTGTTCCACTTCCCCTGTAACGGCACTTATTTGGCTGTATATCAGCAAACTTAGAAGATTCAATTATATCAATCTTTCAACAAAAGATCCAAGAACTAAATTTTCATTATTTGATATTTTTTTAAATCTAGAAAATTTACATTTAGTTACTTGTACATTCTTTTGCAATAAGTATAGCTATAATGGGAATTTTTAATTCGCACCCAAATGCGATTATCGTGCGAAATTAAGCATAAGGGTTGGCATTTAAATTTATAACTTGCCATCCCATTGCAGTCTAAAATGAAACCAACAGATTTTTGTAAAAAATTAATGTATGAAGAAAAAATATTTTTTTGAAAAAAATTAAAATACTCCTTTTTGAGATATCAAAGGTCGAAATGTTTGACCTTAAAAAGAATTTTTTTTAAAAATAGGTGCAAATTGTGCATCATAGGAAATCTCAAATATTCAGCTTTTTTTTGACACCAAAAGCAATGTTCTATGATAATTATGGACACAATTATGTGCAAATTAGTAAAGCAAGAAATACGAAATTTTGATCATTTGGCCCATTTTTGGAGCGCCGTATTTCAGAAACCAAACGATATTCAAACTTAATATTAACCATTTTTCTTTTCTCTATGAATCCAACAAGTGAGCAAAACTTTATTAAATTCTGAAGTGGTCGGGTTGAGAGCCGTGTTGATTTGACATGGAATGACCCAATGCTCATTTAAAAAGAAATAATTAATGCAGTGTATCATTAGTAGTCCATACATCCTCTAAATGTAAACTACTCCTACCATAAATTACTCACACGTTGCAGTGTATAGATGAACGTAAGGTATAATAGTTCTTTATTAATCAAAACACGTTGATGGATTCTGTTCCTGGAGATTGAAATGCAATTTCTTCGAAGTACATAAAAATAACAAAAATAGCTTTCTAAGAATTACCATCACACAACTTTTGAAATTTTCCAGAAAAAAGATGTGTCAAAAACGCATGGTAAAAAGTGTGTATTACCAGTTTTGAAATATCCTCTCATATAATTTTATTAATTCAAACTAGACTGATGTATTATTCTGGAAGTAGGTCATATTAGGTAGTATTCAGTAGGTAGTATTCAGATATTTAATATCAACAATAACTAAGAATAGCTTGAATCATAACCTAAGCTGAAATATATACTAGAATTAAATGGAATACTAGAATAAATTGTCAATTAGTTTCTCTATGTTCTTATAAGCGACAACAACTGTGATTATTAATATATATTCAATCACACAACTTTTCTAATTTTTTATCTGCGTAAATATATGTTCCGTTGCAATGATCTTCATCATAATTGTTCAAAAATTAGAATCCAAGATGCAATTGAAAATTTGTTATGTCATCAAATATTCTAAAATTCTTAAAAAATTCAGAAAAATAACCTATACATAATTAATATACAATGTGATAGCAAAATTATGGGGTAAGTCACAATGTGTTTTTATAACACTACATAAATATACCCCTATACAACTTATCCTGACTTTACTGAATACGCTGTAGGATTGATCGTTCCGCGTAAAAGATATAGTTCCTAGCGAAACACTACTTATATGGAAATATTGATGATCTACGCGCATAGTTTTGTGTTAAACTTAGTTATATGTTGATAAAAAAATAAGCGCTTTTAAATTTTATTTTTACTTAATACTTTACTTTTCTAACCACTGATACTATAAGAGTTTTAACTGTGTGAGAGAGAACGAATCATATGGCTTTGACCGAGCTATTTCGTAACGTCACTCACTTGGCGAATCGCAATTGGCTCAGTTCACACCTCTCAGTTCAAGACGTCACATGAAAGATTATTGCGCAGCCAATCAGCGCGTAGTGAAACCAAACCTCACATCAGAGTAGAGTATTCAATGAGGTCAGGATAAGTTGTCAAGGACTAAATGCATAATAAGTCATTATTTTTATTCAATTATTTTTTGGCCGTCGTGCACTAACCTTTGGGAAAGTAATCGTTTATTTATTTGAGTTTTTTTGGCTCAACGCTATGGTCATGCTTCGTCTCTGAAAAGGGGAAAAGATTATCATTCATAGTCATTCAGTGTAGTACAGTTCCATTGGGACTCCATTGCCCTAAAAATTTGTTAAAACTATGGATTTGTCTATTTATATTTTTTTTTAGATTGTTTACCATACAAACCACGAACCACATATTTTGTATTTGGGCAAACAAACACTTAACATTAGATGACATAAAAAACTTAAAGTTGCCTCTCCCCCTATAAATCATCTAGTTTCCAGTCTTTAATTTCATGCATTGCTTTGCAGCCAACTCAGACTTCCAGAAAGGACCTTGATCAGTGTCCTTTCGGTCATGTGGTGGCATCCAAGGAAATCAAGGGCCACGACGTCCACCCTAGCGTGGTCGAATTTTGTCCCACCATCATTCTCATAGCCATCATAATTACATTAATTGTGACATTTCAAATCCTACCATTGACATTTCAAGTGAATCCTCATCCTCTCAACCAAAGTTTGTCTTCCTACGAGTGCTATGTGGTTCGGAAGTTCCTCTCAACATGCACTGGATTGATTGGATGGCCAGATATGTGTGTACAGATGGAATTGATGCTGGATCAAACATTTTGGAATTTTTTGTAAATGGATTCGTACAAAGAATTAATAGAAGACTGTTTTTGAATCGCCCAAACTCAAGGATTGTATTAATCGACCGTCCTTGAAAGCAGATGCATTGATGGAATAGAATTTCCAGATAAATGGAAAGGTAAGAATGACACACTTATATTTATAAAATTCGATAATCATTAGTTTCAGCCAAAATTTAAGTGAATGAATTTAAGGTATTACTCGTATATATATATATATATATATATATATATATATATATATATATATATATATATATATATATATATATATATATATATATATATATATATATATATATATATATATATATATATATATATAGATATATATAGATATATATATATCTTTAGGGTATCGTCAACAATGCACACAGACTCACAGAGTGATAATTTCCTTAACTTTTAAGTTACTGCCCTAATTTTTTGCAAATAGCATTAAATTGAATTGGCGCTTTTGGAAGAAAAGAAAAAAACCGAAAAAAGAACCCGGCACAAATAAAATTTCATGTTCTGCTGTTAAAAGTATAAATAGGAAAAACATTAATAGATTCTATAATCATGGGATCATAAAATAAACGTTTAAAAAACTCTGAGAACTCTTTTACCATGAGAACTCTTTGTGATAATAATGTTTGAGCGAAAAGCGATGATACCCTTATGGCACAAAATAAATATTGTTAATTTTGCGACGCACAATTCATTCATCAAAATGATAGATAATTTCTTCGTTTGCTTATTTGATTCACGCCCTAATTGACCCTAGACAGAAGCAATATAAATAAATAAATATTTATCACCCACACAACACAAACTGCTTCTCCTTCATACGAAAAGAAGTTAAATAAGCTATCTGCACTCGAGGGTAATTTTCATTAAAGTCATGAATGACTCCATCGCATTCTAAAGAACACAGCGCTCAACGACTGTAATGTCCCCTAATGGTGCAAATGAGCGCTTTAGTCTTTGCGGGGTAATTTACCATGAGAACAAATCCAAAAGAAAACGGAGAGGAAATACGACTTAGATCCTAAACTATAACCCCCACTGCCTTGAGGGGGTTACGTGAATGATTTGGCAGTAATCGAAAATTATGTAGCGTTAGTCTTAGGTAACAATCCTTCAATCTTCTAATTAGGGTCGTGAGCTAGCTATTTATCTACAGCGGTGGCCTGTGTTTGGGATTTCATTATAGGAAAAGATAGGGATGAGAGGAAGTCACAAAATAAAAGATGCGACCACTTCAGGTAATTGGGTGGATATAGGGCAAAGGGGATATATATTGGGTTACTATAAGATAAAAAGTGGGTAAATAGGATATTTAAAGATGTTACTGAATGTATTTATGATCATTACAATTACGGTAGTCCAAATTATAGACACATCAAGAAACGGGGCAGTGTTCCTCCACTAAGTAGCCTGATGTCAAAGCGGCAGACATGCAAGTGTATGTTATGTTGACCGGGCTAAGGCCCGTTTTCGAGCCCTCACAGCATAGCATCTATTATAGCTAGAACCCTGATTTTTTTTGCCATCGTGTTGCTCCGGGTGAGAAGACGAAAAATAACAGCATAATTTTTCACACTAAACAAGAAAACATAACAAAAACTTCATTTGAAAATCTTCGAAGTTAAAGGAATTTTTTTCTTCTGGTTGTGACAAAAAAACTTTAGCCAGGGGTACAGCCAAAAATATTTGATGATTGTTTGCCATTTTTTTTATTACATGAAAATTTCAGCTAAGCCTACAATTTAAGCGCTTCAACATATTCAGGCCATACTATTTTTATTTCTCTCAGCTTGATTATAGGAAGTGCCTTTTTTATGACTTAATGCATACGAGGGTCTGTAACCCCCAGAAATGACCACATAAGTTGTGAACTTTAGCCATGGCTATGAATGATTAAAACCCGTCATCAGATTTCGGATATTCATATTAATTTCAAGAAAAATACAATTTAATTTAAGCTACAATTTAAGCGCTTCAACATATTCAGGCCATACTATTTTTATTTCTCTCAGCTTGATTATAGGAAGTGCCTTTTGTATGACTTAATGCATACGAGGGTCTGTAACCAACAGAAATGACCACATAAGTTGTGAACTTTAGCCATGGCTATGAATGATTAAAACCCGTCATCAGATTTCGGATATTCATATTAATTTCAAGAAAAAACTTTGATATTTTAGGTTTAACTATTGAAACAGTATAAATAGAAAAAAGTACAAATTACTTATTTTTCAATTAAATTGCATGCTTATCATAGCTCTGAAAGCGCTTCAACATATTCAGGCCATACTATTTTTATTTCTCTCAGCTTGATTATAGGAAGTGACTTTTGTATGACTTAATGCATACGAGGGTCTGTAACCCCCAGAAATGACCACATAAGTTGTGAACTTTAGCCATGGCTATGAATGATTAAAACCCGTCATCAGATTTCGGATATTCATATTAATTTCAAGAAAAAACTTTGATATTTTAGGTTTAACTATTGAAACAGTATAAATAGAAAAAAGTACAAATTACTTATTTTTCAATTAAATTGCATGCTTATCATAGCTCTGAAAACTCGTGTTACAACTTTGAGTTAGAAAACCACTTTCAGTTTAAGATAAAGTTTTCAAGTTTTT
This sequence comes from Linyphia triangularis, assembly GCA_963978545.1. NCBI lineage: Eukaryota > Metazoa > Arthropoda > Arachnida > Araneae > Linyphiidae > Linyphia > Linyphia triangularis. Next base: position 66,104,205 of record OZ021733.1, read on the forward strand.
TTGTTTTTTTTTTCTTTTTTAAACCATGCACCTTCTGATCACTAGCATTCTCTGATAATCTTAATGACCGTACCATCGAAGATGCTTAAGGTTCTCTTGAAATAATAATAAATCCTTTATTTGAAACACATTTTTACTTTCAATTACTCATATGTTAACATAAGGCAATGAAAACATTGTTTTCTGTAAAAAAAAAAACTCCCCTCCCCCTTTTTTTTTTTTTTTTCATTTCTCCACGTTTTGGAAGGCCCTGACTTCAAAATAGGGGAGTGGAACATCTTATGTCCATTGTGTTCAAATTTGATATGGAATGGTGTTAATTTACGTTTTCATATTTCCGCTGCAGTAATTTTTACTTGAGCAAAAAAACGCCAAAACGGCAAATTTGGTGATGTTATTCTATAAACATTATACAATCATTTCTAGTGCGTGAAACAGCTGAAAATCAATCGTTGATGAGCGATGCTCAAGGGTAGATAATTCTATAGTCAATTTATTAAGCTTTTATAGCATATCTACCGGAAATTCGGTGGGATGGATGTTTAGAACACTTTAAAAGGGCATTAGCACAGCGATTTTAATTAAAATCATTAGAGTCGTTTTCTAGTGATTACTAGAAAACTTGATTTTCTCATGATTTTAACCTTATGCACTTGAGTAATTTTGACGATTTTTATTACATTGCTTTTGTCTTTAAATTTACCGGCTTTTCGTATTATTTTTAATCGCTTTGAAAAAAAAAATTTGACCAACCCTAATTAATGATGTAAAATAAATGTATGACAATATCTTTTTGATGAATGCAATGCTTCTTTACACAATGTTAGAAACACGCATGAGATCAGTTTAACTCCACAATACCATGAGCACTATTGAAAACAATAATTTTGATATTTAATGCAGACAATTGGTTTAAAGTAAAAATAATGTAGTTTTGCCATGAATGCTATGCATGCAAGTTTCAACAGATGTATTGAGAAAACACCAGTGCACAAAACATAATTTTGTCTCTTTAAAAATACATACAATATCAGTGAATGAAAGGAATGTACTTAAATGTATTTAATGATACTACCATCTAAACTTTGTTCTTATTATATTTTTGAATAAAAATAGAATTACCTCGTTTGAATTTATATGAAAGAACAAAATTTAAAAATTATTTGTCATTCTTTTGAAAAATTTCATATTTTTTACACAATTTTTTAAATGCTAAGGCTTTTCTAAAGACTAAAACATTTTCTCTCAATTTTTTCTAAAAAATTCTTTGAACTACATTATATAAGAATTGGCATTAAAATCTGAATTACTCGTAACAATTAGTTATAGTATAAATGTGTATTCATAATAACAAGATAAAATACTATAAATCTGTTAGTCTTACAAAATTAAAACTAAAACATATTTTGTTAAATAGAATGCCAATTTATAAAATCGACAGTGAGAAAATTGATTAAAAGTTTTTATTTCTCAGAAACATCAACCTATCATTCAGCATAAAATATTAAGTAACTCATTCAAAAAGGTAGATACAGTTTTAAATTTTGTATGTGTATTTAGAAGATCCCAAACTATAATTATAGCAAATAAGAAAAAACGATAATTTTGCTATTTTTAGGGTAGAGTGTTCCATGAAATGGTACAAAAGTGCATATATAAAAAGTTCGAAATCCAAAATACTCTTACTTGTTAACTTTGGCAAATACATACAGATGTTTTTATAAGAAGATACTGTTGAGCCCACTAAACAATCAACTTCTTCTAAATGAAACTAGATATATTTTTATACAAGAGTTTTCTGCTTTAACAATGGGTTGTTAAAAATTGCTGATTTACCGAATTAAAAAATGTCAGTGAACTTTCTGTTTATGTCAACAAAACAAGATAAGCTTTAGTTGAAAAAACATCAAAGTGTTCTGCTATTAAATAAGTTGAAACACAGTAAAGAATTGAAATATCTTGTTGACGTTCATAAAAAAAAAGAGTTACGAGGGACATTTCAAAAATATGGTTGCATTGAGGAAACGAATAAAATGTTTCATTTTAATGTCCCTTATCGAAAACGTTGATTCCTTCGTTGTAAAATGGAATTTCTCCATCATATCCCTATGTTAAGTAAATATGGAAGTAAATCTTCCAAAGACAAAACGTCTTTTCACAAGCTTAATCCGACTCAACGGAGGGTATAAAGTAAATGTAGTCTACTCGTTTGTGTATGTGAGTATGTCATTCGTTTCTTTTTTGAGGGTTTAGGCATTAAATTGTCAAATAACGATACGAATAAGTTTTATGTTCTCATTCTTTTAAATAACGGAAGCGGTATTATTTTATTTTCTTATTTTCCATCCTTTCTCGTGGAAAGATTACTTTTACTATATAAATAAAACTCATGAATTCATCTAGTTGTTTGTACTTTGAAATTGCGAAGAAATCTTTTTGCTAGCGTTTCACGTCATTAGTAAAAGAAATATATTTCCATTAAATAAATGGAAACTTTGTGAAAAAGGTAAAATAGAATAGAGGAAAAGAAACACGCATTATGGTTGGCAAATGTATAATTTTTTATTTTGTTGCCCCTCTTATTGTTTATCTGCACTGCATTTTGTTTCATATAAAAAAAATACTTTTTTTTTTTTAAAAAAATACCTCCCAGCCTTTTCAATTCACTTTTCCTCTGATTAATATATATAAAAACAAAGAGTTCGAAAATTCAATATTGCTTCAGTTTAATTAAATGACACCAGGATGTTAATTGAAACATTTTTTACAACGGCCTCTTGTTAGTGCACAAAAACTTCTAAGCAGAAAAAAAAAATGCTTGGCTAAAAATTTTAATTTCATAATAGCCATGGATATCAATTCTATTGAATACTAGGCACGGCTCTGTGTGCCATATTAGGAGATTAATTTAAATCGACCGGATTTATTTAATTAACTGTATCCCTCAGTAGTTTCCTCAGCTAAAAACATTAATCCTTTCAGAATGGGTACCCAATTTTATTTCATTAATTTTGTTTACCATTTTTGTGAACTAAACTGCCTTTCTCTAATATCCTCGACTAATTATTGTCATAGATTTTCTCAAGGCATTTCTTCATTTTTTTTTACCGTTCCTCAATTTCTGTTATTGATGAGTAATATTTAGCATTTCAAGCTTTTAATTACTACATCCTCAATTCAATAGCTTACGGGGCAATTTTTGCCTTGTTCCCTAATGTTGAAGAAAAAATTTTGAATCCCATTAAATGTTGCTTTTTTCACTTAACGAAAAAATAAGTAGAATAATTTTCTAATTTAACCGATGTTTGAAACATGAATAAAATTGAGATTGAAATTAACACTTTTAAACCCAAATTTTATTTTCGAAATAATTTTTAACAACATATTTGTGTATAGTGTGATATTAAAATTTTATTTTCAATTTTAAGAACTTCCAAAATAAATATTTGACAATATTCGAGTTAGGAATGAGTTCTACATTAATAAAGTAATTTAAAATGCTTTCAATATAGTTAAACTACTGCAATAATTATTGAAATGTAGGTTAATTGAAGTAGAAACGGGAAAAGCATTTTAATGCAATCTTGACAACAAGTCAGAAAGTAATTGAATTTAGTAGAAGGCTCTTGTAAGGGTATTTGGATTTCTTTTGTCATAAATTACCATTATGAACATTACCTTAATGCTATGTACTCTTAAGAATATGTAATTATTTGTACTTCGATACAAGTATTTGCTAAACTAAACTAAAATGTATCAGCTTATATGTGATCATGAGCTATAACTGTTACTTCATTAAAATCCACAATTTTTTGTTATGAAACTGACTCCACAAAACTTTTTCACGATTACAGGTGATTAAAAATTACAAGAAATTTTAATATGAGACATTTGAATGTAAATTTCATGGAAATAGAATTATAAACTTATTTCGCACAAAATAACGGTTAAAGTTTTTGTTGTGGTATTAACTATATGACGAAGTAATCTCTTCGAACGTTATAAATAGCTTTACGATTTTCAAATTAATTTTTGCTTTGTTCTGTTTTAATTTTTTAGTTAACAACCAACTGCAATGTTCAAGTGGAAAAAGTAAAAATGTAAGCAATTTCTTATTTGTGATGTAAATTACCAACTTAACATTTAAACAAAAATGGAATTATATCCCACCATTAGAACTTGCTTGTATTGAATATAAAAGCTTTTAGTATTATAGGTGAAAGCGTTTCAATATGAAATACCCCTCATACAAAACTTTAATTACGTATAGTTTAAAAATATGACTAAAACAGCTAGTTATATAATTTGTTTGGTATCTGAAAGCAACAGCCATGCAATTTCTTTTTTATAATTTACATATTTTCAAGTGGATGTAGTTTTCAAGTAATTCATATTTCACTGTTTCTAATACATTTGAATTATTATTTGTTATATTGTAAGAAATGCATTTTAAATAATCGTTAAATTGAACTTAAGAGATAATGATGTCTAGAATATAAGTCAAATGCCTATCTGGTGAAAAAATTAACACTTAAGTTCTTTACATGCAAGCTCGAATTGAAATTCTACTTAAAAAAAACTCCAAAAGGAAAAAAAAATAAAAAATAATGACTTATAAAGCATTAAAAAATAAGTATTTTCAAAAACAGATTTTCACCGAAAAATATTGAACGTATAACTATCGAGTCACGCGATTTCGACATTATTGAAGAGGATGAAAATTAAATAAAACTTATTTCGATAAATACTCAATATTAGTTATACATTTTTTTTATTTATTTTTATATGTATCAAAGAATACAGATCGTTAATCTAGTGCTCCGGTACTTTTTTTAAGGGTCCATGGTACCCCTTGTTTTCACAAAAAATAATAAAAATATAAATATTATATTTTTTGCGTGTTTATAATCTTTGAAACCTTCTCCTTATTCTGGCAAGTTTTTGAGCTGATACGATAACTGCAATTGTAGAAAAACTATATTTTTATGGAGAATTTCGCACTGCTGTAATAGCTCCTTTGATGTTTCGAACGCCTTGTTCTCAATTCTTGATTTTTGAAATTCACACCTTACTCAATAAACTTCCAAACATTATATATATATATATATATATATATATATATATATATATATATATATATATATATATATATATATATATATATATATATATATATATATATATATATATATATATATATATATATATATATATATATATATATATATATATATATATATATATATATATATATATATATATATATATATATATATACGGACATCTTCGGGGTGTAATAGGACTCATTTCTAAGGCATTGCCTGAGAGCTGTGCAGAAAAAATGTTAATTTTGATAATGTAGCTGATCATGTCCCCTGATGAAATGGTCAGCTCCATTATCTTTGGTTTTCAGTCTTGCCGTTGTTGTTATTAGTTGTTTTGTTTCAAAGTTCAATGTTACTGTTGCAAATGATGTTATAGACATTATTGTGTGCATGAGTAGATTGGTAGACTATTTACTATCTACGCCTTTCGATAATGAAGGCGAATAGTCTTAAAATATGATTCTGAATGATTGGCCAAGTTGTTTTCTTTTGTCCTTAGGCTATTAGATATTAATCTGATCTACAAGTTTTCTAAGTATATAACCTTTATTAATGATGGGTTGAGGCTTCAGATTTAACATGCTTGCATTTAATTTTGAAGTCTATTGAATCTTTTAATGTTTTTGGGGGAAAATGTTTGCTAAAAATAAATTAAGTATAGTTAATACTAAAAATGCTTTTTGGGTAATTACTGAAAGATACGAGTAAATGTATCAATAGCGAATTCCTTTAATTTAACTCAAGAAAGGATTTTCAAAAAAGTAACTTCATCAAAGCAAATATACCTGTCAATCTGGATCGATTAAGGGAAGCTAATATATTTACTAATTTTCTTCCAACCAGAAATTACGTAAACATTTAGAAGATCATAAATCAATTAATTGACTTATTAAAAAACTGCAATCACTACATTTTTACCTGGAATAAATTTTGGAATTTTTTTAGAATCCAATCAAAGACGTATCCTTAATTTCAAAAAACACTTTATTCTCTACGCTTTACATACAGTTCAAGTAACACACAAAAAACTTTAAATTGGGTACGAGATTTTATTACTGTATTTTCTTAAAAAATTCGATTACTGAAACTACGTTAAATAGAATTAACCCTCGAGAAGATCTTATTAGGTATTTCGGAAATTATATTAAACGTTACTGTGAATTAATTATCTGTAGAATATCTAACTCCATCTTAATTTCTCAAGTGAATCGAGAAATTACGTGATAAACTAACTTTAAACATATTCAATCAATAAATACATTCATGATGGTTTATGCATACGTTTAAAATACACAGACAAATTGGCACTTAACGTGAAATTAATCCCGATTAACGATTTTTCAAGAACTTTCGTCACTTAATGCACGTTTTAAATTACGATTCTAAACAGATTACAGCAAAACAGGCGGCGGGAATTAATCATAAACACATTAAGGCCCCAACCGTTAAAGGGCAAATAATGTAATAATATTAAAAAAAAAAAAAAAAAAAAAAAAAAAATTGGGGAACAAACCGCTTCTGGTAAATATGGAACGGTGCCAACAAATGACGCACAATTACGATTTTGGTTAGATAAACCATACTAAGAACTATTAAAAAGCATTAAGATGTAACCTATCTTTACAGGTAGTAGTAACACTCAAAGAAAACTTTCCCAAGAGCGCCTAAATTCAACTAGTAACTCAGCTTCAGGGAGTACTAAGGCTATGAAAATGTTACCTATTTTTTGCTGTTGCTGCGTAGCGTTCTTCTTTATCTCTGAAGGGCAATTTGTCGCTTAGGGACTGGTTTTATTTAGACCGTCGACGTTACGTCTTTCACATAATGTTATTGGCTTCTAACCAAACAAAAGGTGAACTTTAGTGGAATACCAGATACGAATGTATTCTTAAACTACTCAGATGATGGCATACCTCAGGGATTTGAGATTGCGTAGACTTAAGGCGTAATTTTTTCCGTAAACGAGCAAGGATGGGGAGCCCTTAAGGTTTCTTTTTATTGAAGGTTATGAGAAGGTCTAAGTTCTGATGGAAGAGAATGTACCTTGAAACTTTAAAAAGGTAAATTCCTGAATAAACGTTTGTTTTAAATGTTCACAACAGTATCGTTAAAGATTTGTTTGTGTTTTCCAGTACTCACAATTTTATCGAAATAATATTTTTTTAATAACGATGCATTTTAAATTTTAAATTATTGTAATCTAACTGAGTTGCTGAACTATAAAAATATGAAGAATAAAAGAATGTCATTGGTCAAATAATAGATACTTTATTTATGTATTGAAGATAGTACGAGTGAAATAAAATATTAAAAAAGATGCTAAAACTAATGCCTCAGAAAAGTATTTCATTTTATTATTTTATGAAACTAGCTATCAATTTTAATTATATCATAAACAGTTAAAATTATTATATTTTAAATTTAAACCAATTAGAACTTCGATGTTAATAACGGTTATAAAAACAATCTTTAAAAATTTAACTAGGTCTATTCATATTTGTGATTGCGTCCACATGCATATGCTTCTGAAAGAAGGGAAATTGAGTAGCGTGTATTTTAATGAAAGAAAATGAGAAGGTTTGTCTACCAATAGAATTTGCCAGCAAACTAGTTGCAAGAATCTCAGTAAAAAGAGTATACTAATTCTTAAATGATATTCATTTACACTTTTTTGAGTGAAATATATTTAATAATGCATTTTACTTTAGATAATACCTAATATCAGAGTCACTAAAGCCAATTTCTAATGAAGTTTCTATTGATTAAATAAGATTCTCTGGCACTCTTAAATAAAATACAAAACTTGAAATTTTTAAAAAATTGTTGTTGTATTAATAATTTAAACAAATTGACTTTTTACAAACTAGATTTAAACTTTAGAGGAAACCATTTACAAGATATTATTTTCTTGATGTTTTGTGATTGTCTTCACATTAAATAAACATGAACCCATTAACTAATAAATACAAGAAAAGAGGATGCTGTCCTCTGAGAGCTGTGTTTTTTTTTAAGTATCTCAAAAAAGGATATTAGAAGCAGTATATGATCGCATTGGCGACTTTTTGCTTGGTGACTACAAGAAAGCGCCAAGCAAAAGTCGCCAATGGTTTTTTGGTTGTTTACTGTATCCTTTCAAGCACTCAATTGTTGAGCCAAAACAAATTATTACCGCCAAACCTGTAAGAGTTTCCTGATTGAAACCCACAGGACATTGTGTAAGAAGGAGGAGTAGCCAGAAGTGTAAAAAAGCACCAATTCGATCAGTTCAAACCGGGAAGAGTTGCCAATGGGATCCTATACTGCTTCTGTTCCCAAAAAAGACTATGCAAAAATATAATTACTTTTATTGCTGCTTAAAGAAATTTAGATGTGCAACTTTAATTATTTTGGCAATTCATGCGAAAACCAATCCGTATATTTGAATTGTTCACTGAAAAAACTTATATTTTTTAGATATGTGTATGAAACTGTTTATTTTTATAGCTTTCCAAAAACGTTTTACTACGTTGCCACATTGTTCCTTCTTAACGCGTCTCACATAAGCAGTAGGATAATGATGTCACAAGTATTGTAGCTTACCATAAATAATACAATGTTTTCAGTTTCACGGTACAATATCAGTCTCACTCTGCAAGATTTTTCTTGATTATATATATCTAAAAAATATCAGGTTTTTGAAGAATAATTCAAATATATATATATATATATATATATATATATATATATATATATATATATATATATATATATATATATATATATATATATATATATATATATATTTGAATTATTCTTCAAAAACCTGATATTTTTTAGATATATATAATCAAGAAAAATCTTATATATATATATATATATATATATATATATATATATATATATATATATATATATATATATATATATATATATATATATATATATATATATATATATATATATATATATATATATATATATATATATATATATATCATGCGAGTAAATGTAGAGGAGACAGGGCAATGAAGTGCTTAAGTTAGCTATTTAAGACAAATGAATAAAAATTTGAATTTGTTAAATTGTTTCTCTATTAATTGACTGATATAGACCAATATAGTTTATATCTTTCAAATCCTGACAAAACTACCTTCAAAATGGTTTGGGAAACAAATTTTATTGAAATATCAATTAGTTATCAGAGAGTAAGAAACGCTGAAATATGTACACATTGAAAGCAATGTATAAACATTCTTATTCTAACTTAACAGATTTATTTTATAACTTAGATTAAGACCAGCGTATATTACTATCGGACATAAGAAATATTGTTTCATCGATTTTTCTCACTATTTATAAAGGTGTAGCTTTATTTAACTTTAATGCTCTTTCATCGCACGAGTTATAAAAATACAAAAAACATATGTTTCTTAATGCATAATATATTTGAATAATTTTAAATAGAAGTATGTTATTTAAAATGCTTGATTTATTAAGCATGTAAAAGGGTTTCGTATTTAATTTCAATGCTCGATTGTCAATGTCCTCGGCACAATACATGAAAGCCACTATAAAAAAAAAATATGTACTATTATCTCGCAATGAAAACAGATTTGCGAAATGTTAACACATACATGCATGAGCATCAATAATCCAACATTGTTATGACATGAGTAAAATATGAGTGTTTTGACAGCGAGTTACGTCCTGAGCTCTTAGTATTTAAATCAAACATAGTTAATAAGTTTATGTAGAGGTTTTAATAGTATCATTTAGCTTGAATTTAGATGAACTTCTATCCACAAGCGACGTAAAAAATTACCTAATTTCCACTTTTTTATTAATATATTTATACAATTTTAAATAAAACATGGGCTCTCTAAAACTATATATTTATTTCTGTTTTCTTCCAAATCAATATATTTTTTCAAACTCATACATTTTAAACACCTCCTGTGTTACTGATAATTTAGTCATGAATTGCGCACGTGATTTAGCTGTTAGCTATACATTCAGCGCAGACCTAATCAATAAACAATTCACACAAAATTACAGGGCTACAAAAAAACTGACATAAATGACATAAAAAAAAGAAAACGTGAAATAAGACTAAAAAGTAAACGAAAAAGCCGTGTTTAACCGATGTTAATGGGCTACGACACGAACAAGACACATAAATGGAAGATTCCTCAAGTAGAGAAGAAATGAAGTAAAAAGGTAAAAAAACATCGAAAGAAATGCTCTTAGAAGCAAAATGATTGCAAAAATTCGACAGCGGTTTTGTACAGCAACCGTTTTAGGGGCACTGTTGGGACATAACCACATTTCAAAAAACCTATTTTGGAAGACAGTAGTTTTTCGGTATTCTTCGTTACTAAAATGGTCTGATTTACATTTTATGTTCTCCACCGCAGTTTTGTTTATTGGGGTTTTCAAATTTTGCTTCCATTTTTTTGGAAATTTCACATAGACATTTTTTTTTTTATAATTTTATCATTCCTTTTTGTTTCGATCGTAAACTGACATTTTATGAAATCTTTTTGGAAGTATTATGCATAATATGGTTGGATTGTTATAGAATATAAATACATGATGTTTATTTAAATAAATAAGAGGTATTTTCTTAGTAGAGTAACTTATTTATGCTTAATGTATTGCTTTTTTTAAGAAATATTTAGAGTGAAAATTTATGATTGAAAAGTTTTATTCGAAATATATGTTACTCAACTTTGTCTTAAATAAATACAAGTTAATATTTGAAACGAAGTATAATTGCCACACTTTTACTATGTCTGCATTAAATTTTATTTCTTATAAACTTTAAAAAATAGTTTCCTTTTTCCTGGCTTGCTGAGAAACATTAATCCCCCTAAAATACTTTTTAAAAATAGAAAAAGCATCCAACGTCCAACACACAAAAAACTTTCTTGCAATAAAAGAATCATAATCATGAAAAAAAGTAGTAGCTGCAAAGACAGTGATATAAAAAAATGGCCAACATCTGATTATAGCCCTCGGCTGTGCCTCGCTTAAAAATGTATGCTAACTTAGTTTACTTTTAAAATTTGATTTCCGGCATTGATGAGAGTTCGAAAAATGCCGAAACGGGAATGAGGGCATGCGATAGGGAAGGCAGATCTGTACAGGAAGTTATCAAAATAATGGAAACACCCTAGATGTATATAGAATCATTTACTTATATGGCGTAGCCTTTGGCATGCAATACATCTTGGATTTGTATGGGAATCGAATAATACAAGTGGTAAATACTGTTTAGAGGAATACTGTACCATTCTTCATTTCTTTTTAGACATTACAATTCACTTCAAACCAAATTGGTCTCTTTCACTCAAAGTCTCCCACCGTCCACTATTTTGCTTTGTCGAGCTTGTCTTACTGTATTGTGTTTACACTGTCTTGTCTTCAGACACCTCTAAAAACGCCTAAAAAAGGGATGTTTCGGTGACAGTTGCTCCAGCTAGTCAGACTCCTTCAATTTATCCTTTTTGATAGTCTGCGATTTCCGACATTTTACGTTTTGATAAAAGAAAAAAATCCAAGACGCATACAACTTCATTATTGCTACATCATACGTGCCATGATATATAATTTTTACATTAAGAAAACTTAATAAAAAAAACAATTTGGACCCACAAAAACAGAAAATACATTTTAGCCACTAATTATTTTTAAGAAATCTTTTAAATCGCATACCTATATATATAATTTATTAAGGCTTATATAGAGTGCGAGATAATTACATGGTTATTATTTTTAAGTTAACTAATTTATTAATGCACTTTTACTTAATGAAAATGAATAATAAAGATAAACAAATTTGATTTTATGATTTGCTTTGTACTCAAAACCAAATTAAAAATCCGTCTTGAGGTATCGAGTATATGGAAATATATACATGAAAAATAATACTCAAGAAAAACATAATCAGAAAATATACTAATTAATTTATCTTTAATGATCTTATGTTTTGAAGATCAGTCATTACAATTTGGAAATGCTACTTTCAGTTACATTTGACAGCTACCTTTCTTTACTAAATGTATACTTATTTTTATTCCAATTGATGTTCAAGAAAAGTGAAGAATATTTTGAAGACTATAAAAAGTTAGCAAACGCAATAGAACTTTTTTTTTTTAATTTTCTTCAAAATTAAACTCCTTATGCAATGCCATCTTTCTAGAAATGTTTTTCGGCTATACCAATGTTTTAAAATTTTGAAATACAGTGAACTATAATTTAATTTAATGCAAATCGTAAGAATATCTGAAAAAGTTACATGCTCGAAATGTTAGAGTATGCTGTATTGTATGTAAGTATAATTGCATTATAGGAAGATGCATTTTTAAGCAGAACATATAAATTTTTTCAATTTCATATTTCAAAGATTTTTAATGCAACTTCATTAAAACATTTAGTATTTTGTAAATAATAGTACATTATGCAGTATTATGCAATAAGTATATATAACAATAAATATTGAAATGTGCATCGAGTAAGGTTTGTGGAGTTTTAGAAGATTAAACCACTTTTGGTGCTTGGCAAAATTTAATACGTTAAGATTAAAAATTTAAAAATTGTTTAAGTGTAATTAAAATTTAATTTTGTGAAAATGTTTCTTGTAAAATTAAAAATGTTAAATTATTCTTGTCTGTCTACTTTAAATTGATTTTTTGTTTTTGTATTTATTGTAGGTTCTGATTGATGTTGAGATGTAGCTATTTAAAAGATACTTTAATACCTAAAAAGGAATGAAAGAATATATACCGTATTGTCAAGATCCAGATACCCTGGAAGTAATAGACTTGAAAGAAGTTGTTTCCCATGTTGGATCAAAATCAACTCCATTCTGTACCAACGTATCTACCCTATTTCTTACAGATGCAATGTTAATACAAAGGAACTTACATAGATATGGAAAGTGTTATGGTATGAGAGTAACATCATTTTGATTTGATGTATAATTATTGTACTTCGAGTGTATATATTGTTTCTCAAAATTGATATTAAATATCATCTTCATCTTCTTTTTCATGTATTGATCCAAGAAATACAAAGTAATGCAAGTCATATATTAACAATAGATCAATACATTTATTTACTAATCCTTGATATTTCTTATTGATAAAACAAAAATGCAATTTGGATCAAAAAGGTTTCAAAGCGAGAAAGCAAATGAAGTTTTTCAGTGTAATGTCAAATTATTGTTGTGATTATAGGCCGCATCAAATGTTTAATCAACAATGAGTATAAATATTCCCATAGAGTAGTAGAAGGAAGTTAAAGAAAAACGGTATATTTTATCTCATGACAATCTACCCTTGACTATGAAGATCTCCTGAAATAACTCAGTGTGATTTCTTTTTATAGAACTATGTGAACGACTTTGTATTTTGCCTTAGTTGCTGAAAATAATTTAAATACAGCTTCAGGTAGGTTGTATGACACGGAATGGATTGATTAAAACTTATGATTAATGTTATTCGTGTGACCAAAGGTAGTCACTTAAAACACATTAAGACATGTGAAACATACATGCATTTATTATTGTTTTAGCCGTTTGTAAATAAAGGTAATCATTTTGAGTCACTCTGAATGCATTTTAAAAACTTAATTACTTGACTTGCACTACTCTGATATTCACTGATCATTAAAACGGATTCACATCTCATATACAATTCTACTAAATAAATGTATACGTGTTGATCTTTAAAAGAAGGTGTTGTTAATTGCTTTTAAATGAGAGATTGTGTTACATTCATCAATAATGTTTCAAATGCTCGATTTCAATTTGATATTTAGTTTAGTTATTAAAATATGTGACAAAAATCAACAATATTAATTTTACATTTTATTTCAATATTGTAAAACAAAATTAAGCACATACATTTTTTATTTACAACTTACTTATAATCAAAATACTGTTAATTGGGTTTGTCAAATGAAAGAATTAACATCCGATTTTTTTAGAATTAAATCTTTAGTTTTAATTTTTTTAAAAGTGAAAACACTCTTAAATGGGTTACGATGGGGACTGTAATTAAGTTACTAGTGAAAAAAACTACGCAATAAATTTTGGAATTTACACAATAAGTATACATTTTTAACTTTACGAAACCTATGCAGTTTCGTGTTTCTAAATGTTTGAATACTTTAAAGATGACTAATTATAATGTTTTTTTTAATGAAGTGATTAATGTATAAAACCTACATACGAGTCAACAGTATTTTTGAGCAAATGAATAGCTGTACTTTTTACTATCATCATAATCATACTCATCTACATATAAACTTAATATTTGTGGTAAAGTATTTTGCGGAGACATGTGTTTCCTCTTTGCAAAGTGAATATTTATGTGATAACGGTTTGAACTTGCATTGTTTGCAATTGTAGTATTGCAAGATCTTGCGTACGACAATTGAGGTAGAATTTAAGTATTTGTTGGATTAAAAATCCAAGAAAATGTTACTTATGTGTACGAATGCCATGTGAAATGCATATGTTATACGTGTTATATGTTTGACGTTATAAAATAATAAAATATTTTGCTTGCAACGTATGTTGAATTATAAAGGGTTTTTATGCCAATGATGAATGATTTAAAAAGAAGGATTTTGATTGATATGGATACTTTTATAAAAGCAGAATGATAAATTAAAATTTATATATTTAACGAGAAATATGAAATATAATTGGTTAAATTAAATGCATAATTCAGCTATAGTTTTTGTACAATATTTAGCATGTCTTTGTTTTCCTTATTCGTAATATGCGGCTTCTTTTAGAGTGAGTGAAATTACTTTTTTTACTAAGAAATTGGATTAAACTCTCATATCCTTATTAGAAATTATTGCCAAATGAAACATATCCTACAACATATCGCAGTTTTATAAAAATAATTTTGTGACTTTGCAATAAATTTGATGAAATCCACGTTTAAGTTACAGTATGACAGTAACAAACAAGCATGTGAAACGGTAATTGTAACATAAAAGTGCAAAATATAAATGTTTAGATACAAATTTTAATACATCTTATGACTCATGATTCCCTATGTTCCTTTAAAAAAATATAAACTAAATTAAGAAGCTCAAATTATAAAGATTTTTATTAGTTATTCATCTAACTGAATAAATAACCATTGATAATTTTACATGATTGTATTGAACTTTAGAAAATGTATGAAAAGAATAGTAAATAAAGTATTTGCAAGTAAGTGTCACTTTTATTCACACTGAAACATTCACATTTAAGAGGCTAATGAAATATTGATATCACATGCCAATATATGTGTCACTTAGATATTTTTACTTTGAATTACCCACATGTTAACTTAAGTTAATGAAACAAAAAATGTGGATAGTTTGGAACGTTCTGAAGCAAAAAAAATGTAACCTATAAAAAAGTT
This sequence comes from Linyphia triangularis, assembly GCA_963978545.1. Taxonomy (NCBI): domain Eukaryota; kingdom Metazoa; phylum Arthropoda; class Arachnida; order Araneae; family Linyphiidae; genus Linyphia; species Linyphia triangularis. The sequence goes on from OZ021733.1 coordinate 66,119,716, forward strand.
TTTAATATGTATCCTGTATATGCAATGTCAATTTGTATATTCATTAACAAAGGGCCGTTTCTGTTGCCAGTGTGTGCTTGGTGTTGCCCTCTAATTTTAAATATTAAAAACATATATATCAGCTAAATATCCTGTAAACTGCTTTTCAAAATGTATTCATTAAAAATAAATGTGAATTTATGCATTTTCCGTAAAAGCAATCTTTTAGTGACAGTTACAGACCCCAAAATTTTATAGAATGCAATGTCATCGACATCAAATCTATGTGTCAAATTTCATCCTGATTGGATGACGGCAAGGGGGTAAAATTAGGCTTCCGCAGATTTGCCGGGCAGTCACACACACACACAAATCCAAGTTAATATAAATGATTTAAAAACAGGATACTAGCTAAAATAAAAACTGAGCTTCAAAATTGTCGAAAATGTGCCGTAGCTCGGTCAACATAATATACACTTGATGCTTCTTCCACTTTGAGAATAGGACTTGGTGCTGGAACACTGCTGCATTCCTTGATGTTAAAGAATAAGTTCAGATATTTTTTTTTCAGCTTTTTGAAATATGTCCAAATATTTAAAAATCTTTAATCATGTTACTAAAATCCAGGATTATAAATTTGAAATTTTAATAAATTAAATTAGTAAAATTATACAAATTTAATATTATGATTTTATGATTAATTTTACAATTTTTTTTTTTTATTATAATCGTTTTATTAATTTAATTTATTCTAAATTCAAATTTGATTTTTTAACAAAAAGAAATGATAATTTTAAAATTGCTTATTTAATTATTAGGCATTATTATCAGTATCATCCTACATTGCCAAAAGTTCAAATTGTTTATTCTTCATGAATATTTTGAAGAATGTCACTTTATTAATGCTTCAAATAATTCCTCTTTAATTTTATACAATTACAATTTTTTCGTTTAAAGTAAAGGTTCGGTGTTCTGGTACTGAACAAAATGAATTTGTAAACTACCTACTAAGTTTTTAACCAAATTAGTATTTAAAAAAAAAAAAAAAAAAAAAAAAAAAAAAATATCAAAGCTGTGATTGGTTGGTTTCTACGCTCAATGGCTGGTTTTTGTGCCCAATAACGGCTCATTTAGCCAGGCTTTTTTGCTTAACGTGGATTCTGAAACGCAACAAACATCCATGTCTAACCCATAATTAGCATTCAGCACCTTTGACATGCAGGCCCAGAGCACTAACCTCACAGCCCTTAAGTAGGCATCAAAGCTTTGAAAGGTCCTAATTGGTTCATTTACCTCTCTCCATACATTAAGTAAATGCCACCTTAAAATGTTAATCCAATTTAACATTGCTTATCCCTATAGACAGCTCTTTCCTGTTCCTTACTCAACAATCCCATCAGGAACTGAATAACTATTCGTCACCCAAAAGTAATTACTAACTTTTCAACCGAATCTTTAAGTTATATAAACAATACTTTAGTTTTAGATCCCATACAGGATGATATTTTGAAGTGTTTCGATTCTTTTAGACCTGTCTCTAGAGTTACTAAATTCTCTGAAGAGGAAATTTCCTCAAACTCTGAAAATTGGGAAAATGTATTACTTAGCGAAACTGAGCCAAACACTTACCGAATTAACTTTCCTTTATTCAGTATCATCAGATAATTCTCACGTCAAACCAGTTGACGTCTATAATTAGTCTGATAGGCAATTATGCGTGATTCCCATCGATAAAACACTGCAAACTGAGAAAGACATTTCGGTCAATAATGACTGGAACATAATGTTGACGGTTCCTCCTAACATAAGGGATGATTGCAATATACGTGTTTAATCTCTATAGAATGGATTGTGGCATTTTATACAATTCAATTTTTAATTTCTTACTTGACAAACCAATTGCCATTGTAATATATTTGTGTTTACCTTCACATGCAGCATTCTATTCTTGATTTTGTGTGTAATACCTTTGAAGTACTTATTCTAGTATAAAATGTCAGTAAATGAGCATATTTGATGTGAAAATTCAATTACGTTAAATAGTTAATGAGTAGAATACAATAGTGTTTATGTTAATTTGAATGTAGTTAGTATTTAAAAATATGTTTCTCTTCTATCAGACATAGCAATTTGAACTTCAGTGTATTGCGAAATGATAGATTTACCAGGTAATTACGTTTCGACAAAAAAATTAATTAAATTTAACGTGTATAGATAATAGTGATAATACAATTATTTTGAATGGAATAAAATTTCCTAAGAACCGATTCCATGTATAATATTTCTATAAAAAGACCCACAAGCTAAGAGATAGCTATAGAAGTTATTGAGATATGCTTGTTTAAAATAAATATTCGAAATAATTAGCATTTTTAAAACATGTTTTTATACAAATGTGTTTATAAATTGCACCTGGCCCTTATAGCGTTAGTTGTCATATAATGAACGTTATAAAGAAGGTCGGTTCAGAATGTTGAAAGACGATGTCATCCTTGAAGATTTTACAACAAAAATAACTCTTGAGGTATTTTCTCGTTTTAACTTTAGTGACTCCTTAGCATTCACTTCACTTGAAGAATGGAGGAAAAATATGCATTATACAATAAAAAAAAAAATAATAATAATAATAACAATAAAAATAATAATAATAATATAAAGTGGTAAACGATACATCTGAAAGAGGTGTGCAGCTTATACATATATTTAATAAATTAATAACACATTATAAAGATGATATGAAGTTTCTTTCACAAGTTGTTAAAGCAAATCAATGGTTCAATGACGCGTAATGGCCAAGGGTCACAAATATTTTTGCAGCTAGATATTCAGGCCTATGCAGAAGAATTTTGACTTCGAGAAGAAAATTTTACTAATTTTCATTGTCCGTAATTTACAACAACTTTAAACTTTTCTCTACTTTGGAACTCAATACTTTTCACGGTCAAAATCATTGCATGAAGAACTTGGCTCCTTTTTACAGAGATGTTTTTGTTGGGATTTCACTTCTTTTTTTAAGGTATTAATTTAAAATTTATTACTTATTTCTGCAACAATAACTAGTTTTAAAATGTTTTGTAGTTTTTATACTTACAAGAAAACTTCCTGGGATTTAAAAGGTTCAGCAAACTTTTTTTTTTTTTTTTTTTTTCGGTACTTACTTATTACACAGTCGACCGTTGACAAACTTTTTGTTGGTGGCGAGCTACGAGATCTAGAAAATAAGCCGGCATCTTCATTCTTTTAATTATTATTTGGTTTTTAAGGAAATTAAAAAAAAAATAATAATAATAATTAGCTGAGAATTACACGAAATTTTTCTAAAAAAGTTAAATTTACCTGACCGCAATCCATGACGTACTTATGCATTTAATATGAATTATGATAACGGAATTTATTTTAAATAAATAATTTATTCAAATATGCAAAAAAATTTGGCAAAGGAGAAAAAAAATAAAATTTAGTGATCATTTCGTAAGCGATAAAATAACGCAAATGATCAATTTTATAATGCCAAGTATACTTTTTTTTATTATTTATTGATTTTAGAGCGCTTGCACCGTGCGGTGAGAGTCTTCTCTATTTATATATGCTAAGAGCTACTAGTATTCTAAGTTTATAATTCTAGCCCCAATAGAAGTGTATTAAAATCGAGATTCAAATTTTTCGAAAATTGCCCCTTTTAGAGAATTCGGAAGGGGAAAAAATCTCGATTTTTAGATTTTTTTTCCTTTGTATACATGTTGAACCTTACCAGCGTACCAAATTTGGTAATTCTAGCTCTGCTAGAAGTACCTTAGTAATTTGATGATCAGTGAGTGACTTTTGGATGGATTTCACAAAATTTCGTTTTCTGCCGTTTTCGTGTTTTATTATAAACCAATATAAGTGGAGACTTGAAACTTAGGGATCATAATAAAGTGGCTAACCGCTACTCGTAAAAAAATTCAGTTTTCAGATATACTGTAACATGCAGATATGAGAGATCAAAATACTACTGAGTGGCTTCCAGTAAAACATGGCTGGCAGAAAACTTGGTGGGTGCACTGCCTTGCACTTAAATTGGCCATTACATTACAATTTATTATGTTAGTTACCGTTTTGTATTTTCACTCATTTAAATGAAAGTGGTCAGTTTGATGATATTTATGGCAATAATTTTACACGCGCAAAAAAATTTCACCAAGGTGGCGAAATTGGCTATGTTATTCGATAGACATTACATTGTCCTTTCTTGTGTGTGAAACAGAAAAAAAATAATCGTTGTTGGGCGATGCTCAAGGGCAGAGAGCTCAGTTGAAGGAACTCATTATTTTTCAATTTGGCACTCTTTTATCGGATTTCTACGAGAATTTTTGTGTTAGGAACGATTAGAACACCTTAAGAGGTATTAGCATATATATTTTAATCAAAATCGTTAGAACCATTTTTTACTAATTGCTGAAAAATAATATTTTTTCATGATTTTCCTGATTTCAACTTTATGCGCATGAATACGTGATTTCGACGAAAACCGTAATGGTAGGTTCCATGACCACCACTAACCGGCACACAAAGTTTAAATAATGTAAGTCAATTTTTTAGGAAATTATGCTGATTATACATTTTTTCTAGACCACTTTCTTGAAATCAGGGTGTTTTCAAACATGGAGGAATGCCAAAAAATATACTTCTTTTTTAACCGAATGCTATACTTTCATTTCCTTATGTAAAGATATGAGTAATCGAAAGTAAAAAAAGAAACACGAAAAGATAAAATTGTAATTATTTTATAAACTCTTTTAGTCATTTAGATTACCTTTAATTGTGTTTGCGGTGGGCAAATCTACGGACGGGTAATATACTCACTTGCTGTCATCAAATCGATCTTAAAATTTGCAGATTGGCTCGTTGCCGATGACAATGTAATTGATCAAGTTTTGTGGGCTGTATAAAAAACATATACACATATTTATGTTGTCGCTTCGGTAGACGAGTTAACCCACTTGCCAATCGATCTGTAACTTGGTAGATGGACTCGTTGTTGATGACAATGAATTACATCAAGTTTTAAGAGGGAAATGTCTCAATGCCATGGAATTGAGGGTCTTCTTCGAGCAGATTAAACACTATGAAACTTAACCTGATCTCAAAGCTGCGTAAGTTGCAATTGTTCATCAAAATTGGCAATGCTTTAAAAAAAAAATTAAACTATTGTATGGGTTTAATTTAAATTATTGTATAAATAAAAACTGAATGTGTAACTTATTATTCCTCTGAAATTACTAAAATAACACTCAAGATGACAGTGAATTGAGTTTAGTTGGAGTCAGAGTAAGTAATTTTGCCTATATTGGTAGATAGAAAAAGATGAGAGGAATATCGAGGCAATTTGTTTTCTTTTTCGGTTTTTGAACCACTCTAATATATACATTTTAGTATGCAAATACTCAAACTTGCAAATGTGTGTAGGTAAATGTGCCACTTTACGCAATTATTAATTAGAGTGCCATTTGCAAATATGAAGAATATGTAGATGAATTTGAATAAAAGAAATAAAGGAAAACATGTTTGATATTCAGGGGATGATTGGAATAATTAGTGTGTTCCTAAAAAGAAATGTTATGAATCGTAGTAAACTAACCTGTTTGAAATAAACATAGAAGAACTAAATAGAGGAAACTTTTGAACTCTGTGAAATTATTTCCATATGAGCACTGCATTTCAAGGTAAATGAGAAAAAGTTGATTATTAAAAGAGAAAAAAAATACCAACAAAAATCTTAGTTACTTTATACCTACCAACTTATTTTTAATTCAACCAAACTTACGGATGCCGGGTTTTTCAAAATTAGAGATCCCTATTAACTAAATATTACACATTTATACATTAAGTCATTGATTTGTATTTAATTTGAAAAATTTTACTCATTAATTAACAAGCGTCAACCTGAAATATAAGGGAAAAAAATAAATTTTATAAAAAGGATAATTACTCTCTCATTAGGCGAAACAAAAAGGGATAAAGAAATAAAAAAGCAACAGTGGCAAGAAATTTCATTTAATTATTTATCGAAGGTATACTTTTTTATGATCTTAACATGTGAAATGTACAAAACAAAGTGGTTGCCATTTTTTTTTCACAATGCATAAAAATACAACAGGTAAATAATTGTATGATTTGCTAGAAAAATCATTAGTGTCATTTAAGAACAACAGTTCCGGTACTAAATGCGAGATAATTATTTTCATAAGCTCAATTAGTTCATTTTCTAATGTTAGAAAACAAAGGATATTTTTAGAAATCGAGAATAGAAAAATTTCATTCATAATTTAAAAAATAAAAATAAAAAATCTAACCACGTTTTAAATTAATTACAGATTTTAAAAACACTCTTAATTTGTAAGGGTTGTTTGCTATATATATAACATATAGATTTCTTTATTTGACCTTTGACAATTCAAAAATATTTCTTAAAAAATGTACAATCATATGATAAAAAATCTAATTTTTAATGGTTTTTGTGATAAATATATAATGAATCAGCAACCTGAACAAATCTCGCATCATCTACACACTACATAAAAAAAAGGAAACACACTATATTTTGAAAATATAATTTGATACTTTTTAAATAGATTTTTTGAAAACTTACTGAAAATTACCGCCTTTTACTTTCTTACCAGAGCAGTAAAAGCTGTAGAGTTATTTTGAAAGCTGTAAGGATACTATACTAATTTTTCAAAATGTGTTACAAGTGTTGACAGCAGGTGCCATAGTACACTGTAGTTCTTATGAATAAAAAGTGTTCTGAAACTCAGAGTGATCAGTCTTTGGAAAGTTTCACTATTTAAAATTGAAACGAAGTTAGCGTGATTGCAACGATTGATTGGCCAGGACATATTTATAACATATTTCTTTCAACTTCATTTATATCTATTGGCAACATTTGCAACAAATTTTGAAACTGCCGTTTCAGAATTTTACAGCTTTTGAAATAACTCTGCTTTTAGTTACATTATTCTATCGATCTTTATTTTTGAATTATTTAATCTTAAAATCTTTTATTAATAAATTTTTCGACATAGTTTCCTTTCCTCACTATACACCTTTGCCAATGATGTTCTAACTTATGTAATCCTTTCCAAAAACAAGATTTCTTGAATTTTTCAAAATAGGCATTTGTTGCAGTAACGATCTCAGACTTTGAAGAAAATCACTCTTCACTAAGCCATTTTTTGATATTTGGGAAAAGAAAAATTTCACAGTGGACAGAAGAGTTGAGTGGATGAGGGAGCAATTCGTAACGTAATTCGACCAATTTAAGGGTGGGATTGCGGACGATTGAGCCGATGTATTTTCTTGATAAAATTACAATTTTTTCTTCCATAAACGGAGCCGCTTCCCCCCAACCCCAATTTTGCGTTTAAAAGGTATAATAAATCAGCATAATACTGTCCGGTTATCGTTTTACAACATTCTGGATATTCGATAGGGATTATATCTTTTGAGTTCCAAAAAACCGTTTAAACATTTCCACCTTATGGAAATGTTTTTGTCATCTTCGGAGCTCGTTTACCAAAAGAAATGCACTGTTTAGGCTGTTCTTTCGTCTTTGTTGTGCATTAATGTATCCAAGTCTTGTCAATTATAATTTATGTAATGTAATACCTCAAAAACTTTCCCTTGCTTGCTTTCATTTTAGAAGGTTCTGTTTAAAATCTACATATAAAACTAAAATTTTACAGATAAGTAAACAGTTTATTTTCACTTTGATTAAAGTGTTTTTAATTATTTTCTTTTACCAAACGGATTGTTATGTTCTAGATAGTAATTTTTGTCATGGATTCAAATCTAAATGTTACAACATAAATGAGTCAAAGTAAATATTTTAAAATAGCTGCGAATTGGGTACATTGAACCACAAAAAGCGGGGCAAGTAGAACCTATATTCAATCTGTCCCATCATTAAAGTTCTGTTAGTTTAATAAACAGAAGGGAATAATATTTATTTATCTATTTATTTTTTTCATATATGAACTTTAAATTTTAATTTAAATATCAAATAAAAAATAATTCTGAATTTAAATATAAGAACATTATATTTTAATTCAGATTTATTTGGATAAATGTAAACTTTTAACTTAAATGCCAAACTTAAAATCAAAGTATTTTAATAATAACAATAATAAATTTAGTGTTTTCAAAAAATAAAAAAATATTATCATTTTTTTATTATTAAATGTGTAAAAGTAGGCTAGTGTTTCAGTTCGAATAAAAATAATAATAATAAATCGTTTTTTTACTCTAACTTTCTCTTGTAATGATACAAAGGAATTTTATATACATTAATAGAAAATAAATAAACTTAAAATCGCAAAATGAACTTTAATATTAAAATCAGACAAGATAGTTCTGAAGATGAAGCTGGACTACATATGTTTTGTTTGGCGATTCTTAGTGATAAAAACGTAAAATTTGAAGCTGATGCAACTCACCTTATCAACATGAATTTTAAAGACAACAAATGGTATTTTTACTATAATAGCTTTAACCTCATGAAATATTTAGCAAGAACTCTTTATTATTATGAAGAAATAATTAATCTAACAAGGAAAGATAAGGAACAGCTATATGAAGTTTTTTAGAGGCAATCTAAACTGACTGACAGATTTTTTTAACCAGACGTAGAATATTAAAGTTACACACATAATTTCTGTTCCAAAACAACGCTAATTGCTTCCTCAAAAAAAGTCTCAATCGAGATCGCATTACAGTGTTGAAATTAATCATTATAATTTTCAGTAGATATGTTCCCTAGTGTCCAATGAAATTGTTCGCAATGTGTTCAATGCTAATAATAAGCATTCAGTGAAAGGACATCAATCGTTTGTTAGTTTGTTGAGGTATTTCGCATGGGTTCAATTTGCTCCTCCTAGCGGTTAAAACTTACCCATCTAAATGGGCACCTTGATCCACTTCATATAATGTTAAAAATTAGTTTTCTCTATATTTTTGTTGCAGTAATTAATTGTATTTCTAGTTTTCAATTACTGATGCAATAAAATTTCTTTTACAACATACAATTTTTCATGTTTTAAATTAGACTTGAATGCACGGGCAATAACGTTTAAAACCTGTTTAACGTGAACTACTCTCTCCTACTCATTAGAATCGATATGGAAATTATTTGAAATTGAGACACCAATACACCTAATAATGACATATGCATACACCCAATAATGACGGAATTAACCTATTAACGTCAGTTGGTAAGAAAATTTTCCAATCAGCATTATAGTTTTTTTCTTTGCAAATAAATTGCAACTGTGATTCCACTTAGTGTTTTTTTTTTTAAATCATAAAAACAGTTTTTCAAAAAATGTGAAAAATTCTAAATATATTTTAAATGATCTAAATAAATAAGGTATATGATAAAAAGTCATTGTTTTTAACTATTTCAAAGTCGTCTTTAATGGGTTAAGACAGTCAGAGATGGTTAGTGGAAACATATTGATTTGAAATTAACACTTACAGTTTTAGTTTTCTTCATTCTGTACATCTTCTCATCAATATTAGTTATCTATAAAAATAAAATGAATGTACGAGCGCATAAACGAATCTCAAAAATAAATATCTCTGTATAGAACTCAATGTGAATAGGATTCAGTATTTATATCCTTCTGTAAAGGAAAGGATCCTTCTGTATAAGGAAAAATATTACGTACTCATATTTCTGTGGCATTAAACTTACTCAAAAGATATTTTTAAAAATATCAAAGTATTTTGTAAAAATAAAATTCTTAAAAAAAATATGTCTTAGATGATGAAATTTTGTGCAGGCTGCTGATTTATTATATAAATTTATTGCCAAAAACATGAAATTTTTTTTTTTTTATTATATGATTTAAAAAAACATTAAGAAAGAGTTTTGAGTCGCGGTCTACAGTTTTAATATAATGCCACAAAGCTCAGCGATCTTTAAGTTTAAAAGTTGTATATTTTTTAAATATACAAAAAACAGAATCAGGGCTAAATACATTAAAACTAGATATAATTTTAAAGACATTAATCTACCATACATGATTGTAATACTTAAATTCCACAAAAATTCAATCGGATTCCGTATTATTACACGTGAATTCAAAACCTACTTAGAAAAGGCTGGGAACGAATTATTGAAAATTATTTATCATGTTTTCTTTAACATCGAAGATAATTATATTATTGCTAAAAATAGCCAATAATTTATAATTTATTACCGAAACTAAACATATTAAGGTACACTCAATTAGAAGTTCCGAATTTGAGGATCTATTTAACAGATTAATATTAAGTAATAATGTTTCAAATCATGAAAACAATCTTTTAGATTTACAACTTGAAAAAAATAACAACTCAAAGCATATATTTTTGTCTCCTTGACTTAGTATTGAAGGATAAATTTAGTTTCAATGGTAATAGCGTTTTTATAAAAGTGTAGGGAATTATTCAAGGAAGTGCTATTTCTACGGCGGGTGGTAACATTTCTTAACAATTTGAAAAACATATCACAAGGAACAATATTTTAATTTTCAGTTACGTAGACTATATTCTTTTGAAAGACCTAATCCAAAAAATATAGGACTGGTAGAAAATTATTGAAAAGGCCAAGGCCCACCCTAGGAGGGGCTGATTAGAAAGCTTTTTCACAAACAATATAAAACTATGCACATCCAACAACATAACCAGACAAAATGGTTGACTTGAGCTTCACTTCAGCTCTGGTTAAGAAAACTGTACTGTTATCTAGTAGTATTTTAAACAAGTTAAAGATATTTCATGGAGGTTACCTCAGCATCCCAGGGACAACTTATGTGCTTAAAATAAAGTGGTAAAATAAATTAAAACTTATATTCTTTGTGATTAGCTACTTATTTATATAATAAAGAAATGCTTAACCCAGTCAATTCCACAAATAATATTTTAATCTAATCTATTCCCTCAGTTAACACTAAAAAAGAGGAATGGGGTCTTTTAAAGAAGATTACATTTCATTTACTCTATATATATATATATATATATATATATATATATATATATATATATATATATATATATATATATATATATATATATATATATATATATATATATATATATATATATATATATATATATATATATATATATATATATATATATATATGATTGTAACTCAGGTTCATTAAATTCAGATGTATAGTCATTATTTTAACTGAACATTGATTATTCTTGTTGAATAATTTTTAATTTTTATTTCAACTGCTCATAAAATGTATTTTAAAATGTGTATTATTTTTATAAATAGTACTTTACGAATGAATTTGCATTGCATTAGATCCAATAAATAAGACGAATAGTTTTATTTGAGCTATATTGCATAAATAATGTCGGCGTCACTATTTGTTTTAGTTTTAAAACAAAAATGAAGAATTGAATCCAACACTTGGCACTTCTACTTCCACATCAATCATGTTTATGGAAGTTTTTATAGTTTTCATTATTTTTAGATTCGTGTATGCGCTCATATATATTCTTTTTATTTTCATATTTATAGATGTTTGGTATAGCTGGAAGGTTTTATACTATCGGAGTTGCCTTTGTTTTCAAAATTGATATTCTTGGAATTTATTTTTTGCAAAATATTGACCCAAATTTTACCGAAATTTAATGCATAGTTCACTGTAGTGTATTTGAAATTTCTTTTGAAGTTAAAAAAACAATAACATGAGTAGGAAATTTAATATTTAAAAAAAAACTGTTGTACTGAATAAATAGAATTACAGGATGTATATATTACCATAACATTAAAAAGTATTTCTGTAATTTTATTCTAGTTAAACTGTATTTATATTCCACATAATTCAAACTATTACTTTTATAAAAAACTACATTTCATTAAATATAATTGGATTTTTTTTGTTTGCAGTTCTTAATCTATCAAAATTTCCTTAAAGCAATATATAAGTTTTCTCCTATTTTAAATACTAAAAACATTTCGAATTAGCTGATATATAATTATTCTAAATAATATTTTAGATTAAATGTTTTCAATCCTAGAATATATGCATGCAATGATTATAATATAACTATTTAAGCATGTTTAGACAATCTACTAAAATGATTTTTATGATTGATATTTGATAACAGGGTGTCTTATAAGAGACGTAATATGTTCTTCCTTTGGTATTTAATCCCGAAATTAAGCAATTTGTATAACTTTCCAATATTTTACATTGAAACTTACATGTGCTTTAGTAATTGGTACGTCAATTATTATTTGAAAAGTAATTACTATTATTGATGACATTTTTATTTACACAACTTAAATACTTTTAAAAATGGTATTTACATCTTTTTTCACAAATGTGGGGATAAATATTCACTTAAAAATAAATTAGAATCTATGTATGCTCTGATATTACGCATATTATTATATCAAAACACCCGAACTGCAAAAAAAAATTAACATTCTATAGTTAACTTTTTTAACTAAGATTTACTAAAAATTAATTCTTTTAGCTACTATTTTAAATATAAGATGTCATTTTTTCCTAACATTAGCATTTTCTTTACTTTCTGTTTTTTTTAATTGAATTTGATTTCTTATAATTTGTATATTAAATATTTTTAGCATACTATGTAGTTCAGAAGTTATGGATTTAGAAACAATAGTTCCATACCTCCTATGGTGTTGTATTTGTGAAAAATGTACTAACAAGTAAGTGCTTAAATTTTTATTAATAATTACTATTCGTGAATCCCTTTGTATTCAATTAAATTATAACATTTGAAGAACAATGAGTTAAAAAAAAAAATCTAACTTTTTCCAATAACGATATTTCTAATATTCGATGTGGAGAGAAGAATTAAAAAAAAAACATTTTTAATACAACTTATTCACTTTGGAAATTCAGATTAATATATCATTAGAAATAACAGCATACAAACTTCTCTAAAAATGTTATTCATTAATACATATATTATTTCTATAAATTTAAGGTGATGATACAGCATGATACCTACTAGTGATTAAGAGGAATTTTCATGATAATTTTAGCACTTATAATATTATTAGTATTCAATAAATATCCAACATTTAAAAAGAACTGTTCTAAAGTTGTGCCTAATCTAAGAAAGAACGAATCAGGTTTCAAAAGTAAACAATCAAAAAAGAACCAAATTGAGTACTTACTTGGAACCCATTCGCCTACCCTCTTCCAATATTATAAGGATTTAAACATCTAAATAAAACATAATAATGCCATTTGTGATTAAATGATTAGTTTTTTTTTCTTTAGCATAATTTCTAGATGACATTTTTGAAAGATAATAGCATTCTTTTAAAGCTAGTGAGTTGTTTTATTAGTCTAGTGTACTGTTTTATTCTGAATTTAAATGTTAAAATATTAAACTCATTTTCTTAAGAGTCGTTTTTTTGTCAAGTGGACATTCATTTAAACAGTGATAACAAAACTTTGATACTATCTTTTGAAACATTATTTTAGAATTTCAATCTACATTAACCATTAGATGTTTTGATCCTCAATTAAAATTGAATGGGAAAGGAAATAAAATTTGCCATATTTTTAAAAACAAAAGTTATTTGAAAATTAAGATTTTTCTACTTTCAAAATTAAAAAAAATCTATTGAAAAAACTATATATTATAGAAACTTGGAAGGTTATTCAAAACATTAAGAAAGATATTACAAACCATTTCCACTCATAATTCTTTTTATTGGCTTAATGAAATTTGAGTAATCACAGTTAAAAAATAGGGAATTAATGAGTTAAATGTTAATTAGCTAATTAATTTTTGAATAAAATTGAACTTTTTTTAAATAAACATCATCACTAATTATGTACTTTTATGTCTAAAAAAAATATCACAGTTTTAAAATTATAATTTAAAAAAAGTTCAAGTCTGTATGTACACCTTAATTGATTATCAGTTCGAGCATAGATGTTGAGTGAGAAGTTTGCTATACATAATTTATTCCATCATAAGTTCAGTATTGAAGATGAACCGTTTATTTCCTTGGTATGTTGAGCACTTCTCTCAGATATCAGTTTCGTGTAGTATTTTTTCTAAATAGTTTGTCTTGTTCAGCAAATGAAATACGTTATTCATATGTTCAGCCACTTTAATCTAATTAGTGTTGAATCTTTTTACTGAACAATTTAATTAACCTGCCTTTGTTATTGAGAACGTTTAATTAGTTATCAATTACAATATAGATGTTGAGTGAGAAGTTTGTTATACATAATTTATATCTTCATATGTTGGTCTTTGGTTCATTTCATAATTGATGTTATCAGTTTCGTGTATTTTTTATTTTTAAGATCGCTTGTTAAGCAACGGAACTACGTTATTCATATTTTCAACCACTTTAATGTAATAAGTGAAGTGTTTATAACTTTTGTTGTATAATTTTTTTTCGTTATTAGGATTGAGAATTCTTCCACTTATTTTGAAGTAATTGTCCTTAATAACATCTGATATTTTGACATTTTCATTCATTTCATCCACAGTTAAGTTTAATAGTCATGGTAACTTTTTTAACTTCCTGTTCTAAAACACTGTTTGAATCTACAATAAATTTCAATCAATGTATTATCCCTATTAATTAGAGCAAAGGCATTTAGAATGTCAATGACACTTTTCAAAATTTGAATAAAATATCTGAAATTTTCGCAAATATTCATTCCCTTTAAAATAAAATAATAAAAGAAAATATTTTCTCGATGGTAAAATAGTGTTTTATTAGATACGTTTTTAATTAAGAGTTTACATATAACTATATTCATTAATGAAAGTTCTTTCCCGTAATGGGGAGCTTCAGCATTTAAATACACAAAACATTAAATGAGTTAAACTAAAAGTATAAATTAACTAAACTAAAACTGAAGAAGTTTTATTCCCTTTATGAATCTCTATGTTTTCCAAACAAAAGTTAATGGCAACATTATCCAAGTTACCTTAGCTTCTACTGAAGAAGATTTAAATAAAATTAACAAATAAAAACAAACAAAAATTAGAATAATCAACTTTTTTGCTGAACTAAAACTAAATAAAAATCTACTTTCTATTCCCAAATCTCTTCAAAGGAAAAACTCGTTTTTACCTTTCTACCAAAATGCAGAATTACTACAGCCGGATTCAGGAGTTGAAAGTTTACTTTTAAGTACATCATAAATTTTTAGAAAAGCCCGTTGAATTAATTATGCTTTACCGCAAACAGAAAAAAGATTTATGATACAGAGTCATCAGAGAAAATCGCATTTTTCAGGTTTAAGTCTGAACTATATATTTATTATGAAGAGACCTTACAACAAAACATTTGAAAGTAAAGCTCTTTAGACGGGTAAAGAAAGTCACGACCAGTTGCTGAGTATTTAACAAAGTGAAAAAAACATTACTCTAGTATTAAATTATGAAATATTGCAACATTAAACCAATTAAAAAAAACTCGCATTTTTTAACGTTCATTTTAGTAATAATATGGTTTTGTACATCAACAATCTGAAAATAACACGTTATGTTTTAAATTTTTTTGAATGTGATACATTGTTAAATAGTTGTTTTTTGGTTATAAATAGTGAATTCAATTTTGAAACATGAATGAAACTATGTTAGATTTACAACATCAAGTAAACTTGGACTGTTATAAATAATTTTAAATTGCATTTTACGGTGATAATTTCTCGTTTAAAACTGTTTTAAATTATGTTTTCTGATTTTACGAAACTAAGCTGACATATAATAAAATAGTTTCAAAGCAAGTTACTTATTTTGGAATATCAGTACTTAATGGGACACAGTACCGTAAGAATAGCCAAATTTTCGATTTTTTTTTCATTTGCTATAATTAAAGTTTGGAATCTTCTTAATACTTATGCAACATTTTAAAACTGTATCTACGTTTTTTAATGAGTTATTTGACTTTTTATGCTAGATGACAGGAGAGAAAATGTAAACAAACGCCATTTGTCGTCTGCTTACGTTGGCTGATGTACTCCGGAAAATAAATTCATTTACAATCATTTCAAGTAACTTTAGTTTGAAGTGAATTGAGTTAACTTGAATCGCTTCAATTGCTTTTAGTTTGTTTACATTCGAAAAACGTGATTTTTTTCTCGTGGTTCTTTTAAATTGTTTGGCTAATTTTAGGATTTATTGCTTCCGTTTTCATTCCAACTACTAATTTTTCTTCGTCAATATTACTTATTAGTTGAATTTTAATCTGCGTTATTTATTTATTTTCATTTATAATTTATTTAAAATGCCAAGAAAAAAGCGTTCGAAGGTTGCCGGGAAGCAGAATTCTGCAAAGAGGTGATGCA
Source organism: Linyphia triangularis (assembly GCA_963978545.1). NCBI lineage: Eukaryota > Metazoa > Arthropoda > Arachnida > Araneae > Linyphiidae > Linyphia > Linyphia triangularis. Next base: position 66,136,038 of record OZ021733.1, read on the forward strand.
GTAATGATAATAATGCAAGTATTGTAGTTTCGGTTTCCAGTATCGACTCTAATGCTTTACCACAAACTAATGCAATATTTTCTTCGATAGAAAGCAGTTTTAATGAGACATTAAAATCTGACTGTGATACCGTGAAATGTGAGCTGGTTAAATCTCCCACTTATGTTGTTGATATGCTGACAAAACTTTTCTGCAATCAGCTGTGCAAAAACTGCAAAACCTCTGGATTACGTGTAGCGTTGGGCAGAAAATTTAGTTTTTGCTATGAACTGAAGGTCACTAGTGAGTTTTGTGACACCTTAGCAAGTGAGACACGCACTTCAAGAAAGATCCCAAAGCATCAGAGAGGATTAAGCGAGCCATATGACATAAATCTTCGTGTGGGCCAGGCATATACGAGTTTCGGAAAAGGTTACCTAGTTCTTGAGAAGTTTTGCATGCATACAAATAGAATAACAATTAGTAAACAAATTAAGTTTTAATAGACAATCCCCAAATTTGTTCATATGGAGAGCCTATCGAAGGATATATCAAAGAAAAAGAATAAAGGTAATGTCATATAATTTGGTGCAGACGAAAATAAAACTTGCTCGTAAACGTAGAGAAAGGTCTAAAGCAAAAGCAGAGGGCATCACCTATCAAGCTGGAAATTTTAAATATTGGTCAGATATTTTATTATGGTAATTAATATGTAAAAATTATGTATAATATGAAACCTTCCTGGTCATAAATATTGAATGCGTAACTTGTTCAAAAGCAAACATCGCCCATCATAAAGTGCTAAGTACTCAAAAACATAATTCTAATATATTTATCATTTAACTTAATGTATCAATTATATGAAAATTAGTTAAAAACGTTTTGAAAAGTGTGTTGCAATAAGTCTATCTATAACATATTTAAATTTGATAACTGTGTATAGATTTCAAATTATGTTTTTCGAGAAATGAAAACTTTAAATCCATTTTTCTCACTGTTTTTTTTTTTTTTTTTTCTTTCCTTGATATTTGGTTTTTCGAAACGCTAAGGCTTTTTTTCTAATCAAAGGAGAAAACTGAAATCTTTAAAGCATGTTGCAAAATATGTCTATTTTATAAATTGACATTCTAAATAGCAATATATGTTGTACTTTTCATTTTTTTTAACATTAAATTAACATGTTGACAGATTTATTAAAACATTGGGGGTTATTATGAATAAACATTTATAATGTAATTAATTACTATGAGTATATCTGACTTGAATGCCAATTCTTATATAATATAGTTCAAAGAATTTTTTATTTTAAATTTGAAAAAAAAATTAGTATTTAAAAAAGCCTTAGCCTTTTAAAAAATGTGTAAAAAATTTGAAATTTAAAAAAAAAAAAAGTTAAATATAAAAAATGAATTTAATTTTTTTTTTGGTGAAATATTTTTCAATCATCTACATTCAAACAAGGAACATCATAATTTTTTTTATTTAAAAATTCAATAGTAAAAATAAATGTCTAAGTGGTACCGTGTCCCCTTAATTAAATTACCAGAAAGTCAAGTTTTTATTTAGCTAATTAAATTGTGCGCTTTAAATTAGATTTGTATAACAAATTTAATTGCCAGTATTAAGGAAATGCATTGAGTTTTTAAAAATATTTAATAAATCTTTCTTTCCTTCAACTCACTGTTATATTTGTTTAATTACTCCTTTATATTAGAGTATTTTATAAGTTAAAGAAAATACATCTTCATATCTGATGATATTGGCCTATGGAATTGTATTGGTAGAAATTTAATATCAACTATAAACATGAAGCAATAAGAATTTCAAGTAATTTTCAAAGTTAATCTCTTAAAAATGTGCTCTGTTCAAAACGCTCGTATGAAAATTTATTTATTTTGAAAGTATTTAGTATGTACAGGAAGCAGTAAATGCACTTTGTTTCAGTATTATTATTCTAGGAAGGAAATTAAAAAAAAATTCCATTCTTTTAAACCGAATTAATACAAACAGTGAGGGATTTGTTTTATTTCAAACTACACACAACACCTCCAAATTTTATGTTTTACTTTCAAATTATGACTGATATATTGTATGTGTTTTCTGCTGTTTATTGATATATCTAGTACAAATGTCTATCACGAATATAATAATTTTTTTAGTTTAAAAATAAACCTTATTAGAATGGCCATTTCCGCCTATCTAAAAAATTAGGAATTGAACATTTCAGGAACTGGTACACGGCTCAAATGAAACATTTTTTAATTAAATGTATTTTTCTTATGATTAAAATTGGTTTATATATATATATATATATATATATATATATACTCGTGTAAAAAAGTCGTCTCATATATTCAGATACCGAATACTTGGCATTTGGTTACACTCCCATTACCGGTCTTTTTTATTTAAATATGCACCTTGTTTGGATAGTCCGGCGCAGGTTGTATGACTCTTAAAACAACTCTTGTTTAGGACATATATATACATAAATATATAAAAAACTGACATGATTGGTGTCTAACTCTCTAAGAAACTCTAAAATCAAAGTTAAGTGAGTTATAGCATATGCAAACTACTTAAAAGCATACAGGACTATCACTAACTGTTATGTAATGTGACACATGCATTTTCTAACTAAAGCTTGTATATGCCATTGAAATCAAAAAACCATTGAGAAAAATTAGCTTTCAGATAATTTGGAATTGTGTTTAAAGAAAGAAGATGAGTGTGTTTCATTTTGGTCAGTTAATCCCTCCCAACAAGAGAGCTCAACTTCCTACGAGTATATTATTCTTAATGTATTACTCCCAGGTAATTGTGCACTCTCTGATAAGATTCTCACCCTGAAGCTTTTCTTAGTAATCCTTCAGAGAATTTCGACTGATCTTTGAAGATAGTATCAGAATCTTGTAGCCATCATTAGTACTAAATGTGCGCTTGGGGTTAGAAATATATCTGATCATCCGGAAGGTAAAAAAAATGTGAATTCGCTTAGTAGGGTCGATGATTAACTGATATTTTTGATAACGCAGTAGCGATTATCTAGTTTTTTAATACTTTTTCTCTCTTTCATCGTAAGATATATATGATAATTGATGATAATAGCATGACATAAAGACATTTTCAATTTGGTTTAGTCTTTGGATACGATATTTGCTAATTAATTCTGGGGGTTTTAATTTATTTTACAAAAATAAATTTATATGAAGGAAAGTTCACTTTTAAAAAAAAATGAGCTGTAATTATTAACTGTGGGTAAATTAGGGATGCTAACCAACTGTTTGTTGGACGATGAGCGCATGGAAGAGTACGGATGGGTTTTTGAAGGTTTTTATTGGTGATAAAAGTGGGCCGTTCATTAGCAGTACTAGTGAGTTTTGTTATAGAATGTATAATAAGAAGGGACCTATAGCTGAGCTCCCAGGTGATGAGACAGGAAGGCGAGAATATGATGCCAAACTTGAAATATTATTTCAGCACTTAAATATAACAAACAAAAGAACAATGAATTGAATTAACATAATAAGTACTTAATACAGAGTTGTGACACTGAAATAATTAAGTTATTAACCGTTAGATTTCAGAACTTTTTCTGGCTGACTATTTTACTTGAATTACATTATTATTATTTTTTTTATTTATTATTATTATTATTTTTTTTTTTTTTTGCAACTTCTAGTTGTTTTTTGGGAAATATCAATTAATTTTGCTGCATTTGTTAGGTTCTAAATGGGTAAAATACAGTTGATGGATAATTTAACGAAAACAACTATATCGTCGCTCTAAGCGCAAAATGGTGTAAGAAATTAAATAGCATGATTCAATATTGTAGAGAGATTTAAGTTTGCAATCCAAATCCCTGTCGTTTCTTTCAAGTAGAAATCATCCATATCAAGAACAAATTCTCATAATAAAAAATATGTACCTACTATAACTTGAGTACAAAAACATGCAATTATATACTAAAAAATAAGTAATAATAAAAAGTAAGTAAGACATACAAACAAAATACTTGCTTTATATGAGAAATTGAGGATTACCAGCTTTACATACGAGTAAATATGTAAAGAAATGCGTTTCAAAACAACTTTCGCTTTAAGTTTTAAATATAAGACTTGTTATTATTTTAAGAGAGATTCAAGCAAGCTTCGGTGGTGAAGTCGTTAAGGTTTATGTCTAGTAATCAGAAGGTGCGTGTTTTAAATCCGACCAGTCACATAGAAAACTTTATTTTAAACTAAAAAGGGTCTTCTAACTAAAAGGTTGAAACACGTGTTTTCAAATAAGCATGCAGTTTAATTGAAAAGTAAGTAATTTTTATTTTTTCTGATTGGTAATGTTTTAATAATTGAACTTAAAGTATCAAAGTAACTTCTTGAAAGTGAGTGAATGATTAATATCAGATATACGTTGACCTGTTTTAGTCAGTCATTATCCGGACTAAATTGCCCTTCTTACTGGACCATTTCTAGGGGGTAGAAACCTTCGTATTCATTAATTCATATAAAAGGCATTTTCTCTTATCAATCTGAGAAGAACAAAACAAGTTATTTCCTGATTATATTTAAGCGTTTAAGCTGTAGTGCTGGCTAAAATTCCCAACTATCAGGATCATTTTCGAGGGGTTTAGACCCTTGTACAAATCAAATCATATAAAAGGTTCTTCTTAAAATCCAGCTGAAAAGTATGAAAAAGGAAGGGTCAAAAATCATCAAATTGTTTTTTCTGTAGCTCTGACTAAAGTTTTGGCCAAGAAAAAGAAGAATCAGACAAACAAAAATTCTGGTGACTTCGTCGATTTTCATTTTTTTTTTTTTTTTTGCCGTGTTTACTTGTTCTATGTTAACAATTCTGTTGTTGTTATTCGTCTTCTCACCCTGGGTAACACGATGGGAAAAAATTAGAGTTCTAGCTATAATAGAAGCTGAGCTGTGCGGGGTCGAAAACGGATCTAAGTTGGGTAAACATAATATACATTTGCATGTCTGCCACTTGGGCATCGGACTTGCTGGCTGAACACTGCCGCCTTCCTGAATATTAGATATAATTTCATTCGAAATGTGACTGAAGCTAATTCCAATATAATTGTTCATATAAATACTAAAAACAATCTAGTAGATTGTTTAACTAAATTTTTATCAAAAGTCAATTTTCAATGTGCTCTGAGTAAAACTTTCTATCAGTTGACTGTGTTTCACAGCTATATGACACCAATCCATAAGGCAGATTGTTGGCTTTTGGAGGATTTCAGTCATTCTCCGAATGCCGTTTTGTTGTTGCTTTCTTTGTGCGTTCTGAAACGGGAAGAAGATTTAAAGAAGACATCACTACTGCTGCATAAAAAAATGTAGTGCAAACATTTTTACGCTTATGTGGTTTATGCCGCATGTTTTTACTGGTTCGACGTAAGGGTATTGGCATTTGACGATTCCATTACTTTTATGCTCGGGTTGGGATAAGAAAATAAATCTTAAATATGATGAAAAATTCTGTTTCATTTAAAACTCGGCAACAAAAATTCACAAAAGGGACATTTTATCTTGCTCCTCATCGTTTCAAGTCTTTAAATTACGTTTCTCAAAATCATTTATAAGCGATTTAAAATTTTCCTTTAAAATTGTTGAATATTATAGTGATTAATTAGTCACATTATTTCAAAAGAGATGTATATAGCAAAAGTAAAACGTCCACAATACCTTATATTTTTTTTATTTTTTTTTCATTTTATAATATTTTTTAAATTTATTTCAATTTTTCATTTATTTAAAAATGTCATATTATTTTTTTGAAATTGTTTAATCCTGTGACAAATTGCATAAAATTTGTAATGTTTCTTTATCTATCTTATTATTTTTCAATTTTTCTTTATTATCTATACTTTCGTATCAGACGAAACCGGTCGTTTCACCGCCAATCTTAAAAAAGCAGAAACGACAGTAAGTATCTATTATCTGCACAACTTCCAACAAAAAGCAGAAATTGACTGTTTTCTTGCATGCTTACGGAACTTCGCATAATTATACAAAAAATACCATAGACTAGTCTCGGCGATATCTTTTTAAAAAAAAAAATTTCAGCATCTAGGATAAAAAACAACGGAGACAAAAATATTGAAATTTCCAAAAACATAATAAAGTCGAGTTCCAGCGTGTTTTTGATAAAAAAATTTAAACAAATGTCCAGACCTAACTAAGCTATAAATCTTCAAACGGATTTAATTATATGATGCGGAATGCTTCAGCTTAAAATCATATTCTGGTTTACACTTGATTAAATAATTCTATTTATATTTAATTAATTTAAAACTACTTTTTTTATTTCATAATTTGGCGATAGATAGAGGCGATCAGCTTGTAATTGAGGTTCAGATATATCTGTCAAGTCTCCAAAGTAAGTTTTTCCATTTTTCTAGTATTAGTTAGGGCATATTATGGCTAACTGAGATTGATCGTAATAAATAGAGGTAGAACAAATCAGTGAATAATTAAATGGTTTATAGTATCTTTAAAATGGAAATAATTTCATCTTTTACGAGACAGAATCAAAGAAGACTATTTGTCCTATAAATTGAATGTGTTATTTGAACTGTATGGCAATTTAGAATAAGTTAACTTTCGAAAACATTTTAATTTCGAGAAATCTTGGAAATCTCCGTTGAAAAATGAAGAATGTAAATAATCATATTTTGTGGCCAGATACTGGACAGAATATAAAGTAGAAATGTAGATGTTATGCGAGATGACGTCACTGTCAATTCATTACAGCGGGATTAAATGAAACATTCCTTGCGATTGGCTAATGGAATTTGAAAAAATGGAATTCATTTTTAAAGATGTGTTGATTTTGTTTAATTTCCATTGTAAAATGAAATCGTTGAATCGTATATCATCAAAATTATAACTTTATAGGGAATTTTAAAATTTAAGTTAATAAATATTTTAAATGGTTTCCAATATCAATGGGTTATTATGTGAACCAAAATAATGATTGGTATAGTTAAAATAATTTCTATTGCAATAATTAGACTTTAAAAAACTTGTAATATTTATTTGTATCAATTTATTAGAATGCATTTTCAATGGGATTATCTTCCTGGCTTTGTAAGTTAAAGGTGCCGGGTTCTATTCCTGGGTTAGATGTGGATGTCCATTGTGATTCGAAATCCACGTTAAGCTGTAGGTCCCGGGTTGATTAGTCATTATTAATCACAAACATAGGTCGTTGTGCATGCAAACTAAATAATCGAGCTGAAACTTGGCAGACAGGCTCTTTGTCGATGACAGTGTATTCCATTAAGTTTTGGGGGTTGAGTTGCCTTTAAAAGGAGGCTTTTACACAAGTTTTTATTGCTCGTTCGTGGTCGATTTTTGTTACTACGGTCCGCATTCTACCGGTTTATCAATTTTCAAGATGATTATGGCATGTAAAGTATCTCTGAATTCAGCTTGAAGAATTTTGAATATTCATGGAACCAGGAGTACCATAGGTGGCATCACTTCTGGTTTGTCAATAAAGAAGGTAAATATGGCATGTTGGGTGTCGTTGGGCTTATCAAGAAAAATTATGAATGTGTAAGGAACCACGTATACCATATGTAGTACCACTTCCGGTTTCTCTATTATTATCCTTTCCAAAAACGGTTTCTTTTTTTTTAGCTCGTTTTCAGCGCCGCTGGGTGTATGTACCCCCTTAAGACGATGAAGAAAAAACACATCCACGATGTGTATATTTCTTTTGGATTAGAATTCTGGATAAACCAGACTATTCGGAAAAATTATCTGCTGGAACATGTTCCGGAGGTTAGTAGAAAGTGTTTTAAGTAACCACTTTTTTTTTTGTGTGTGGCAATTTTGACGCCAAGTTTAACCGACATTAAACTACAGGTTTTCAAAAATGGATTCCTAGTTATAATGGAACGACATAGGTGCCAGGTTACCCAAAATCGCAAAATAAAAAGTGGGGACCGTAAAACACATTATTACCGTTCCGGGTGCTATGGATGATAGAATTTCGACTACAAAACTTTCTTTCGTATCTGGCCACTTAGTTAGCAGCTCAGTTTTAAAGCAGTAAAAATAAGGCTTAAATGAAAATTAATTCGTAGTTTAAAATTCTTATTTATATTAGAAACGATTATTTACAGCCATATTTTCAAAGTCTGGAAAATAGTATTTTTGGAAATAGCAAGTCGCGAATCATCTCCTCGTGATCCTCGAATCCATCTTCTTAAGTAGTCTGGTCAGCTCCGAATACATGCATGAAGGCCATTTGCATATCAGCTGGCTGGTAGTGCTTTGAGATGTTTTTTAGCGGTGTTTTAGCTTCTGACAAACTTCTTCTAATTGCTACCTGGTAGTGTTTAGACAGGAAATGACTTTTGTAGACGTAAGTGACTTGGCCTCTACATTTCTCCTCATCCTCCTGCATCACGTTCGGGTCACCAATAAAGCATAAGCTGCTTTCATATGGGCGACGGGCCTCGATCGCGAGACCATTTGTTCTCGAGGCAGATACTTTGCTGCTGTGCAAAAGAGTACTCCAGTGCACATAAGCTTTTATCTGTTATTTGAAGTCGCCACACGTATACAATTAAAACAAGCCAGATTTGTTTAGATTCGTTAAATAATCATACCATGTTTTATGTGAATGCTTTCCAGATATATGCCTATAAAAATTGAGCACGAAATTTTCCTCAAGAATTTTAAGGTTTCTATGAGGAAAATTCACTGTAGATTGAATAAAAACTTCAGCATTCCTGATAAACTGGTATTTAAATTTTTATAATAATATATTCATTCAAGTTATGATTTGCCGTATGTTGCCTCTTGGCGACTTTTAAAAAAAGTCTCCAAATTGAAAATAATGTCAAATGGCTGTGTCGCTCAATCCAAAATGACGTCAAATAGCCAAGTTACCAAATCTAAACGGTCACTGGGGCTGCCGGAAAATCAAGTCACCGGGTTGCATTCAACGCCAAATCGTCAACTTTTAAAAAGTCGCCAAGAGGCATCGTGCAGTAAATCTGAACCTAGATTTATTTCTAATCAGTGCCAATTCAGAAATTACTAATTGAAAATCATTAAAATAAAGAATACTGTCTCTGATTAACGCTTCTCGACATAAGCAATAGGATAATGACGTGGCAAGTATTGTAGCCCTTCATAAATAATAAAACGTTTTCAGTTTCATAGCACAATATCACTTTGCAAGGATTTTCTTGATTATGCATCTGAAATAGCTTTTTGCTATGGCATATTTTAATTGTTTCACTTAGAGGCGTGCAAAGGGAACCAAGTGGATTACACATCAATCCAGGGTGTTGGCGAGCGTTAGCGAGCTGGGGACGGAGCCCCCTAGTTGATAAAATTAAATGTGGCTTGTTATTAAATGTTACCTCTCGTATGGAATTGTAAGTTTTTTTTACATGCAGACAAATATGTTAAAAAGTTACATACTCATATTAATATAACACTTTCAATTTATTGACACATAAAAATATATACAATTGTATACATATTTGGTTTCACTTGAAAAGTTAAGATCACAAAAACCACAATATAATACTATGTGTAATGAATCTTAAACATGTAGTGTAAGTACTGTTTTAAGAACTAGATGCAATGTCTCTGATTCTTACATTAATATACACAGTTAAAAAAGGCCTATTTTCCCCATTTTAATTAAATCGTATGGTATAGAATTATATATTAAGACTTTTTTTTTACATGTACTAAATCAGTGCCATCAAAAATTAAAATCAATTTTCTAAATAATTGAATAAAATGTGATAACCTAATATAAATTATAATACCAATTAAAATCTATTTTGGGACTTGTAAAGGAAATACCGATACCAGTTATGCTAATTTTTGATGTAAAATATAACTTGTTCCAACATATTTTTATTCACAAATATCATTCTGAACGTTTATCAAATGAATAATAATTCTTATTTTCTCGAAAATCATTGAGATAAAAAGTATAACTCATGCCGTAACTATCGTAAATATTATTTGTTACATCTCCAATTCTTTAGAATCAAGAACAAAAGACAACATAAAATACAACATAGATATTCAATTCTACAAACGATTTATGAAATGTCTGAGTGAAACTTGAAACTACAAGAATTACATACGAACCAGAATGCTTGAAAAAGAAATCGCTTAAATTTGAGTTTGTCCACACGTATACTCTTTGCCGAGTATACTTATTGTGACATACTGTATTATATAAATATTTTAACGGTTCATATATCTTGTCAAAGAAAGTTGTCCTTTCAGAGCTATTTACTCTTTCTTTTTTAAAGTAGTAAATGTTTTGTGGAATAAAGACTTTTATCCTGAACCATATTTCTCTCAAGTCATTAGGAATTTCAGCGCTGGCTGTATGAATAGATAAGGAGAATATATTTATACATGCTTTGTTTCTCTTATTTTCAGGTTTGCTTTTGAAGATTGTAAAATGCCTATTATTATATGATGATGGTATTTTTTCCTTTCTATTTTTATCATCAAAATCGTGTTTGGAAGAAGTAAACAGCTTTTTCAAGAGTTACTTATTCAGATTTAAAGAAGCTATGGAGGAATAAAGTCAGCACTTTTAACTAGAACTACGGCTCAGATGCATTTTTATGTATATTATCATCGTATCATAATATGGCATAACTAAATAAAGTTGACTTAATTCAAATTTTATAATTTAAGCCTTTGAAGTATGAATTTCGTTTTTATTTCTGATTTCAATGACATTTGGTTTGGGCTGACTTTATGTGTATAGTTCATTTTTGCAAAAAATATTTATTTTAACTTTTGTAAGTGGTTAAGTTATGAAACAATAAAGCAAATAAAAGCGAACATACGTTATCAAATTATTTCTGCATAAAAAAATACCACTTTGTTTCAGGTCATACAAAATCGAAAAATTATGTAGATTATTTCTGATACGTAGGAAGTGTGGTTACTCTGGTAAAACCAGTCTGCGTATAGTAATAAAGATGTAAGTAAATGGTTTCTGTGTGGCACAGCTATGCTTCAAATGGTTAAGAATTTTTTTTTTTTCTGTTCGTGGTTCATTAGTATTATGTGTACACAAGAACTGAATTGCGCTGTCTAGATCCTTGTTGAACCTGTTTTTTTCTTATTATATCTTCATACAATTTAATATACATGTTATTGAGGCCATGGGAAAATCATAACTGAAACAAAATATAAACAGTTCATCAAATGTTTCACCACCAGCGAGAAATGACACACTTTCAATACGCATAATAGAAGTTAACTTTACAACCGAACGTTTTAAAAAGAGGATTTAGTAAAGAAAATAACTGAATATCATTTTAAAAATGTATTATAAGTGTTTTCCCTGAAATGCGAAACAGTTAACCTTTTTCCAGACTTTCCATTCTTATATTTCATTTTTAGAGATCATTTCCCTATAGTTCAAGTAGTACGCACAATAATTTTCTGTCAATTTCTAGTGTAGTTTCAAAACGTTTGAATTCTTTTTTACAGATTTAGAAGGGGTATGTATTGTAGTAAAGATATAGATTAATTATGCCAGAAAATTATTCAACAAAACTGTATAACATTTTTAATGACAAGTTGTTATCCAATCTTGTCTTTATGACAGCATGCGACGATTATTCTCTAACCTCGAATGGGTTGAATCGTTACATAAAGGCAAGTTCATATATCTTAAATCAGGTTTTGTTACCATGTTACCTGCAATCGAAAGTTATGAAAAATGTTGATTTTGAGATTGTTATTGTTTCAAATAGAGGCTTTCATGACGTTTATGATGCAGGAATATTATGAATTAAGAGGAGTTGTTTACTTTCAACTTGATTTACTCAGAACTATGTTTTTAATGTTTGATGTACCTTTAATAAGAAACTATAAGAGATATTGAATTGAAATTTGCTGTAGTAATTAATCAAACATTGTTTATTACTTTAACATGTGCTTTTTCAAAAATATTCCCTAGTTTCTTAAAAAAATAAATTTTTAATAAAATATTACCAAAAAATGTCAAAAAACACATTTTTTAATGTTTGAAGTTCAATAACTATTTTTATAGGTAAATATTTCTAAAAGAACATGTTAAAGAAAGTCGTTATATTCAATGAATATTTCAGTGTTTAAATTTTGTTTCTAGCTGTAATAGTCCCTGAGGAAAGGAGGTACATTAAAAAAAAAAAAAAATTAGTAAATCGAATGTAACGCTCAGCAAAAAATCAAGCTTAATATTGGGACGTGGAATGTTAGGACCATTTACCAATTTGGCAAAACTAGGCAAATTGTAAATGAAATGAATAATTAGAACATTGACATATTAGGTGTTGCTGAGTCTAAATGGACTGGTTTTGATGAGATGAGGACTTCAGAGAAGTACCACGTACTTTATTCAGGGGACAATGTGAAACACGAAAAAGGCGTTGCCATCGTTATAAGTGAAAGAGCAAGGAAAAGCCTTTTAGACTGGAAACCAGTTTTTTCAGTACTAGGTTTTCAAGGTTTGTCAAATTTACTATTTTACAGATATATGCTCCAACTAACGAAGCAGAAGAAGAGGCAAAAATAGAATTTTATGACCTTTTCAAAATCAATAAACCCAACTCCAAAACATAACTTACTGGTTTTGATGGGGGATTTAAATACTAAAGTTGGTACAAGAACGGCTGAAGAAGAACGGGCCATTGGTAAAGAAGCTAGAGGAGAAATAAGTGTAAATGGTGAATTATTTACGTCCTTCTGTGAAATAAATAACCTAATCATAAGAGGTAGTTACTTCAAACATAAAGAAATACATAAAGTAACTTGGACCTTTCCCGATGGAAAGACTGCCAATCAAATAGATTACTTTGCCCTAAATGGCATTTTTAGAAGAACATTGGAAGACGTAAGAGTGAAAAGAGAAGCAGACGTGGCGTCTGACCACTTCCTGGTTACCTTGATAATTAAATTAAAATTGGCCAGGAACTCAAGAAAAAAGGAAAGCGAGAAGAACAAGTATGATATCTAAAAATTCAAAAATAAGAAAATAAGGAAAGACTTTGTTATTGAACTAAAAAACAGATTCTCAATTTTGGAGACAAAGATGAAACTCATGAAGGTGAGATTGAAGAGAAATGACAGAGATGCAGGGGAACCTATAATACAACCGCTAAATATATTCTTAGAGAGACAAGTAGAAAAGCAAGTAAAGAATGGATAACTGCAAATACTTTAAAGTTAGTCGTCACAAGAAACTTTAAGGCAACTTAAATAACTGTAAATCTGGGAGATTGCTCATAGAATACCGGAGAAGTATTGGGAAATGTGCAAGAGAGTGAAACACTCCGCTAGGAATGACAAGAGAAACCACTTCCAGAGGCTCAGAGAGCGAATGACGTTGGCAATACTGGAGAGGTTTAAAATTTTAAAATAGCTTAATGGAAGTTATCGAAAAAATTATTGTGGTGTAAAAGAGAAAGAAAGCCAACTTCTTGTACAGGAAAAAGATGTGCAGGAAAGATGGAAAGAACATTTCAAAGAATTATCAAGTGTATCAAGTTGCATTAAGTTGTATCAAGTTTCAAGTATAATATATCAAGTATCGTGTATCAAGTTTCAACTGATTCAAATATTGATACTCCGTTTGATGAGGAGCTCGTTGAGCTTGAAATTTATTTAAATGAAATAACTGAACAGAAATTAAAAAAGCCATCAAAATGCAAAAGAACGGCAAAGCAAATGGAAACGACAATTTAACTACTGAATTTTTTAAAAGTGACCTCAAAACAATTGCAAAGACCTTGCACAGATTGTTCAATCTTATTTGGACTAATGAACGGATTCAAACTTCTTGGAAGGAATCCCAGATTGTCAGGATCCCCTAAAAGGCGATCTTACGAACTGTAACAACTGGAGAGAAATAAGCCTTCTGACTGTACCATCCACAATTTTTACCAGAATTTTAATGAACAGAATAAAAAACAACATTGAGACAAGACTAAGAATAAAACAGGCAAGCTATAGAGGAGGAAGAAGCACTGTCAACAAAATTTTCATTTTAAGAAACATATTAGAACAAAGTATTGAATTCTACTAAACCCTTTACCTCAATTTTATTGATTTTGAAAAGGTTTTTGACCGTATAGACAGCGATTGCCTCTTGGAAAATTTTAAAGATTTATGGAATACCACAAAAGATAATCAACATCATGTGAGCTCTGTACCATGGAAGTAGTGGTAGTGTTTTAGTAAATGGAACATCCACTGGGAATTTCGACATTAAAAATGGAGTAAAGCAGGGATGTGTAATGTCTGGACTACTTTTTAACGTAGTAATCGGCTATATAATGAGGAAGACTTAAAAAAATGGTAAATCCGGAACTCGCTGAAAATTCGACAGCCATCTTGAAGATCTTGACTATGCCGATGGCATTGCGCTTGTGTCATCAAGGTTTGAAGACATGTCGCCAAAAACAAAAAGTCTAGATTAAAATGCAAAACAAGTTGGACTAAAAATAAATTAAACTAAAACTAAAATTATGAAAATTAACACCAACAGAAATGAAAACATTTGTATCAATGAAAAAGAAATCATTCAAACTGAAAATTTTGTGTATCTTGGAGCTAATATATCTACCGAAGGAGGGACTGATAAAGATATTGATGCAAGAGTTAAAAAGGCACAATATACTTTCAAAATGCTACATAAAATCTGGAGATCAGGAAGTTTTAAAATAAAAATTAAATTTTGCATTTTTAAAGCTACAGTTAGAGCAGTCTTATTTTGGCTGTGAATCTTGGAAACTAACCTAACAACAAGAAAATAAACTTAATGCATTTCAGAACAAATGCATTAGAAAAATTCTTAAAATATACTGGCCAAATAAAACGTAAAATAATGAAATATACAAAAAATCTTATTATAAACACATTACAACAATAGTACAAAAACGACGATGGCAGTGGGTAGGATATGTTTTACGTATGCCTCCATCAGACCCAACACGCGTTGCTCTTACTTGGGCATTTGATGGAAGAAAAAAAAGCGGACTAGCAAAATACCCCTGACGTCAAATGATAATAAAAGAACCGAATTCTCTTGGGTGGCCGAGCTGGGTAACAGCCAGGAAAGCAGCACTAGACTGGAAGGGATGAAAGACTATGCTCGTGGCCTCATGCGCCACTTGAACGTAAACAGATTTAAATCACGTCATGTAAGTCAAATCAAATTTAAAATAAACACTCCCCCTTAATTCATAGTATTCCTGCACCATATGTCTCTTTGCTGATGATACTTCCAATAAAGGTATTTCTAAGTGTTTTGTATCACTTAAATCATAAAAGCTGCATCAGCTGCTACATCATAAAAGCTGCTATTTAAGACAATTAAAATCATAAAACCAACATTTTTCATAATTTTCGATTCCGGGTTACCTCAAATTTAAAACAATTAATTAAAGTAATTTAATAATTTTAAACAACTTATAGGATTGTCAGAAAATATCGAGTGATGATGCCCAATTTTGGTTGCATATATAAATCACTTCTTGTAGAACTTATTTATACACTGGTGGATGTAAATTAATTGAGCAAAACGAGAGGTTAATGCACCGTAAAACAAGAGTTTCAATAATGTGTGATCACCCTGTATATCAGTATCGTTATCGCATATACTAGTTAGTAACAACTATAAAATAATCAAACTATACATAGAGATTTTGAAGTTACTCGATTCTTATAGTTGACAAATGCACATTCTAATGTATATTGAAATGTTCCGTAATTAAATAATATGTTTAACCAAGAATTATGTAAATCTATAAAAATAAAACAAAAAGTATATATGTCAGTCCCTCTATAGAAAGCTACTTAAAATAGGTGTAGAGCTTTGAAATTGTCATCATAAGTAGTTGTGACTTTCTAATTTGACTTTTGAAAAACATAATATTAAAATTTTAATTTTATTTTATTCAATTTTTTTATAAAACAACTTCTAATAGTTGGAATTTTCAACATGAATAGTTTCGGCTTTTTGATTGAACTTTTGGTAAACATATTGTTAAAATATTCTCAGAGGGGCTGTGTTATTGTATTAATGGGAAAATTTCTTTGTTACACACCAAGGGTGGGGATTTTAATATTAAGGGTTTACATAGCAATCAATCTTTAGGTGTATATAGCGATCTTATCCTGAAAGGTTCAGTGGACATTTTCACTGAACCTTTCCGCGAGAGAAGCAAGCCTGTGCTTTCCTAACCATAAATTTTTCATGGAGTGAAGCTAGCTTGTACTTGCGTAGCAATGAACCTTTCAGTGAGTGAAGAGAACCTATCCTTATGTGCCAATGAACTATTTTCAGTGAGCGAATCGAGCTGTATTTTCGCAGCAATGCAAATTTCAGTGAGCGAAGCGAGCCTGTTCGGGAAGCGCCAAAAGCTGCGACACATACACCAATGACGGATCTCCGCAACGCGAGGCCACGCAACTAGTACATAATGAAGAAAAAGTATATGTAAAATATTTCATTCGTATATCGCAATAATCTTATTGGAAAATTTACCACTATCTGTAACATCATTTATTCTTTACTTCCAAAGTACACCGGTGTTCCTAGAAGTGACGTACACAGAAAATCACATAATCTTTTGGACATTTCCAAATCCCTGACTTAGCCCTATTGTACAGTATATCCAAGCTGGATATATATTTCAGCTTAATATAAAAGTCAACCTATAAAGCAGAAAAAATGTGGAGGTAAAAAGCTGAAAAAATATCATCTGACAAAAAACGATCTTTTCCATAGATCATTTTTGCTCTTTTTTTATGCTACCAAAGCGGCTTCCTTGATCGTTATGATGGAAGGTTGTACGTCAATAAACGCAGAAAGTTTTGGAAGCCTGTCTACCTTTTACGTACTTTTTTAAGTACGTAAAATTCGTTTGGAAACGAAGGAAAGAAATAACGGATATGCACACTTAATGTAACGGAATCAACATTTTTACACATTTTCTAGTTTTACCGGTTCCAATTTTTTTTCTTTCCAATTATTACTTTTTTGTTGACCTGTCGTTGTTATCAAATGGGAAAAAAATACACGATATGTTCATTTATTTAGATTTATCTGATATATAGCAATTAGAAGTACGAACAAATGGGAACTTTCTTCTTTTACAACTCCCCACGTTTAATAGTTGATAAATAAAGTAAAACGCTTTGTGGATATTTATCATGGTCTGATATAATTCACTCCCCAAGAAAATTCGATTTGCCATTGGCTTTTTTAGCTTTTTTCACATTTGACTATATAGTAAAAGGATACATTTTAAAAAGAGAAAGCATTTAATGTCTTGATTTACTACATTTAAATTATGTTGGATATTTTCAATATTATTTAAGCAAGTCAATATTTTATTAAATTTCATTGCGTTTAAATAAATTCAAAATGATAACATTTTATACTGTAGAAGTCAGATATATTTAAATTAACTTATGAGTCTGATGAGTATTTTTAAGAGTGTTCCGAAAGATGATTGTGTTTTTTTTCAAAGTTCGATTAAAATATAACAGTGAGATGTTTGATAATATAATTTGTTCATTTGTTACAGGGTTAAATAGATTTTTCAGGGTTGCTCTAAATATATGTACCAAATTATCATTAGATCATTAGGTCACTAGATTTGATTTCGAGTTTAAATTTTTGAAATCCGATGATTTTAAGTGGTTAAATCTGTATTTAAACTAAAAGGGGACATTATTGCACACTTGTTAGCAAAAGTTAACAATGCATTTTTCTCAGCTCGCTTTTTTTTCATTTTACGTAAGCTCGAAAAGCTCCTTGTGATTCATCTTTTGATAAATCCATATAATTGTTAGCATAAATAATTTTTAATATACTATACAAAAATATACGCACATGTTTTTATATGTCTCACTTTTTTTTTTTTTTTCTTTTTTTTTTGAAAATATGTGCATTTTTTAATGAAATATCACTAGTGGCAAGTTTGAAATTTTATTTCTGTTAAACTTAAAGTTAAAAGAATGTGTAAAAATGTTTATAATATATTGATAAACAACTTCAAATTTTTCTCTAATGTTCGTTAAAATATTGTGTGGAGAGGAACATTTTGAAAAAAGTTAAAATTTATGCAAATTATTTTAATGCATTTTTCTCAATAATTTACTATCTATTTTATACTATCTACTCAAATTTTTTTGTTGTGTCATTTGTCATATCTTCTATGATTGTGCAAAATTTTATTTAATTCTAAGCAAATCTAAAGAATTTTGGAAAAAAATTTCCCATGTCCCCTTAAAATCACGTAAATTTGCAAAACTTTAAATGTAATCCATTAAATTATTGACAACATTCATGCAATATATAATCTAAAAATATATTAACTGAATGTTATCTAAAAATGAGTCACCTAAGCAGTTCACATCTACAACACACGTTTTACACAAACAATCTTTCTGGAATGCGTTTCCTACAAACAATTCCGAGTATTTATTTTCCTATTTCTTCTCTTTCTTTTGTTTCTTTCGTAGCTCAAGTTCAGAATCAATATTTTACGGTGAGCTTGCAATAGTAGGTGTTTCTTTTATTTCAATACATATCTCTTTTGTTACTGTTTCACTGAAAAGCTTAGACAAAGGAAGCTCTGGACCGTTTGCAATCACTCAATATTCACTGACATAGCTTTAGGGGATCAATCTACAATGTTATTGCGCATTTTGTGTTCGTTCAGCTCTACCTATACATTTTTTCAATGCATTTTCCCCCAAATGCTCAACTAAAAATGTATAGTTGGTTTTGAAAATATGTGTCTTTTAAAAATAAAATTAGAACTCTTTTTAAGTAAAACCCGTCTAAAACTCATAGGTTAGGGAACTCACTTTTATCTAAAATTCACAGTTATGTATGATAGTTATTCCATCGGGTTCTATTAAACATCGTCTATTAGGATATATGGCATCAAATGTATAGATATATTTTAACGAGAAATGTAACATCTAAAACAAAGCAAGAATGAACAGTTCAATCAGACTCAGAATGAATGGAATTACTGACAGTATAAAGTTGAATCTCTCGCTTGAGTTCTTTTAGTTTAAAAGATTTAGAATTTAATGATTTTCAAATAAAACTTTAAAATATCTACTATTTCACTTGAGTGCATCGTTACTCTTGTAGGTTTTATTAAGTAAGTCATTAATATTTTCTATCGAATAAAATATTGTAAATGATTTGTTACAAAGGATATTACGGATGCAAAGTAACTTGAATATTAACACGTAATGAAAACAAACGATCATTAGTTATTGAGTTGGCCAAGACTGATGTCTTTTATAATATTTTATTTGCATATGGCCAAATCAACTTCACAAAAGGTGGTTGAATTTTGAACTTCATTTTTGAATGTCAGCTCTTTTTTGATACATTAGTCAAATCAGCGATTTTCTCCAGCAATAAGAACGTTCCTTCTGTGTACAAAAATCAATTGGAATTGTCATTGAATTATTTTCACGGCTTTTCTTTCTCTACGCACATTCTTTCGTCTTCCGTTACTGTATGTGTTAAGGTTCCAGTGACCCGCGGTTCAAGGCAGTGAGCGGTTAATCGTGAATTCGGTTCTGGCTTCTCCGAATACTGGTGTGTACGATAATAGGTGCACAAAAACAATTCATGGCCGCAATGTCTTGTTGTGGGTGTGGTGGGGGTAGGAGATAGAGGTTTGCGCAGTAAGGTTTCCACTTAGTGGTCTTACAGAAATTCCAACTTATGAGGCATGTTTGATTGCGATATGTACTTCATAGTTGTACAAATAGACAACCATGCGAACTAAACTGACGAACTACTTATAATCTATATTCATTTCAAATTTCAACTTTATAAACTTTCTGCAAAAATTCTAGATACATTTAGTTTTCCAAATCATTTTCAAGCTCCACTGCGACCTATAAACTACTTGAATTTAAAATTTCAGTTTTTACAGGTGTATTTTGGCTTTCAATTGATGTTTTTCAGCAGTTGCTATAAAAAGCCGCTAAAAATTTTGATTAAAATATCTGTGCTAATGCCTCTTAAGGTGTTCTAATAGTCCCCACCTTCGAAATTCCTATAGAAATGCTACAAAAGCTTAAGAAGTAAAAAAGGGAGTGCCTTTAACACAGAATTCTCTGCCCTTGAACATCGCCCATCAACAATTAATCTTTTTCTGTTTCACGCACAAGAATGGACAATGGCGCATTCTTGTGCGAATCAATGTCTATCGAATGTTTATGAAAGAATAATATAATGTCATTTTTTTTTTTTTTTTTTGTCCATACAATAATTAATGGCAAAAATATCGCCAAACTGGCCATTTTTATTTAAATGAGTACAAATATGAAAACGGTAAATAGCATAAATATAGCTTAATAGCTGTAGATATTGAAGCAGTATTTATTCAGTTGGAAAATAGTTTTAGGTGGACAGTGGATAGAAAAAGTTAAATCAATAAAATTAATTAATACATGAAATGTTTTTCAATTGAAACAATTTTTTTTTTTTTAAATTTTGCATTTTTGTATCGAGATTTATGTTAAATTACTAGAAGTCCATAATTGCTTATAACCGTTATTGAGTAGATACATAATTTAAAAAGAAAATAATTTATTAATAATTGAATTAAGATAACTTTTTTAATTTTTGATTTGAAACAC
Organism: Linyphia triangularis; assembly: GCA_963978545.1. Taxonomy (NCBI): domain Eukaryota; kingdom Metazoa; phylum Arthropoda; class Arachnida; order Araneae; family Linyphiidae; genus Linyphia; species Linyphia triangularis. The sequence goes on from OZ021733.1 coordinate 66,156,713, forward strand.
ACAGTTCATTTAGAGAAAATAGATCCCATGTTTGAAATTACTTCATAGGTAAAAGTTCATATTTGTCTCATTGTTAAAAATCAATCTTCATGTTTGAACCTCAGTTAATTTATTATAAATAAAGGCTCTATTTTAGTAATTTTTCTCGGGGAATCCACAGAAAAAATGAAAATGTTCAAGTGGTTTACTATTTTTAAATTAATTTCGTAAGAATTTTTCTGAAAATGAGGTATAAAACATCCGAAATAAATGTGTAGAATACAGTGAAATAAAATTGATTATAACTAAAAAAAATTACATCTGAACCATCATCGTTGGAAAAAAATCATCGTAAATTATCTTCATGAAGCAAAATTAAAATTCAATAAGATGCATTTAAAGTTAAATAATGTTAAATTTTTTAAGCAAAAATTATGCTTTGATAGTCTATCTCTTAAAACAATGAACGTTTCAAGATTGATTCAATATAACTCCCGAAGTGTTTTTAATATACACAACATATTTTATTAATAACCTAGATTTTGTTTATTTTTCTTCAGTTTACCTATTTGAAATATAGATAGAATGATTCATATACAATTCTAGAATTGAAAAAATTATGTGCTATATTATTTGGAGACTCGGAGAACTTTTTAATTTCCCAAAAAAGAAGAATAATTAAAATAAAAAAAGTGAAATATTTGCAATTGTTTGAAAAAAAGTATATAGGTCAAAATGTTGACAAATTTAAATGGACAAATGTTCAGTGAGTGATAGTTTACTAATAAGTACTTTTGATGATTTCCATAATTAATACACATTTCTAAAATGTTTCTAGAAATTAAATATTAAAACAATTACTGCCCCATACCACCTTATTTTTTTTTTAAATAAATAAAAATATTAATTAATGATTAATACAGGGTGAATATGCAGCATCGAATTCCTTACCAATATATTTTAATAAGTTTCAATTAATTAATAAGTACCCGTTATATATCTATTAAAACAGTATAATACGATTATGAAATAATCAAATGCGTTTTTGAATTTTACAATAGCTCCCAAACATCAAATAATTGACTTTATAGGATCAACTAAAATTGATCCTTTCATTATATTAATCTTAGACTTTTCTGAGAAGAAAATGCTTTCATTCTACCTACAAAAAAGTAATTTCAATTTTTTAAAAAGTAATCTGAGTAATTAATATTTAGAAGATTATAAGTAGTGAAAACTGAAGTTTTTATCACTTTTTTTTGCTTTGTTATTTCACAAGATAAGCATGTGTTTTTGACATGGTAATTAATAAAATTTTGAGATGAAGATCGAAATATTTTGAAACCCATAATATAAGTGATACAAGATTCTAAGAGAAAATTTAATAAAAGTATTTATATCAAGGAATACTTACGAGATTTGCAGGTTGATATTGACAAAGATTTGTTCTTACTTTCCTTTAAAATAATTCCTTATTGTTTAACAAAGCAGTTGAATAATTATACACTAAAAACAACGGAAACTCAAAATTGTTTCATCTCTGGACAGATTTAGGAATTTTAATGTAGAGGGAAAATATTGATTAACAATATTTGAATCAAGAATCGCGTACAAGATTTCCCAGCTGATATTAATGATAACATTTGATTTCTTGTTCCAACTCGTTTTAAATTAACTCATTATTATCTATATGATACAATTAGATTTATATTTAGGAATTTGAATGTACAGGGAAAAATTAATTAACAATATTGGAATTAAGAATAGCGTACAAGATTTTCAGCTGATATTAACGAAAATATTGGATTTCTTGCTCCTGCTCGTTTAAAAATAACTCATTATTCTTAAACATAGCAATGAGAAAAACCAGAGGTTCAAAAAGTAAATTTTTCTATCACTTGTAAATAAATGTTAAATGAAATTTTTATAAAATTGAATAAACATACAATATAAATTAAATTTCTGCTTTAAATTATTTTAAAGGCAATGTTCTCTACATCGATATTAAACAAGGATGATTTTATTTATTATTATCTCGTATTTAAAACTGTTGTTTTATTTCGGTCTAATTAATTACTCTTTATAAAAATTACATCGAGAATTACATTTTTGTTTTGTTTTTGCTTATTTTTTTATTTTTTCGTAAAACAAATAAAATTCGGTCTAATTAATTACTCTTTATAAAAATTACATCGAGAATTACATTTTTGTTTTGTTTCTGCTTATTTTTTTACTTTTTCGTAAAACAAATAAAAAACACATAAAATCTATACTAATCGATGCTATACTTCAAAAATTTAATTATTTTTATTAACATATAAATGATAATTATATAGATTTTTAAACTAACAGTTGGCTTCAATAAACATAATTTGAGAAAATTTACCAATGATAATCAATTTTTTAAAAAGTTATAGCAAAAAGACTTTTGAGAACGACATGATGTTTGACCTGAATATACTCGCAAAAATGGGAAACGGTATGACAAAAAAAAAAAAAAAAAATATATTTTTATTTTTTTCGTTTATTTTCAATCACCTACATGTTTACATAGGCTAATGAAAGTATAGCATTCACTAATAGATCTAGAAAAAATATATTTATCTGTGCCTGTGCATAAGTTTACTTAAAGTGTCGGTTAGTGGGATAATTGGACCTATCATTAAGGTTTTTGTCAAAATCGCGCATGCTCATAAGGTGTGCAACATGAAAATTCATGTTTTTCAGGAATTGAGAAAAAACGGCTCTAACGATTTTGATTCAAATCTCTATGCTAATGCCTCTTATGATTTGTAATCATCCCCACCTTCGAAATTTCCATAGAAATGCGTTAAAAGCGAAATTTTTGAAAAGCGAGTTCATTTAACACAAAGCTATCTTCCCTGGAGCATCGCCTATCAACAATTGATTATTTTTCTGTTTCACGCACAAGAAAGGACAATGTAATGCCTATCGAATAACATTGCCAATTTTGCTATTTTGGTGATGTTTTTTTGCCCATGTAAAAATTATTATCAAAAGAATATCCATACTGGACATTTTTATTTAAATAAGTGAAAATATGAAAACTATTAATTACATCAAATCAAATTTTATCGCAATAATAAATATTATAGTTTAATTGAAAGTTGTGCGATACTTCACATCCCTAGTTTCCTATGCAATACCATTGCTTTTAGGAAACTATGATTTGGCATAAGGAGAAATGCTATGCTTTTAAAATAATGCTTTTTGGAAATTAAAATTTAATTAAAATCACCCCTTGAGACAATTCAAATTCAAATTCAATTTTTAAAAAGCTGAAAAATAAAAAGAAACATTCATTAAAATAATCTAAATGGGGAAAGTGGTGTTATGAAAAAAAAATTAAAAAATTAAATACCGTTCTTCAAGTATATACAGGTTAAATTCCCGGTCAGTTTGACTTATATATATATATATATATTTTACAGTAATTTTAATTTTGAGCCATTCTAAACGCCCTGTATGTAGAAAAGTGGTGTTAAAATAGTAATCTCTTGGGACCCGTAAAACGCAGAAAGTCTTATCTTTCGTTTGTTAAAGTGCTCTATATGTAATGTACTTTTTCTTAGGAACTTTAGTAGATACATACAAATTTGGTGTCTGTTTATTTTTGGAAGATTTCTAATACTGAAGCAGGTATTATATTTTGAAAAGTTAAAAAGTGTCCAAATAAATATTTTTTTCAATAAACACAAACTTACATCGTGAAAATTGCTGTTTCATGAACTTTTATTTTTACTTTAAAAGTTATATACAAAATTCATACACATACAAGGACAAATGCAGGGTTTATACTGTAAAAGTCTATGTACCAATTGTTGACAACATTTACATTGAGATGAAAAAATACCTTCTCTCTGAGATAAAAACAAAATCGTAAAATGTATATATATATATATATATATATATATTTATTTATTTATTTGTGGAATATTTTTACAGAAAATTGCAATCCACTGACAAAAACTTATAATCAGTTTTAGCCTAAAAATGTATGTTATTATTGTTCAACTTTAAAGAAGATATACAATAAAAAGCGAAATATACAGCCAAAAACATAAATCTACATGCATCTTCTTTAAAGTGGCATACAAAATAAACATCTTTTTATGGTTATGTCCCACGCAATACTTAAACTTTAATTTTTACATAATTTGGAAGAGTTTTATTTTTCTTATTAAAATGTGATAGCTGTTTATTTTTTTATTTTAGAGGTGCCCCACGGCACCGTCAAAACTTCATATATAGACTTTTAAAAATTTACTTCATGTATAGACTTTTAAAAATTGATTTAATGTATAGACTTTTAAAAATTGACTTAAGTAAAATTGGCAACTGATTCAGAATGGATAACGTTAGTAAAAAATTATGAAAGAAAAAAGTTATTTACAAATTGTCAGTAAAAATACGACATATTATTCCGTTAGCAAAAAAATTAGCAAATGGAGAAAAAAAAAAAAACACGTTGTCAATGCATGTTTGATATTTCGGCATTGTGTAGAAAAATTCAAATAAAATACTTCTAGAAATCGTGCAAACACAATTAGAAAGAAAGATATAGAATCTATGGTATTTAAAAAACAAAATTCTGTACGAAAATAGTTTGTGTTTTTTCACGCTAAGTGTAACATTATATTCAACAGCAATGAATATTTCCATTTGTCAAAAAGTGTCCTTTACAATAAGTGCAAATTATTGAATTACTGACATTTTTCCTGCATTGTCCTTATTCTAACTAAAACCATTTTAGTGATTCTAGAGCAGCAAACATAACAGTTGTTTATGATCAATGCAATGGTTTGAATAATTGTTTTGTTGGGAAATGACAAATCTATTCGGATACTAATTCAGTTTCCGGCTCAGTTGCGGAAAAATAAAATGTTTCCCTGTTTCCCTAATATAGATATTACCTTTTAGTTCTGTTATTGAGGTGATTGATGTCGATGCAATTATTTCAGGGGATTCATTGAACCATTGGGTGATGGTATTCTAGAATATGTGACATCCTTGACTTTTTCAAAAATATGTACAAACAGTTGCAATAATATATCTCTTTGTATCTATTAGTTAATCTCAGAAAGACACTGCACCACAATATCATGTTATTCAATTTCTCTTGAAGATCCCAATTTATCTTTAAGATTGCCTTAACATTCATTTATTATGTAACCCATATCTTCCTTAAAGAGCCTTTTATTTTAATTATTTTATAAGTTCAGATCTAAAGTATCTGTATTTCAGAACATAAATAACACAGAGTTATTTTTATAGTAAATACTAATAAACAAGAAATGAGTAAATAAAATCAATATTATTGCCTGTGTTATATACTGTACAGAGTTGCATATAACTCTAAATGTGTTTTTCATTATTTCAATTTTTTTTTATTTTCTGTCGCACAAAGTTGTTTGTAAAAAAGTTTAATATCTTTGGGATAAAAATTCTATTTGATGTATTCAATGTTTCATTGTTAATTATTAAACTTTCGTTGCTGAAGCGATTGTTGAACAAATATGTGACAGTTGAAATCATGATTTATTTCTAAAAAGTCACCCAATTTAGGAAAAGTGTTTCATTTCAGAGTAAGAGAAAGATTTACATGAAAATTCCTCAATGACAAATTGATATAAGGAGACATTTTAAAATAAATTAGAAAACACTTTGAATTCTTCCCAAGAATGATCTGGATCATGAGTTAAAAAGTCGAATTTTCATAAAATTTCACAATTTATTTATTTTTTTGTATGATTTTGTGAAAGCTTATTTTTTAACGTTTCTAAAAATAGCTTGATTTACTTTCTTCTTACTCAATTATAAAAAAGTTATGATACATTTAATATGATCATATCAACAGGTTTCTAATGCAACTTCGTTCTTTAAAACCATTTCCTGCAGCTTGGAATTTTCTCCCTTTCTTTAACACCATTAACATGATAACTTGAAAAGTAAGAAATATATAGCTGTTAATTTTTCTGTGGAAGTTCTTTGTAAAACTCATCATAAAATGGCATTTGATCCAAGTGTCAAGTGCAATAGTTATTAATTAATAACAGCATTTATATAAAATATTTTTAAAACTTTAATTTTTTGGAATACATATATAAAATCTCACTAATTTCTAAAGATATCTCTTAGTTTGAACGTCATTTTCAAAATAGTTAACTTATATGTAACTGGTTTCCTGGAAATGGCATTCTATTCATAATAATTTTGTTGCCAGTGTTAAACGTAAACGTAAAATTTAACATTTAATTATTTTTTATTTTTATATTAATTTTTTTGTAATTATTAATTTTACAAATGTTCTCTCATCTTTATTCTTTTGTTAGCTGTCGAAACTAATAGCATGAAAAAATACTATATTTACATAATTTTCCAAAACATTTTCCCCAAATTAGCCGGCTACCTTAAAATTAAGCATTAGTAAGCAACAAATATCTTATAAATACAGAAACCATTTTAAAAGCAAACTCACAGCAATAAATTAAACCAACATTAGCACGTTTCCCTCTATTTTCTTTTAATAATATTCACGCTTTTGTCAGTTTGCATTGCATGTAAGACGACGATGTAAACACTCTATGCACCAAAGCATACACAATTGTTGAGGATCGTAGATTTCTTCTAACAGTATAAAGTATCGTGATTCCCCTTGTATGGGCAGAAAAAGGAACACGTTTGGCCGTTCTCACGCTTTCTGAAGAACATTTTTGTTCGCACCTCTGAGGCTGAAGTTTACTAACGCCCATAGTCTTTGAAAGGGTATGCTGAATGTATCCACGTACGCAGCTGAATTTGGAAGCAACATACAAAGATGGAGAGAGAATGAAAGAGAGTGAGTGATTTCCCACATCTCTTCCAAGAACATCCCGCATTTTTTCTTTTTCTTCGAACTGAAATAAAACAAAAATTTAATAGGGAAAATAAAATTCTCCATACTGGTGCAGAGTAAATAAAGAATGATTTGATAAAGAAACTGAAATCACAATCACATTTTTCTCCTGTAAGAGAATCCTGAATCTGTCGCTGAATATTTTGGATTCGGAATTGGGTGTTGTAAAATAGAGCAGTTTCCTTAATATTTTGAAAACAGATCCTGATATTTTTTTTCAACAATTATTTTGCATTATTTGTAACAGTTAGTTGCATTGGAGTTTAAATGCGTCAAAATATCAATATATTTTGTTGTATTGCATTTATACTAAAGAGAAACACTTATATGAAAGCTATACTCATGCCGAGAATACCTAGCGAGGGTGGAATAGGGTTTAATACACAAGAGCCGTATTTACTATGATATTCCAAGCATATGTTAACACAATAAAATTAGAAGTTACATTTCAAAAGTTATGCATGATTGAAAAATGATTCAAGAATTGCAACTACAGTTGGAAGCTGGTATATTTAATTCTTTCACGAGCGTTGGTCTAGGTGATGGTATATCACACATCCTCCCAAGGAGGTCCATAGGAAGCCCCCAGTCATCCTCGGGACTCCGAATGACTTCTAGGGGGATGTGTGTTATGTGGGACAACTTGAAGCTAGAAATATGTAGAATATTGTGATATATATCAGGATTGAGCTAGATAGCAACTTCTTGCAAAACTCTTTTAAGAAGAATAAGAAATAACAGATTGTCGAGATAGACAAGTAGAACTTCACTGTCACGATTAATTTCCCCATTATGGGTTAAAATCACGAAACGGGCCAAAACGTGTCCCAAGTGTTTTTATATACGAAATTGAAGAAATTGCTCATGGAAAATAAAATAAATACAAACTTAATGATATTTTTGTATCATGAAACATGCAAAAAATAAGGGGATGGGAGCAAATAATTTGATAAAAAATACTTTTAAACTTCGAAAACGTCATTTCGGTGACTGTCCCAGCGAGTATCAATCGTAATCATTTGCATTGTATACGACTATTGTTTTAATTTCCTTTACAAATATGAGCTAATTACCAACTCTGAATGTTCTATAATAAGAAGAAATAAACTTTTCCCCAATTTTTAATTTTTTATTATTCGGTCTCTTTACTGTGCCCCGACTTTTACATCATTTCGATGACGTCACTGTTTTTCACGTTGAAACCGCAAACATCCAATCTAAGAAAATCGATTTTTTTAAAGTTCTGGGTGTATGTACCCCTTTAAGGTACTTGACCACTTTATAAATTTAAAAATATCATATTTTTGCGTTTTCTCCTTTCCAGGGTTTTACTGTCCAGGGATAGCAGATTAACAAATTGAAAGTGAAACAACCTGATTTTTTAAAAACTATTTGACAAAAAAATAGCGAGTAAAAATTTTAAACGCGTTTTTCTCGATTTTCAAATGGTGGGCACTTAATCTCTGAAACTACTCTGTCAAATTCAATGATTTTGGTCTTGTTTTGTTCGTTTAGTTGTTTTGTATGCCAATTTACCACATTTTGCCAAAAAAAATAATTATAAAATTCTTTTTAGCAAAAAATAGTGAAAACAGAGGTGTTTTTTCAACCATTTTATCAAACATCGGCCATTTTTCTATTTATTTTTACTTTTGGCAATTTGTGGTAAATTGTCACGTACGGAAACTTTCTTTTGAAGATTCCGGGTTTTTTTTTTTTTTTTTTTTTTTTTTTCCAGCTTTACCAATCCTGAGATAAACTGTCCGCCGTGGGACATCATTTTTTGAGGCCTCGACTTGGCGCCTCCTGGACAGTTGTTTAAAACTGAAATTGGAAAAAAAATCAAGTATTTTTGTATTCTATAAGCTTCAAGTTAAAGTTTAAAAAAAAATCCTTGTAATATCTTATACAGGACCTGAAAAAAAAAATTAAAATGTTGAATTTATAGCTTTCCAAGGTGGTAAAGTACCTTAATTTTCTTTTTACTGTAATCGAAGAACTGGAAATTTACTATGTTGACGATCAAAAGCACTTTGAAATGTGTATTTAGAGATCATTTCCATTCTGTTATCAACAGTTATATCATGAGTATAAGATGTAGTAAAAATGATATCAACATTTCTGTGCTAAAAGTGCATTGTTTTTTTCTTTACATTTAACAACTCCTCCTCACTAGTTGAAATCGATTTAAGTTGTTTTTTTTTTTGTTTTTTTTTTTTGTTTTTTTTTTAACCCACCCCACATGAAGCCCAAACATGGGATGTTATAACACAGTTTTAGCCAAGAACCATATTTTTTCAAACTGAAATCCGCAAGGTTATTCCAGAGCCTTTCAACACTAGTGTCCGATAAATATTCAAATAATAATTTGGAGAATGCCAGCCAATTAATTGAAGCGAGGATGGATTTGAATCTCCCGTTTACATGGAGCTGGAGTTTTGGGATATTATTTCGTCCATCGTCTACCTGGAGCTCCTTTTACAGGAGAACGAGCGGCAAACACGTGGGTGAACCCTAGTAAAAGCTAATTGTAACAGATCAGCATAAAATTTTCCCAGGGAGATTTTACCCCCAAAGAGTCAATCACTACGAGGGAGAGAAATAAAAGGACTATTAGGATTACTCGGGGTTGTAAAACCTTTATTTGCTGATAGAAAGTAGATTTTCTGAGCTAAGAGAGACCTCATGTTATCCGACTCATTTTTGAAATCGAAGCTGACGCAGTTTATTGGACTTGAGTTCTTTTGCAATCAAATCGACCATTATTCTGTCACATAAAATAATTCGAGTGTGTTGTACTTATACTGTTTCACAAAAGTATTTCCAAATAAATTTCATAAATATTTTAATTTCCAACGACTTAAAGAAAGTATATCCATCATCTGCTCAAAGTAAGATTTTGCAAACAAAATCGGCACAAACATCGGAAAATTTATTCTTTGAATCAATGATATCCATTTATTCTAAATAAACCTTTCAGACCTAAACTTCCAAAAATTTTAAAAGAAAAATAGTTTACTTTTTTATATTTAATATTCTTACATATTTAATTATTCTTTAAAATTTTTACTTATTATTATTCTTAGCATCATTATTATTAATAAAATCATTATTCTACTCTTATTTTAACATTGTTATCATTGACATTGTCATTCAATATTTTCTAATTCTGTAATATTAACTTATTTCAAAACGATTTCCTGCTGCAACCTAAAACATTTAATTTCGAAATTGTGATTTTTTAGGATTAGTGGGTTTAAAGTCTAATATAAATAAATTATAATTATATCCATATTGTACTAAGACTAATAAGACTTAATTTTTCTTTTATCATAATATGTTGCTGACTTGATACCATATCAATAGATTGTGTTCATTATTAGAAATAAATTGTGTTCCATCACACAGTCTATCGAAGAAATATATTTTCTTTGTTCTTAAGTTACTTACTTTTATTCTCTCCACCTCTTATGTTAGTTATTTCTCACATGTATTGGATATACATTCCGAATATTTCTTTTTGCCAAGAAAATAAGACTATGAAAACTATGTCCAAACTTCTGAAGTAGACTTTCCTCCATACTTTCGCTGAAAGTGGACTAGAAAAATATGACCTTTGTTCTTAAGTTAGGGAACGTAGTTTCTCATATTATTTTCGTTAAATAACTCAATGGAACAGAAAAGATTGTGTTTTTTGCTTTTTAAGAGTTGTCAATGCATATCGAAAACATAAGATACATTTCATAAATTACCATTCGGCACAAATTCTCCAATAGCAGTGGTAACTTTAAAAGAAACAAAAATTCCAAGTATGATCTTGAATTTAAGTAATAACTATGTTTTATAGAATTCAAGGTGTAATACAGTATAGATATCTAAAATTTCAAGTTTTTTACTGATAAATGATGTGCAAAATTCTTTGAATTGTGGAAACCATAAATAATGCTTATAAAAATTGTTCAAGTATAATTTATTGGTTTCATTAAAAGGTAAATATTTTAAATTATAGAGTGTTGATAGTCTCCTTTTTATTCTCCAATTTTATTTTTGATGTTAAAACTCTTCTAAGGAATGTTGTTGAAAATCAAAACTAATATAATTTTAGACTGCTTTTTCTTATTTGAGAAAGGAACTGATTTTAAAGACATTTTAGATTTTCTAATTTTAATAAATAAAGTTATAACCTTTACAAAAGATTTCGAAAAGTTGAACCCATCCTTCTTAAATCACAGATATATTGTCAACGCATTGCGCAACAAAAAAAACCTAAGCTATTTGATTTCATGAAAACATTGCATTACCATTTAACATATTTTATATTGTACGGTCGACTAGAGCACTTTTTGAGAAATAATTTCTTAAAAAAATATGTTTCCATAGTTTTGATGTTTTTTTTTATTATGTACAGGTTGGCCGTAAAAGAATGTCCCAGTTTCAATGGTATATTATAAAAGCTTAATGTATACTATTTACAATAAATCATACATCAAATTGAAGGTAAACTTACCTAGTTTTTCTTACAAATGTTCAACATGTGCACCTTTAGCTACAAGGCATACATCCAACTTATAGTCCAATTCATCCCACACTTTGGTTAACAAGTCCGGTGTAATGTAAGCAATAGCCTCTTCAATTCCGTGTCTCAACTCTGTCAAATCATTAGGTAACTGCGAAAAGTAGACACGATCTTTTCTAAAGTTCCATAGGAGAAAATAGCATGGCGTTATGTCGGGTGAACGTGGACAAAGAGCGTGGAAAGACGAAGAGCTCTGTCGCCTCGACCATTACGACCAATCCAACGGTCAACCATTCTCGTACAAAAATACTCCAATTGGGAGGAGCTTATCTAAAACTGTTTGAGTTACTCTTTAATTGTGATCTTGAATAAACACTCTACAACGTTTATAGTTGATACTATTAAAATTTTTTAACTGGGACATTCTTTTACGGACACCCTATATAATATCAGAAGGTCTTGAAGGAAATAGTTTTTATTTTATGAAAGGTCTTAATAATACATAAATGCTATAAAGTAGTATTGTTTTCTAAAGTTCCATAGGAAAAAATCGCATGGCGTTATGTCGGGTGAACGTGGAGGCCAAATACAAAGAACTCTGTCGGCTCGACCATTACGACCAATCCAACGGTCAACCATTCTCGTACAAAAATATTCCAATGGGGAGGTATATTCACATGTTTTTGCTTTCCAATTCACAAGGGCAGTTGGGGCTTTCTATTTTTTTAATGTTGAAAAACCCAACAAAAAGAAAATAACTGGGTCAACACTATGAAACTTCTAGCAACCAGCAGAAGTAGATGCTGTGACAAAGGATGCATCCTTCACCCTGAAAGTTTCCCAGCATTCAGTACAGATTGCCAACGGTAACTCTGCAATATCTGATTTTGTACTTGTTTGCCGTTGGCTATCTTATAGCATTTATTTTAGGCTTTCTCACTTTCCCTGAAACCCCCCAATAGTGAATGACGACTGTCATCGGAACCCCCGGGGTTCTGATGGTAGCCAACACAGAACTCCGCAATTTTCCCCATGGTTTACCACAAAATATTTACTACATGGAAATTCTTCTATACGGAAATTTTCGAACATGGTTTTTAAAAAAAATGATAGGTTAAAAGAATTTTCGAATTAATATGGTACATGCTCTAGGCCATGTAGTGTATATCTGGAGCCATTCTCCGCATACTAGTAGGTTTTGATGTTGGATTTAATTGATAGAGCTATAAGCAAAACATAAATAACCCCCAACAAAAGCATCCAAATAAGTAATTTAAAAGTTTTCCAAAAGAAAGTATACACAGGATGATTTGAAGTTGGAAATGTTGAATGCGTCAGTCACGTGGTAAGTAAGAATGCGAAGTGAATTTTTGTACTCTTGCTGTTCACTGCGCATTCGCATAGAATTCGAACGTTCATTAGCATAAAGAGTTACAGAGTAGGATTTCTGGAAAACGTGTCGTCAAATTGTTGCCACCCCACCACTGGTTTATCTAAATTCAACAACACTGAGGCAAGTTTTTGGCATTCTACCACAAGCTCATCGAAGTTTACCAAAATTAAACCCGATGCTGGCTAACTGCAGAAGGCGAATGGTCATCCGACATAAGCCTTCGTTCTTTTTATTGGGTTACATAGAATATTATGATAGCTATAACTGTAAATATCAGTGAAACTATAGAAATAGAATGACATATAGGATAACCAATATTTTAACAAATGAAGATAAAATACCTAATGTCACTTCTACAGAAATACTTGAACACATATGTGATGAAAATATATTCATTATAAAGACATGAACTATTGGCAAATAATTAATTGACAATGTAAGGCTTCAACATACGATTTTTGACTCTTTCTTAGTAACTCTATTTTCTCTTTTCTCTGCTGAACACCAAGTTTTTTTTTTTAGTTGACCTCAGCTTAAATGCGGGAAAAAAGCTAAGAAGCTCTACGTCCTGAAAAATCAAAGCTTCAAGATCTCTCAATGATATCCTGTGACCTGGTGCAGACGACATTTACGTCCCGAGACCAAAAGGAAGGCCCTGCTTTACATTCTTGCATCAAGTGGCTAAATTGCCCGTCACATTCATACCGAGATATCCAAATAACATACTGCACCCCATTGCAGTCCAGGCCGTACGAATATCAAGTGGTTCTCAGCTGAGCCAAATCATAGTATTCCATGCCGATGAGACAATTTTATTGAGTTTTAAAATGTAAAATTTGTAAAATTCCCATCGAACTTGGATGGCATGGCTAATCGAGTTTAAGCTTTTTCGTCAATTTGGATATATTTGTTTTTAAAAATTCCAAATAGGCTCAATGTTTTTATTGTATGCCGTCAATCTTAATAAGGCAACGAGTCACTCATTAAATGCCGCTAAATTGTACATGTTTTGTATCTGCGTCTGATATATCACAATATAAACCTGTGTAGAAACGATCTTTTAGTGACAGTAGCTATGACACTGTAACTTGTTTAGAATTACACTAACACTTAGGCTCTCACATCCCCAAAAGGAAGACTTTTCAAATCAATCTCTCATGACACAAAAAAGAAAATCACATTTGGTAAACACACTTGTGTTAGCAGCATTATACTTTAAGCCAATTTAGAGAAAAGTGCGAACACAGAATTAGCTCATTTTCTTTTAAAGCGACTTGAAGTTCGCTTCCTATTAACTCGAAGGGGCGATGCTAGAGAGCATTATTCTAAACACGTGTGTCCTCTAAACCACTCTTAAACAAAATGCTACTAAGGCATTCCTTTTAAAATAAAAATAAAAAAATTAAAGTCGTTTTCCGTGAGAGCCGATCTTCTAATATGAAAGAAGCTACGTGAGTAAGTAGAAAAGAAAGCGCCATTGTCAGAGCCACCACTTGGCTACAGCTTTATTCTGTAGAAGACTGGGTATTGTTCGAAAAACGCTGGGACTCGACGCCGAATAAAGCCACAATTTTCTCTGGTCGTGTATAAAAACAGGGGAATGTGGGCGGAAAAAGTTCGCACAAAAGGGACGGAAGCGGGTAATACTACTTTTTTTTTATCGAGCTGTGTTCGAGTCTAGTTTCGTGTCATATTTTTTTAAATACTCATGGCATTCTGCAGTTTGCCCGTTTTTAACACGAGTGTTGGAGTCATAAATGAAGTCGATAGCCGTATATCATTTCCAGTATAAATACTAGTGTCTTAAATTACAAAACAGAAGAGTCCGAAAGTTAATTTTAGACAGAATTGGTGACATATATGAAAAAATATTTTATTGTACCAAGCATTATTCGAGGCTGAATTTGTTTTATTTCCATTTAAGTTCAGAAAACTGTAAAATTAAGACATCACACATTCATACATTATGTACTACTCAGAATTTTACTGTAAGAAAACGATTTGTAGCACATATGTCTTCAGTCACACGAGTGTTTTCGAAGGAAATTTCAGTGATTGCAGGTTTTTGAGAAGAAAGTTACTTAGCGTGCTTAGCGTAAAGGGAAAAAGGACATAAAATATTTATAATTATTTATTGGAGAATACAATCATATTTTTATCGATTCGTTATATACGTATTATGTAAAACAATTCAAAATTTAGTGGTTTTATTGCAACGTTGTTTAGAATGGTTCACTGTTGACGCTCTTTTGTATAGAAAATATTCATGATTATCTCTGGAATGGGGGTCATTACATACTGTATTTTTGTTTATCGAAATCGGTCAACATATTTGAGGTCAAACTTTTAATGCATATGTAAGCTTGTTCAGAATGGTTAATCTTTTTGGCATCATAAAGCCGTGATTAGGTTTTGATTTTTAAATCAATGTGTATTTTTCCTGATACAAAATTGATCTACTTCAGACCAATGTATTTTGATCCCGGTTCAGAAATGTGTTCTGCAATCATGAATTGTATGCAGTTTTTTTCTCTAACTTGTTCTAAGTTTAGTTTTTGTCTCTTCTCCCATCAAACTATGAAGACTTATATTTACAATTTGCATTTATTGATAGAAATTTCGCATTGTTTTTCTTTTTCTATGAAATTTTAAACTCTCATGTAATTTACGTCATCAACCATACTTGCATTCTCCTCCTTAATTAAGGAACCCTACAAATCAAGAAAATCGATCAGAATATTGTTTTAATATTATTATTGTTATTTCTGTTGTTATTGTTATTATTATTATTATTGTTATTTCTGTTGTTATTGTTATTGTTGTTATTATTATTGTTATTTCTGTTGTTATTGTTATTGTTGTTGTTATTATTATTATTATTATTATTATTATTATTATTATTATTATTATTATTATTATTATTATTATTATTATTATTATTATTATTATTATTATTATTATTATTATTATTATTATTATTATTATTATTATTATTATTATTATTATTATTATTATTATCATTATTATTTCATAATGTTCCCTGTTTCTTTAGTTTTCAAACGATACTAAACAGGTGAAAATACTCTTAGTATTTTTTAAGTAAATTACAAAATTTTTTTTTTTTAGGTACTACTTATGTTGGGTACTAAACTTCTGAAATTAAACCTGTTATCTGAAGAACTCTATTTTGAAAATGTCACGCTTTATTCAAACAATAATAATTCAAGAAAAAAATGTTCAAATATAATTTTTTTATATCATAGTAATCAACATAACATATTAGATGTTCTGAAACTCATTTATACAAAATTAGTTGAGAAATTGATTTTTAAGGATTTTTAAAAATAAGAATTCCTTGAAAATATTGACTTTTTTCATGATTTCACTTAAAAAAATTATTTAAAAAATGTATTCCATATTGGAAACTAATTTCAGTTTCAAATCATGACGAATAATATATCAAAAGATTTGATTTCCCACTGAAATTGTCATTCTTAGTAAATTACAATTTGATATATCATTGTTTGAATAATGTACTAATTAGTTAATTGCAGCTTAAAACTAAAAAAAAAATAAAAAATTAAGAATTGTCCATATTTGATTTTTTTTTATTAAATGATTTTACACATATGCTCTCTGTGTAATGTAAAATAATTAGCTTTTTATACTCAGAATTTAAAAAAAAAAATCTAAGGTATACGTACGCCTTAATTCTACAACTTTTAGTACAGTTGAAGCAATCTATGTAGTACTACTATTATATACTCCAGGTCTGTCGCATGCGGTTGCAAGAACATAGTATTTTTATTTCGCATATTGACATGATGATGATGTGGATGGGTATGAGAAATCAGCATCATCTTCAGGCTCAGGCTTTTTAAAAAATATTTAACCACAGAGCCAGAACTCCGAAATTGAATGATTAAACCTCTGCAGACCAAACCTCTCTTACCACCAAATTGGCATTTGTAATTGATAGTTAACAGGTAATATCGTGTTCCGCTTTAAGATCATCTGTAGTCCACTATATTTATGAGACTGAATACGTTCGTTTAAGTAAAGAGTGGTAAAAGAGTTTTGACCATGAGATGCAGTATATTGGATTGCTGTATTGAGTTTCCCCGGAGAGTAGAAGAAAACAAAGCTATACTTTTTTGCTGTAATTACGTTCACTTACGCAGTTTTTTAATAGGGAAATATTGGTTTCCAAATCGTGATCATATTTGTAGCCTTTTATAACACTGTTGTTTTGGATAAATGATTAAAAAATGTGAGCATCACTCCTAAACGTACATCAGACCAATTCTTTAAGGGGACACTCTACCCTAAGAATTGCGATATTTTCAATTTTTTATTTTTTTTATTTGCTATAATTATAGTTTGGTATCTTCTAAATACGCATGCACATTTTAAAAATGTATTTACGTTTTTTAATTAGTTATGAAACATTTTATGCTGGGTGATAGGATGATCTTCTTAAGAAATAAAATCTCTAAATCGATTTTTCTCACTATTTTTTTTTTTAAACGGTAAGACTATTTTTCTAATTAGTGGATAAATCTTAAAAATTGGCATTCTAATTAACAAAATATGTTGTAATTTTCATTTTTTAACACTAAAGAAAAATTAGTGTACAATCATCGAATGTTGTTGTTATTATTAATAAAGATTATATTATTATTAATTAGTATGAGTATTCCATATTTTAATACCAATTTGTTCTTCTCTAATTCAATAAAGCCATACGCATTCATTCACATACAGACAACCTCACTGGACGGACACAAGATTCTGATTACAAGTATTCTATGAAACGAAACAAGTTACAGTTACAGTTAGAAAGAAGTGACATAGTATCAACATGAACTCTCAACACAATTCTTAAATTATGTAATAGTTTAAAGAATTTTTTAGAAAAAGTTGTGGGTAAAATTTTTAATATTTAAAAAAGCTTTTATTTGAAAAATGTGTAAAAAATTCGAAAATTTTAATTAAAAAAAAAAAAAAAAATGAAAATAATTGTACCTTTTTTTTATAAATATTTTTCTTTCATAAAATGCAATAAGGGACATTATTTTTTATTTAAAAAAATAATAAAAAATGATGGTAGACTGTCCCTTTAATCCGCAGCTCATCAAGCATGTCGAGAACGCTTTGAAAAAACGCATTGCAGGATTCAACCTATTGGAACTTTCCTCACTTGAAAACAGCACTAATTTTAGAAAGAGCAATTTAGACACTACAGTTCTTAAAGGAACACATGTTATGTATAAGAATACAATGCAAAAACCTATGACAAAGGAAATATCTACTACCATAGTTCAACTCTTACAGTTGTGTGATTTTTAATATGGACAGCATCTCTGCAGCTGTATCTTTTATCATTGCTTTCGATAGCCCCCACTTTGCCTTGGGCATTTCATTTGGTGTTATTTTACTTATCGTTATGTTGCATAGGTGTCTTTTTAATGTGAATTTCATGTACCTATGCTGAATGACTGAAGAAAAAAACTGGTTTTCGTCTAATTTTTTTAACTAGAGGGCAGTATTAAGTTGTTATTTTATTTTATAAATGTAAAAAAGGAATATAAGGGATTACCTTATAAAGCATTTGCAATTACCAAAATGAATAGTATGAGACGTCCCTAAATAACAAATACTTTTTTTTTGTTGAATGAACTTATTTGCTTTATGGAGTCTATTTTAGCTACAAAATAAATTTTTTTGATCATGCCGTGACTTTCACAGGAAAGGTTTTATTTTTCTTAAATAATAGTTTTCCTTATAAAATGCATTTTTTTAAACTTTTCCAAAAGAGTTTCCAGAAAATTAAATGATATAAAAAATATGACTCTTCTTTAGAAAGCTCATTTTAACTGCAGAAGAACAAAAGTGCATCGTAAAATTTTTATGAATTATGTCATCCGAAATTATTTTAAAAGTAGCATCCATCAACTATGTTAATTAGTGGATTATAAAGATGAAATGCAAGCCTAGAAAAAATATATTATGGCAGCTGAGATTAAAGGAAAAAGAAGGTTTCTTGTAATTGAAACATTCAAAATAAATTTACTGACAACCAGTTTTGCTCAATATAAAAACGTAAAACGCAAAGAAACTTTACAACATCGTGTCTTTAAATGACGGATAGAAAAGGTAATTTAAAGAATATTTTTTTATTAAAATAGTATGCGCTTTTAGTCTATATCAACCAACCAATATTTTTAAATGATAAAAAGGAATTGGTTTTTTTGTTGAATACCCGGAGAATATTATCTCCGATAATGTAAACTTTTCAGAGATTTATTTTTGAAATTATTATTACATATGGAAGAACATGCAGTAAAAATTAATAACTAGAAAATTTGCGTAAGATAACTTTTATAATGCTAAATTAAGGATTTTGGTACCCAAAAATTTATAAAAAATCAATTTTGTGTTAATTAATTGTTTATTAAAATTTAAATTATTACCAAAATGATACCTTATTTGTAATAATATCTCATTTATAAGTATTTTTACTAGTTTTTGTAAGATAAAATTTGGAACCAATAGTTTAAGTAAGGCTTTCTTTAAAATGCGTTTTACTCAAAACTATATTTTTGTTTACTCATTCACCTTTTTCTCAGAAACTACACAAACTATCTTCCTAAATTTGTTATCACATATTCCTTTTATGTATCAGTATATACTGAAGTGAGATTTTGTTATTATTTTGAAAATATTTTTTGTTCTGGATTATTCGTCGTAAGAAATTATGATTTTTAACAAATTTGAGTGACTTCCACGATATTACATTTAAAAAAAAAGTAAAGTAAAAGCTTCTATATCAAGTACTCTCTGAGAGAAAGAAATACTGGAAAATGTAGTTTTAAGAAAAACTCTTTCTAAAGAAAAACTTACTTACACAAATAGTTTCTAATTTTATCTTCAACAAATTATTAAAAGTACTTCTAAATCAGGTATTATTACAAATGAGGTATCATTTTAAAGGGAAAAATTTAAGTTTTAATAAACAATAATATACTTAAAATCAATTTTTTATAAATTATAGTTTATCAACTCCCTTTAACAAATTAGGTCAGTGTAATCTGAATGGGAGATACATTTGGAAACCTGGTCCACCATGTAAAATGTAACGACAAAATCTTCTCCATGTTTATTCACTCTGAGAATTGACTGCATATTGCCAACCCTTGACTTGAAACCATTCATAAACTTGGCAAGGTCTCTCAACTGTGATTTCGATTTAATAAAAGAAATCTGGTTCTTACGTATTATCGCAACCAGGTTGGCGCGATTTGACGGCATTCAATTTAACCAGTAAGCAAAATAATTTCTTTACGAAAACCACGTATAACACGTAGGGTTGCCTTAAGTAGTGTCTCCAAATTTGGCGATTTATGCGAATTTTGGCCTGGTTGCGTTAATACGTAAGTACCAGAAATCTTATAATTCCAGTCATTTTAGGGATAAAAAGGCCAAACATCAAACAAATTGCAACAAGAGCTTTCTAAGGATTTTTAGATTTAAAAAAATTCCCAAATAACAAACCAAAAGTCTAAAAAATCTAAGAGATAGAGAGCCTCTACTATAGTGCTTGGCATGTTGAGTTTCTGTTGAATCATTAAAATGTCCGCAATTAAGGATATAAGGCTCCGATTTCATCAAATGTGTACCAAATAAAAGCTGTATAAACATTGGTACTCCTTATCAACTAGAAATACGTCCTATATATTTATTTATTTGACAGTAATAGTAATAAAATGAGTATTATTTGTTTTGTTTTGATCGCTTCATAAATCATAAATACATTATTTTTTATAAACAATTTGAATAAAATCTGAATTTGTATTCATGGAAGTTGTATCCATAGCATACATACATTCATAAAAATTGTATACATGGAAGCTAAAATGTAATCAAACTAACTTGGATATTTACAAATCGATGTAGTTTGATACAGTTTGTAATCAAAACGGTAATGATTTCTGGTACAAAAGAATATTTATTTTCATTTGATTTCAATTGAGCCTCAAGAAACAGTTTCAAAGAGTTATAGCCCAAATACGTTGTGGTTTACATACTGAGATAAATTTTTTGGTTTCAATTTTAGAAGAAAGATTTCTACAAAGTAGCACAACTAGAAGTTAGAAGTACAATTGAATACTTTAGCAAATATAGAGGTTTTGGAAGTATCATTGCCACTTCAACGAACTATTCTCAATAATTAGAAACAATTGGAAACAAATAGCGGGTTGCTACCAAATAAAACAAATTTGTCCGATGCAAGATTAACAATCTTCAAGATAGGGAAAATAATTACGAGAAAGTATTTCTGGATTTGATATGGATAATTAGTTTTGTTTTAGATTACTTGATGCAAATAATGAAATAGACTCTAACGAGTAAGTATGATATTGTTAGTAGAACTGATAGACTCTGGATTAAGTACGTGACAATGGTTTAAGTTTAAATAACTACCTCAAAGCTCAAACTCTGGAATTTACTAACTTTGAAATAAATTATACTGTATTTTGAAACAACAGGACACAATTTATATAAAACTAGGAGTGTGGAACATCGCACAACTTTCAATAACACTATAATATTGGGCATTGCATTAAAATTTGAAATGGTGTTATTTACCGTTTATTATTGGCAATTTACCTGTATTTTTGGCAATAATTTTCACATGGGGGAAAAAAATCCCCCCAAATGGCAAAATGGCAATGTTGCTTGACAGTCATTACATTGTCTAATATTTTACGTGAAAAAAAAAATGCCAACGGCAGAGAGCTCTGTGTTAAAGACACTCCGTTTTTCAATATTTTCCAATTTTATCGCATCTCTACAGGATTTTCAGAGGTGGGGATGATTAGAACATCTTAAGAAGCATTAGCACACAGATTTTAATCAAAATCATTAGAGCCGTTTTTTAGCAATTGCTGAAAAAAAAATTTCATGGTATTTTATGATTTCAACCTTATGCGCATGAACGATTTTGACAAAAACCTTAATGGTAGGTCACATGGCCACCACTACCCGCACACAAAATTTCAACAACGTAGTTCAATTTGTTCGGGAGTTATGCTGACGAGTTATGCTCAGGGTATGCCACGAAATGCTTAAATTTATATGCAATATTAGATACAAATCAACCAAAACCAATGTGGAACAAGTAAGATTCGAAAATATGATAAATAAGTTACAAATTATGAATTTGTTTAAATGACTACTTACACTTGCTTTCCCTTCACTATTTTTACTTTGAATTACACTTATATTTACATAGGTTAATGAAGGTATAGCATTAAGTTAAAAAAAATCGATTTTTTTGCATTTCTACACGTTTTGGTACACTCAGATTTCAAAAAAGTGGTCTAGAAAAAAATTATGTCGGTGTGAACGTGGTCAGCATAACTTCCGAACAAACTGAACCACGATGTTTAAATTTTGTGTGCTGGTTAGTAGTGGACATGGGACTTACCATTAAGGTTTTCATCGAAATAGCGCATGCGCATAGGTTTGAAATCATGAAAAATCATAAAAGAATCGGGTTTTTCAACAATTGCTAAAAAACGGCTCTAACGATTTTGATTAAAATGTTTGGGCTAATGCCTTTTTAAGTGTTCTAATCGTCCCCAACTTCGAAAGGACTATGTAATGTCTATCGAATAACATCGCCAATTTCACCATATTTGCGGGGTTTTTTTAACTATGTAATTACTATTGCCAAAAATAGCGCCAAACAGGTCATTTTTATTTAAATGAGTGAAAATATGAAAATGGTAAATAACACTGTAAATTTGAATGCAATGACCAAAATTTAAAAAAATTTAAAACTTGTTTCATTAATTAACAATTAATTACTAAAGAACTGTTTAATACAAATATTGCATGTTATTTATGTTTGACCTTAAACAAACTACTATCCTTTGAAATAAAAATTGCTTAAATTTTTTATCTATATACGAATTTATGGTCAAAAAAACACATTTTCTTTTTAACATTAATTTATTATTTTTTGACATCGTTTAAATTACGAACCACTCTTTGGAAAATTATGAAATTTGGTATTTAGACGGGTTTTTTTGGATTCTAAATCTAAATATGGCATAATATTATGGGGTTGCCATTGAACTTTTTAAAAATTTGGTTTAGTTTTATATATAGATGGACCTCTCGTTATAAAAAAAATAAATTAAATATTTTCAACTAATAAGATCCTTCCACGATTTACAATTCGATCTCTTGTATATTATTAGGCTCACATGCAAGACTAATTGTTCAATTTTAAGATTCATTTGAAAGAAATCTTATAAAAATAGATTTTCTTTGTGTCATATATTATTAGCTTTTTGGTAATAAATTTCGTGAAACTATCCTTTTAAAAGGCCACATCTTTTAACTTCTGTTTTGAAATTTCAAATCTTCTAAATTCTATTTTTAAATATCAAAGTTAGCACAAGTAGTTTGTGGTTTCCATGTCTACAATTTTTATAAAATATAATACATTTTTTGATTTTATTCAAATTGTTTTTAAAAGTAATGTATTTGATTTAAGAAGTGATAAAAACAGACAAATAAAATTATTTTAATCCTATTACTGCCAAATACCAGTTTAACCCATTAAAGACGACTTTGAAATGGATGAAAAGTCATTGTTTTCAATTTTTACCTTGTTTATTTAGATCATTTAAAGTATATTTTGAATATTTCAAATTTATTGGAAAATTATTTTTATGATTTTAAAAAATCACTAAGTGGAACCCCAATCGCAATTTATTGGCAAAGAAAAAAAAATCAAAACGGTTGATTGACAAGTTTCCTTCCAATCGTCGTTAATAGGTTAATAATGGCATATTTCTAGTTATTCAGGTTTTGCATTACAATTTTTTTACTTGTATTTGCATATACATATTTGAAGGAAATCGGAGGCCTATAACATTTATTGTGAGCATTTTACTGATCACATCCAAAATTCAAAATGGTTGCTAATATGGTGGTCTTCCACTTGACATTTTCTACACTTTTGGTATATTACTCAGGACATTCTTCCAAGTCCAAAAAACCTTATTTTTATATTAACCATTAGTTTGTGGTGATAGTGCTTTTCCTCAGCGAAATGATAATTAATAAAAAAAAAATTAACTTAATATTTTGTTATTGATGAGTGAATTCTCTAAATAAAAAATCATAAATGCTAGTTTTAATGCTCCAATTTCATGATTGCACATTAGTTTCGAAGTATTTCTAAGACGCACTTGAAAAATACTCACATCTCAACATATCTTGATGGAATGTGACAAATTACTTTTATCGTAACATAATAAAAATTATGCCGAACAGAATCAAGCCATTTAGTGCGGAATGAAAAGTTAATGAGAATATGAAAAAAAATGTTATTCATTAGTTGCTTTGTGATTACAGTTGTCATTATCCCTTTAGATGATTAAGCGGACGTTAAGTGTAATGAAGTGAGTTATGACCAAAATAATGCGATGAAAATAAACATTGTTGTTTGGCCGTTATTGCTTAGCGATAACGGCCACTTAGTAAAGCTGCGTCAGCTACAAGAATTAATGGGAAACAGACGAATTTTTAAACTGCATGTTTAATTGTAGTTCTAATTTTAGTTAATCAGCAGTTTGGTCGGAATAGGTTCTTGTTATTTTAATTGTAGAGTTATTTACTTGTATGGTGCAGTATTTTAATGAAGAAATTATGTGCACTTCATTCTTTGCGTCACTGTAATATTTTAGTAAATAGGATATATTATATGTCAAATATTTATAAAATTGTATGTAAAGAGTGCACAGGTGGTTATTAAAATAATGGAAATACTTTAGATCTATAAGGAATCCTTTACAATATAGTGTAGGATAGCCTTTGGCATATAATACAGCTTGGATTCGCCTGGGAATCGAAGCATACAAGTGCTGAATAGTGTAAGAAGGATATTGTATCATTCTTCATTTCTTTATAGACATTACAATCAGCTTGAAAACCCATCGGTCTCTCTCACTCAGCTTCTCCTTCCAATCACTATTTGGCTTTGCTGAGCTTGTCTTGCCACGATGTGAGTACTCCGTCATGACTTAAGACATCGTATATCTAGAAACCCTTAAGACCTGAGCTTGTCTTGCCACGATGTGAGTACTCGGTCATGACTTAAGACATCGTATATCTAGAAACCCCTAAGAGCTGGTATGTTTTGATCACATTTGCTCCAGTTAGTCGGGCTCCTACAATTAGGCCTCTTTGAAAGTGGGTGATGTCTGACATTTGACATTTTTGAAAAAAATCCAAGACATATACAACTTCACTAAAGCTACCTCATACATACCAAGATATATATTTTTCATGATGAAAAAACAGCTAGGAGAATATTTTAATGCTTACGAAGCTCAGTCTCAGTGGCGGAAGTGCAGGGGGTCGGGGGGGGGGGGGAGCTGACCCCCTCACTTTTTTGGACGCTGATCCCACTTATATATACTTAATAATATTGTTTTGTTCTGTTCTTGTTTAATTTCTATAAAATATTTTTAAAATGCAACAGAAATGAACATTTATTAGCTTCACAATATTAACTATTATGAGTGGAGTAATAGCTCTCTTGCCACAAACTCGTGAAAGTGTCAATCAACGGTAACCATTTCAATAAAAACATACTTTTTCCATCTCTTCTCTTAAAGACTCCATCATAATGACCTTGAAGTCTATTCGCGAGAACGTAATTCTTTCAGACAGCTTGGGGGATAAATGACCCCTTTCTCGGAGACCTAGAAAAGAACATGGTTGGTTGGTTTGTACACTCAATGAACTATTTTTTATACAATGACGGCTAATAAGGCTGGACCTACACCTTAACGTGGATTCTGAACTACAACGAACATCCATGCCAAACCTAGAATTCGAACCCGGCACCTTTGGCATGACAGGCCAGAGCGCTAACTCCATAGCTATCAGGTGGGAGAAAAGTATATATATTAAAGCTTGTAGCCAGATCCTTCACTTCTTGTGTTTTTAGGGGGGGGGGGGGAGGGGCTCCTTCTTGGGTATCAATTTACTGGAATTCTATAATGTATGGTCCTATTTGTGAGTTGGGCCAAAGTATGAGTTTGAACTGTCGCAAGGAGTGTTGGGATTTTTTACATCGCAAGCGTATAAGGTAATGACTGTGAATTACATTGGGAGAACCAGAGAAAATAGAGCGAAAACTACAATTATACATTGTGAAAAGGGAATTAATTTTTCAACAAAAGGTCTCTGTAAGATCATTTAGTTTTACCTTTTAGTTTTCAGATATAAGCATTAGCTTTTCTCAATGAATAAAAATTTAAACAGAATCGTGATTTTTCAAAAAATACTTAGACACACATTTTGTCCGGATAATCCCAGGTCTCTTCGCATTGATGAGCTTAATTGGTTATGTATTTTTTTTATCTTAATGATCATAAAAGTATCCTTTTTCTTTTTAATTCATTCGATTTTAGAGGTGATTAGGTATATGAGTTATACTGCAAGTAAACTTAGGCTGTCCCCCTATTTACCATCCTATTTCACCGCCTAATTGCTTATAATAGACAACAATGGTCATTGTAGCTACCTCTCTTCTCCCTTGACTGATGTCTAAATCCGCTTCTGAATAGCATGCAGACATAGCACCCACTAAACCTTCAGCATCTTTTTATTTTGATGTAGCAATAAAACCTCATTTGACGAGTAGCATAAAACAAGATTTTCTTTGCTATTGAAACATTATTTAACGCATTTTAACCCATATAAATGTGTTTGCCATCCCCAATACAGAATATTCCACGTATTATATTTTTTAAATAATGAAACTACATTTTAATCCTTTTGAAGATTTTGGCAGATTCACGGTTTAAATTACATTTTGCCGAATTATCGGTTTAAATTACATTTTATGTTAGTCATTCATATTTATGATCGATATATCCAATATGATCGAATAATAATTTTAAATTACTTAATAGGATTTGAATATCTATTTATAAGGACAGCAATAAACGATTTTTTTCTGTTACATTCCGCCAGTGACAAAAGGGCTCTGACTAAACAAAAAAAAATAAGATATTATTTTTCTGTTTGGTAATGAAATTTTGAACTGATATAGTAACGAATCAATATGCATTAATTGATGTTTAAATGAATAATTTAAAACCCATACTATATTTTTCCTGAAACTCTCACCACTTTTCTTCTCTTCATTCTTAATTTTTCTAAAGCCAAAGACCCTAGACCCAAAATAATAAAAAATATTGCATTTTAAATAATTTAGGCCCCTTTTAAGTTGAATGAAAATACGACTGATTTGGTTGTCCATGACTCTTGTTCCCCCTCAGAGAATCGTGAAAGTGAAAATCCAATAATAATGAAGCGATGCATAATGGATCTAGATGTTATCCAGTTTTCTTAGAAAAGATGTGTAGGAAAGGTCTTTGGATACCAATTACCAATCTGTAAAGGCATGTGTATCTCACATGCAAGTGACTAATGATATTGCAGAACGATGAGTCGCTTTGATGGCGGCCAAGCTCCATACAAATGATGAAGAACAAAAACAATTCTTGATGCTCACTGCTCAACGATACAGGCAGAAATACTCGGATAAAAAAATGACATTAGTTAAATAGATAATGTGTACAGGTACATCAGTATAAGTACTGCTTGGGCGAAATATAATTTCATGATTTTTCCATAACCATAATTTCTTTAAAAAAAATCATGATCCCAGAATATTATTTCATTATTAACACTTCATCATAATATATATATACACAGTATACGTTGTATACACTACATATGTTTGTAACAAGTTTAGTAATGATTATATATACTAAAGTAACTGATAATGGAGATTTTTCTTTTTTCTCCTTTTTATATTCTTTAAAGTGAAAAAGCTTGATTTTTTCCATGATAGTGGTAATTTCAATTGCCAGTAGCAACCTTTAAATTTTATTTAAGTTACACAACATTTTTACACATGCGTTTTCTCTCCAAAAGGAATCATTTGAAAGGGTGTCCCGTAAAAAATTAAAAAATTAAATTTTAAGGGACATATAAGATGCTTCCTAATAAATATAAGTTATTCAATTCAAATATTTTCTATTTAAAACCACATTGAAATGTAATCTAAGAATAGTTTTGAATGACGTATTGATGATAGTATACTGATAGAAGGTATTCCTTTCAAAATTGCAAAAGTAAAGTTTATGGCATACGTGCTTTGAAAATAGTTCATGTCTCAGCTTGAGAATAGAAACAAAAACTGTGGATATCTCCCGGATTTCCAGCACCATAAAACTGATGTGAAAAGAAAAACGACTCACGCACATACAAGTGCTCTATAAATTATTGATGTAAATAAGTTCTGGATAGAGTCAATGGTGCACATGATTGAAGGATTGAAAGAATAAAATACATAAAAATTGCTTGCTTTGTCTTGCATTCTATCATACGCATAAACTACTCAGATGTGAAAGCAAGAGCTATTCAAATATTTTTAGTAAAAGAATCGTATGTATCTTGTATGTCTTTGATGGGTGAGAAATTATAAAGTAACAGGTTACGAAATGTAATGAAGTATTTGTATTCTATCGCATTTTTATTCTGAAATGAAATGCACAATTTTGAATTTTTTAAAATTTCGATCCACGAATTATACTTTTGTCTGGGTGATTCACGGGGAAGTCTATAACCAAGCCAGCCGATGATCTGTCACAATCCAAATCGTGATTAACTGGATTTCATTGGCTTGAAAGCAAAATGCGTGCCAAACAATCTTATCTTCAATATGTGTTAGATTAAATATTTTTAAAAGCAGCATAATTTAAAATGAATGGTTAAAATAATCAAATGGTTAATATTATAGAGGAAATTAAGAGTATAAAAATTTAATCACATTAGATTATGGATTGTATATAAAAATCTATAGTTATTTTTTATTAGGAGTTTTTTTTACAAGAAATAAAACAAAATTGTTATCACAAAAAAATGGAATAATCGTTCGTTAAAATGCTGATAATTTAATAAAAAGTGTTACAACAACAACAAAATAAGAGAAGAAACATCATAAATATCGAAAAGGAGAATAATCATATTCCAGCAAAAGCACAATGAAGTATATTCACTTTTAAAGAAAATGTTTGCAGGGCGCCATGTTAGGACACTATCCGAAAACCTTTTGCATGCTTTTAGTTGAATCCGAGAGATGAGTCTAGTATTATATCATTACATACCATAAAATCTGAAATAATAATTCCATACTATATAATGCTTATATATTATGTCCTACTATTTTTAATGTAATGAGATGAAACTGTAGATAGTTGTATTTTAATTGATGAAATAACAAAATTCAAGTTCCCTTGTAAATCGCGGAAGGTCTTTATTAATTGTATATATATATATATATATATATATATATATATATATATATATATATATATATATATATATATATATATATATATATATATATATATATATATATATATATATATATATATATATATATATATATATATATATATATATATATAAATATTTTTATCATGAGGGGTCGTCTACGTATTAAAACTAAACCAAACTATAAAAAGTTTAATGGCAACCCCGTAATACAATACTATATTTAGATTTAAAATCCCCCAAAACGTCTAAATACCAAATTTCAAATGAGTGGTTAGTAAATTAATGGCTAGTGCATTGAGTTCAAATATAAATAAAATTACAGATATGTAAAGAGCTTTGATTTTCACTTTGATTGGATATCAAGTACCAATCCCCAATTAAAAAAAAAAAAAAAAATAGGTGAAGAACCACGCACTTATCCCTATTTTTTTAACACTTCCATGTTCATCAAATATTTTTACACTTGATCTAAAACTTTTCGTTAGTTTTTAGATTTTTTTAGGTATTTTAAAATTGTTTCTACTGTCAATTGTTCCACATATACGAGAGTATCAGTGAAAGGATTTTCTTAACAGAGAAAAACAAACCTTGTCTCCCCCTAACCAATTTAGACAGTCACTATTTCCCCAACAATATCCCATGTAAGTCCTTTTTTTTTTATATTGTTATGAAAATTTCACAAAGGAAATGATGACGTGGTTTTTGAAAAATAAAGTTACAATCTATTTTTCGCTCATAAAACTTCTCAGAGCAACAGTAAACTCGTTATCAGGCTTCAACAAAAGCTTCAGTGTATACAACTTCGGAAACAGCGATAGTTTAGACGCAAGCGCTCGGCTCCTTTCAAAGCAACATACGAAATTAATCTGAACTACGATTCCTTACACTGACTCTTTTATACCCTCACGCCTAAAATCTCTCGAGAAGTCCAGTCAATTGATCTGACAATCAGCACGCACTGGGAACATCTCGAAATTTCTCGATCGACTCAGATGATGAAAAATTTTTCTAGCCTGTATTATCGCTGTTAACTCTAAAAGTAATACGCCACTATTTACAATTATATACAGAAAATCTGTGTAGAAATACATATATAGTATAACTCAATGACATATTTGTGTGCGCAATGACGGCTAATCAGGTCGGGACTTAAGCATAACATGGATTCCGAACCACAACGAACACCCAATCCTAACCTGGGATTGAAATCCGGCACCATTTGCTTGCGAAGCCAGAGTTCTAACCATAGAGAGAAAACTAACTGAGCCACTGTGCAAGTTTTCAGCTCAATAGGAATTAGTGTAAGGTTTGACCTACGTTTTGCCTAAAATGACTGGGCTATCATTGCAACGATCACTGACAGGTCTACGCACTTTGAACAAAATGATTGAAGAAACGTCGCTCCTGATACCTCTTGTATGCTAAGCGAGAAAATAATTTGTGTCTCGGATGTGAGTGAGACCAAATGAGCTAATCTCATATATTACAAATCGCTGAAAGTTTTAATATTTAAACGCATCGAACAAAAAAGTGTAAAATAATAATGCAAATTCTTTTCAAGCACTATTTGGCTAGTTTGACTACTGACAGCCACAAAAGATAAATAAGAAAAGTGTTTTCCTATTTCGTAAGCATTTATAAATTGAAATGTATATAACTTTCTTTTTAAAAAATTGCATATTTCAAGGCACACCAAGTAAACTTATAAAAGCTATTCCGCAGGGAAATAAATTCTAATTATCAGATTATGAATATCAAAAAGGAAAATTAGTTTTATGACAGTCATTAAACGTACAAGTCTTAGAAGTTATTAATACGTTTGATCCCTTACATTCATTTATGAGGAAAAGGCGAATAATGAAAAAAAATGTATCGCTGAAATGCGGCCAAGTCTTGATGGGAAGTGATGGCTATCCTTTGGGGCATGTCGACTCCAGAGAATATCTGTCGTAATCATGTCGTTGATACGCAGTAATGTGTGTTCGGGAAATAGCAGATTTTCTCTTTTTTCTTTGCTTGTATCGATGAATTTGTAAATGTTTTCGATGGAATAGTTTTCGTTTATGATGTAGAGGCAAATAAATGCGTTTAATCTCTTTAATCTTTTCATGATTTGAAAAAGCTTCGTTAAACACAGAATATTTTTAATAAAATGTTTCATGGAAAATTGTTGATTCATTTAAATTTGAGGATTTAAATTTATGATTTATTGAAATAACTCTTGAAAGCAGGTATTGGAAGTCATTTATACGGCGAACATTTTTGTTATAAGTTTAGTATTTACACATGTTTCACTTCTACTTATAAAAATATGTATACTCAGCTTCTATATTATATGTACATATAGTATAGAAATAGCTATACTATATGCACAGCCTCTTTTTTTTTTCTTTCGTTTCAATTTAACATTGATATAATAATTAAACAATAGAAAACATGCCACCTAAAAACAATGTGATTATTTTTAGTACTGAAATTTATTCTATAAAGCAATCGTAATTTTAAAAATAATATATCTTCAAGATGCGCTCTAAAAACATTTTCAAAACTGTTTTCCCTCCAAATAAACAAATGCAGATTTTGCAAGGAAAAGGCATTATAAAAATTATTTCAGCTCTTGTGATTCTGTATTACTTTTGGTATTGCAATTTTTAAATATATATTCCATTTTTTGCTGTATTAGCAGCAACAAACGATACATTTAAATATTAAAACACTTGAATTACTTATTTTTATTTTATTTTATGACGTCATGGTGCCGTAAAAGAAACATTTAGGTAAATAACTATTTATATATTTGTGTTAAAATTTTAATTACTTACTGATGTGGTCCAACTAATATACTATGTTATAATGCTAAATAATTTGATGCAATACTTCACATACTATAAACTGTAGGTTGCACTTTTTATTTGTGTTTTCTAAGTTCTGACGCGTGAATAATTCAATTCTTTAAGAAGCAAGTGATCAATGTATAGGTCAAAATTTACTACATCGCAAAGATAGAACAGAGTAAAAATTGTTAGCAAATGTCAAATTAGCACAGAAAACTATTATTATACACCTATTATATATATATAATATGTGTATAATAATTGTCTGTGCTAATTTGACATTTGCAAGCAAATTTGGAATTTAGACAGGCCCAAATTTCCAAAACCGTTTATATCCGAGAGCTTTTTTGTGCTCATTCTTTGGAATGTCCACAAGCTCAGGGTAAAAACCAGAGAAGTGCAAAACTTACGAACCGAAATGTAAGAAAAATCTTCAGGATGAAATGACACTTTCATATCTATACATGAAAAAGTTAATATTAACATTAATATTATTGCCAAGAGAAGGTAGAAAGTGTTTTGAGTTGGAAATAAAAGGTAATAAAACCAAGCAGCTTAAGCGCTGGTAATTTGTTGTATTTCTTTTGTCTTCATGTTTCTCGATTTACATCTGTAAACTCACTTTTAATTCGAAGATGTTAATTTTTTAAGGGACACGCTCTTATTTTGTTCCATTTGATGAGAAAAAGTTCACAATTTTTTCTTATTAAAATCAAATGATGTTTATAGGTTGCTACCAGCTCTGAAAAATATGACATATTTAGCATTACGCAAGCATTACAAATATCGTGTTTCATGTATTTACTAGAATATTTTATTGTTCAGCCAGTAGTTATTTAATCATCATATTTATTATTCTTAAAATAGTTGATATTGATTTTAGTTTAAGTAACTCATACCAATTTTGTAGTAACATATTAATTTTTAATAAAGCACTAAAGTTTGAAAAGTACTAAAATTGATTTTTTTAATATTTCTTTAATTGATAGGCTTTAACAATCATTATTTTAATATTTTTTTTCTCCTTAATTATAATTGCCGACATTGTTTTAATTACTAAAAAAAACCTAGGCCATTATCTGTAAAACTATATTAACTGTAACCATTTAACTAACTATAAACACAACCATTTGATTGCTTGTGTTTACTTTCTACTGATGCAACTGCATGTGGTAATCAGCTGCTGTTCATTGAAACTGGTGTCATATTGATGAATTTTTATCTTTCTCACTATATTTTAGACTACTTTGAAGGATCTACAAGTTTTCTAAATCATCAGTTTCATCATGGCAACAACTTCATTTTCTTCAATGATAAAAGCAACTACAAGAAAACAAACCCTGATATGGCTCATAGGCCAAGTATGGTCCTCACTGAATCATAGAAAACTTCCATCCAAAATCGAAACCATGTCTCTACTTTTCATTTCTAGCATATTTTGAAGCACAACATTAGAAATGCTTGTCATTCAAAAGCTATGCATGTCATGGAGGTGTGGACTAAACCTCAATTATCAACGAAATTAAAACAACATGCAGTTACTAATATAAAAATATTGTTTCGTGATTGTCAAGCTTGAAGAAGATAAGTTTTAGTGTGTTCAATATCTTTGGGTAGAAAAAAAAACTCCATGATATTTCAATGACCTTTCTTTAAAAAAAATCACGACCTTACAGTTTTTTTCATTATTAACATTTCATAATAAAATATATTTAAACAGTGCACATTGTACTCACTACACATGTTTATAATAAGTTCATTAATTATTATATGTAATTAAAAAAGTTGACAATAGATATTTTTTTCTCATATTTGTAAATTTTTAAGTGAAAAAAATTGATTTTTTTCATGATAGTGATAATTTCAATTACCAGTAGCAAACTCTAAATATTTGTTTTTTAAATTACTCAATTTTTTTACATGTGTGTTTTCTCACCAAAAGAAATCATTTGAAATGGTGTCCAGTTAAAAAGTAAAAAATTAATTTTTAACCTAATATTTATATACATTTAGCGACTATAATTCGATTTTTATCCAGGATATTTTGCTAAATTTAACCTTGACATTGAATTAAATTTTTAAATGTAAAACAATATGGATTACTATACCAATTTCAATTAAAATAATTTAATTGAATAAGTGTTAATCATATTTTAGTGTTTAAAGCAAAAGTACCTGCAATTGAATATAAAAGTCTCATCTTTTATTTTAAGGGTTTTTCTTAAATGTAACTGAATATAAAATCTATGTTAATTGCTTTATTTAGATTTAATTGCGCGTTGAAAAACATAAAATCAATTACTTTACTAAGTTCTTATACTATATACTCAGCAATTAAAAAAAAAATCTAAATATTTTCAGACGTAGCATTTAAAAAAAAAAAAAAAAAAATTTATAATCTTTCAATTTCAATCTACGTCATATTTGTCTTTAACTATGTTATTTTTTTAGTTAACTATATTTTCTAACTATATTACTATGTTAACTATATTTTCTTGTATTATTATCACGGATGATATTTTGCTGGTAGAAAGATTATAATGTCGGTTTATAAAAAAGTAATATAAAACTTGGTTAGGTCAAATATATGTTATTATACATAAAAAAAATTCACACGTTGTCCTGTGAAAACATGCAAAAATAATTACCAATTATACATATATCCTGGTTAAATGTAAGTATAAGACAATCTCACAATTGAATTGCCAGTGTTTTTGGTGTAAACAATCAAAATTCGAGTCGCGTTCGCACTTGGAATTCAGTCGCGTCCCATCTTTCCGAATGGAACTACTTTGTGGAAATAAAATCCACAAACAATTCTATTCTTCCAGCGTAGGTAAAGTGAAGAATCATTTCCGCTTATCCTCAGAGAAAAAGGCCTTTATCCAAGGCATTTCATCTAAGGAAGTGGTTCCCTTCCACTTTGGCTACGAGCGTCACTGTCCATCAGAGTAACGTGTTTTGTCAACAGTAGACGTCTGTGGCAGCGATGAGGATTACAGGAAATGAATCACCTTTCCAACTCCTATCGACTCATCCTTTCAAAGATTGATGGCTTTGCAGAGATCTTTAGAGTATGCTTTTGTACTGGACATAAAAAGATTTAAATTTGTTTTGGCATTACTCCTCTTTTACTGGAAATGAGGTATAGAGCTAATATTGCAGACGTAATCCCACTCGTCGTGTGTTTATACGAGAGTTTGAATAGAAGATAAAGTGGATTGAAAGTATGATTAAAATGCTAATAATTGACTTCTTAATTTCCGATCTTTAGGGGATGCTTTTATACTGGACAAAAAAAGATTTCAATTTGTTTTGGCGTTACTCCTCTTTTATTGGAAATGAAGTATAGAGATAATATTGCAAACGCAATCCCATTCTTAATGTGTTAAAATGAAAGTTTGAATCAAAGATAAAGTTGAATGAAAGTGTGATTAAAATGGTAATAGTTAATTGATTTTTATTAAAATGGTAATAGTTAATTGATTTTTGTTAAAATGGTAATAGTTAATTGATTTCTGGAAATGAGGTATAGAGCTAATATTGCAGACGTAATCCCACTCGTTGTGTACAGTACAGTACTCAAACCAGCCCCTAAACTCAACCCATTTATGTTCTTCAAGATTCTGTTTGAAACAAAATATTGTTTTTGTTTCCTAGAACATGAATACAATATTAAATACATGCATTATTTATAGCAAAACACCATTCAATCAAAATTACTCACTGTCGAAAAAGATAAAACAATATCTACTAATATTTGGAAATGTGAGTGATTTCTGTAAATCACATTATATAATTATGTATGTAGGTACGTTTAAGGCTTAACAAGCTACGAATGTACATTATAGGAGTATGATTGAGATCAGACAAGTTTGAATTGTTGGTGCTGACAAAGTTATAGGTTTGATATCTAGGCAAAAATGACAAACTAATAATTTCGACAGACTAACAATTTCTCGGCTTAATAGGACGTTATGTAAGATGATATTTTGAGTGTGCTTATGTTGTGATTGACAAATCTAATTGCAGGACATTTTTAAATCGTTCTATAGAGTTTGAGAAAATAGCATGAACAGAACACCCATATAAAATTATGTAGTTCGTGACGGCTGAAATGACAATTAACCTTGCACAGAAGTCTGCTACAAAGTGTCTGAGAAGGTTTTTGCTGATATCAGATATAGGAGTTACGTTTGAGCATTCTTCTTGTAATCAAGCCCAATAGTATCAGTCCTCTCAGACATCGAAAGTGTGATCGCGTGTTAATAGAATATTTCATTCAGAACCTTCTTAAACCAGTATAAAACAGTCATTTATAAAATTGTTTTACGTTCTGTTGAGGTCAATGGAAAATGATTATTAAAAAAAAAAAAA
Organism: Linyphia triangularis; assembly: GCA_963978545.1. Lineage (NCBI taxonomy): Eukaryota > Metazoa > Arthropoda > Arachnida > Araneae > Linyphiidae > Linyphia > Linyphia triangularis. The sequence continues at coordinate 66,193,168 of OZ021733.1, forward strand.
AAAAAAAAGCTCGATCAGCAAGATCTACGTGGCTTTTAATCTCAGAACATTTCATTGCACCTTCATCTGAACTTACAGACTTGATACCTTTGACACCTAGTCATTTCCTTCATTAGCTTATTCCAATTCACATTTCCATGTCTCTCATCTCTAGACAGGATACCCCCCCCCCCCATTTTCGCAGTCGGAAAATTGTGATTTTTTTTAAATGAGCCGTCATATTATGTAAAATATTGTTAGTTGTAAATTAGAAAATATATTTATCAAAACATTTCGTGTGGAAACACTACAAGATAATGACATAATATAAGAAATCGGCAATTCTTAAACGAGGATGGCCATCATTCTTCTTCAAGCAGATACAAGTCGGCATATAATCGAGTGGTTGATCCCACAACCCTTTACCCCACATCTCCCCTTTCCGTCGAGATAAGCAGTACCTTTTCCTTTGGAGATAAGCATGGGAGGGGAGACTGCCCACCGTTCCACACAACTACGAAAATAATTTACAGCACGAAATATCTGTAGGACGAAGACGCTTCTATTTTAAGTAATTTTCTACAGTCGGCAAAACGAGTGTTTCAAAGAACCAGTCCTTGTCCTCTCGTATACATACATGTGTATTTAGTGTCGTGTGAACAAACCATTCCACTTAAAATCCATACTATAATTGATAGTCGACAATTCTTAAATTAGTTTTAAAAAAAAAATAGTATTAAAAGAAAGAGGCTAAGGTTGTAATGTCATAAGTGTGGTAGTTATTGTTTCGATGAGGATTGCAAGCAAAGGCATGAATTTAATGCACGTGCAGGAAACGTAGTTTCCTTAAAATTTGTTGGTGCACCAGCAAATCCATTTTAATCTGCACGTAAAAAATAAATGGCGGTACATTAGTCTATTATTTTGTTTTCCTTTTTTACTTTTATCATTCTAGTACGCCGTACGACAACATTATTTGTACGGGAGGATGGGGGGGGGGGGGGTCTTCATTCTTTCAAAACTTGATTTTGAAAAAATGGGAATCCTAATAAAATGTGAATTGATAGCTGTGTATTAAATTTTTGTTCAAAAATTTTTAAAAATATGGCTTCCTGTTTTCTGTGAATGTTCTAATTTTTTTCTTAATTTATAATTCAAAAAGTTAAGGATTGTTCAAGTACCCAGGTGATATTTCGTAATTTTGTTTGGTATTGCAACTTCTTCAGTTCTTATCAACACTACTTATTTTGCATACAAAGTAAAGCTATAAAATTTTATTTCTAAACAATTTTGGTATCAAATATATACATTTATTATCAATACTAGTACACATCTATTTTTTTGTTATTCTTAATAGAAGGTAAATCTCAAAAAAGATTAAATATTTGGTGAGAAAAAAAAAATTACATGAGTCTGCAGGTCACTAACAAAAAATTGAATGAATTTTATCTAAACTGTAAACAGATTTTGATAAAATAAAAATGCATTTTAAAGTGACATCAATATTTATGTAAAGGCTGTGGGTTCGGTTCTTTTCCATGACTTCTGAGACTCGGTAAAAAAATCGTAGATCGGGCTAAAATTAGTCGGATTAAAATTTTGTGATTGATTAAATCAGAGTTTTCTTGTTTTTTTTTTTCTATAAACATCTGAAATTATCGGAATTTTAAAAGAAATGATACTTCTATATTTTCACCATGAGTGCCAGATAACAATAGGCCCAGTATGTACCTGATCTTGGCCAATCCTGCCCAAAGCTGAATAAAGTTTACTGGAGGGTTTTAAAAGTTGATATGCTCAATATTAAATTTTTTTTTTATCTAAGCGAGGAGGGATGACTAAAAAATATATTTTGTGATGCTTGTAAAGTGTTTATTTTTGTAAAAAAAAATTGTGTATTTTGGAATTATTTCTGCAAAGATTGGTCAATACTTCCAGAACCCCTATTCCCGACATTGGCCAATACAGCAGTGCTAACCTTTCGAGTTCCGTGCCAAGGAATGTGGAAGTAGGGGCATATCTACTTTCGAAGAAAGAAAAAGCTACTAAGGGTGCTTAGTGCCAACCGTGCTCGTCAGTGTTTGTAAAAAAACGTACCGGTCCCCCCCCGCTACTTAACCCACTGACAGTCATGCACTTATGTATGCGTCATTTGATCCCCAGCTTTTCCAGCAATCGGCACCATTTTTAAATTTATAAATACAATTTAAAATAAAATATTTTTTTAATTTATTTATCAGGATGATATTTTATAACCTAGCTAAAACAAAATTATTTTTTTAATGTTGCAATTTTTATTTCAATAAAATTAGTTGTTTTGCTTAGCAATATTTTTTAATAGTCCAATGCATTCAAATCCCAATCACTCCCACCACAATTATAACAGTTCAATTATTAAAATTAGTTTATAAATGAAACTATTTAATTATTGAAATTATTATACATAAATATTTTAATAATAAAGTATCGTAATTATTAAAACTAATTATCAAAATTATTCAATTCTTTATTGGAAATATTGAAATTTGATTAATGATTTTATTGAAAATTTGGGCCGCAATAAATCTAAAATCAACGGGCCGATTTTATGTATCGGAACGCCTCTGTCCAAGATCTATAAGAACGGCCGGTTTACAACGGGCCATATCAGGATTGTCTAATGTAGAGCGATGTTGGCAAGCGTTGTTGAGCTTCTGGGGTCTGTGTGATAGCTTCTGTATCATACGCTTATAAACAGTCCTAGTCCCCAAACACATATTTTTTTCTCAGCACCTCCTTTTTAAACGTTTTTTTATATTTCAAGTACCACAAGTTCGATTCGCTATTTAAAAGTTTCTACGCAAGCACAGACTTTCGCTTCACTCGCTGAAAGATTCTTGTTACGTAAACACAGGTTCTCTTCGCTGGTTAAAAGGATCATTGCTACGTAAACCCTTATTATTAGAAACCTCCTGTGGAAAAACAAACAAATTAACGTTAGTACAATAATAAAACCCTCCTACTATTTTTTTTTAAATCCCTTACCACCCACATCCTCTGAAAAACAAAATACAAATGGTACTGGCACTAACTATTTTTTTCGCTTGACTGTATTTAAAGAAACTTCTGAAACATAAATTAAAAAAAGTAATTAACTACTTATGTTAAAAAAAAAAAAGCGTTCTGTTACTCAAAGGCACAATTAGAAGGCCAAAATACTTATGTTGAAAATTCCCGATGCCTACGCCTATTGGAAGTCGCTTTCTATAGACCCACAGACAGACACGCAGACTGTTTATTCTACTTTTTCACTACATTATAGAAAGTAAAATGAGTAAGCAAACTTTGATTTATAGTCGGCATTTCCAGCGGTACACCTCCCCCCCACACACAAAAGTTGTATCGGATCGCCATTGCCTCTAGGTTCAGTTCATCTAGTTCAATTCATGTAAGGCCAATTTTGAATCTGATGGATCTCAGATTACTTCAGAGAACTCCAAACCAAATCCAAGTGGACTAAAACTATGCCAAACTTGAAGATAGACCAGTTGGTACTACTGAAAGTGTAAGATCGCAACCTGCCGCCGATGAACTGGAGTCTTGCTCAATCCAGAAGGTTTTCATCGTCATTGATGGTGGTCTTAGAGTGGTAGAAAGTCCGAACCTCTTTTTTCAAAAGACGCATCACTCGCATATGTTCCTTTCTATGTAACAATATGGTTGGACGAGCTGTCCAAGGAGTATGGTTGATACTACCTACTGAATAATGCACGGCACCTAGGCAGACTTTTTTTTTAAATATTTTGTTCGGCATCAAGTGAAAACAACAAAGCATTTTGTTCCCTATAAAATGGCCATGCAGATGAAAGCAGCGATTGAATGTCTTTGAACTTTCCTATAATTTAAGTATATTGTTGCAATTGAAAACTAGAAATAAAATAATGTAGCTTTCAAATAAATCGTTTAAATTAATAGATTGGACCACGATTTTTTCTAAATAAATTACAACAATATTTACTTAAAGAATATATAAAAGGAAAAGTAACAAAGTTCTAAAATTTAAAAGATATGTTTTGTGTTTGCCACTTATAATATTGGTTTCGTCGGAATTCGTTTGGTCCAACACAAAAGTTACTGATTTTTTTTTTAATTAACGACTGACACTCAAAATAAGATTACGAAAATTAAACATCCCACTGCCTCTCATACTTATATAACTTGACTTGAATATCTTTACCAAATGAACTTGGGAAGATTCCATTAAATATTTGTTGTACAGACAACTTGCTTAAGCAAACACATTACAGCATGGCACATACCTTATATGTCAAATTAAAATATTTGTTTCATTTCATAATAAAAAGCATCCATAATCCTAATATATTTACCTTAATTAATGCACAAAAACTCCATAGTTTAATTGAGACATAACTATACAAAAACTTGTAAAGCAATTTCTATAACATTAAAGAAATGGAAAGTTTTAATAACTTTATTATATGCAACATAAAAAATATAAGAGAAAAACATCGTACACCACTGCTCAACTATCCATTTCAGTTTTCTTAAATTGGCGTTGTATACATAATTCAGAAGGCAGTGCACTGCAACTTGTAAGGACCAAAGATCTATTTTGCATTGCAAATTTGTAGGAAAAAAAAAGGCATACGCAAATTGTATTTCTCCTAAAACTTCCTTAGGTAAAACATACGCCTAGAGTATAAATATACCATAAAGAAAAGCTTTCCTATTGTTTAACCCATCACATGGATCCCCTTAATTTCATTTATATTTTTATGTGAAAATAATTAGATACATAAATTTCTGCAACAGTGTATATAATAGACATAAACATGTGGTTTTTACTTCGAATTGTGAATGCACTACAGAAAAAAAAGCGAAATAAACGCATTTTTGACATTAATAACATATTTAATTCATTGATTGGTTTCTAAATATTTCTTTGTTGTGGTTCATTTTAGATGGTATAGAAAAAAATGCCTTCTTTTCCAAATAATTTATTATTCTATTTCAAATAATTTACTAATTAAATATAATTTATTCAGTGCATAAAAAGTAGTAAGCTGAGTACTGTGCTAAAATAAACCATTTACATCAATTTCAAAAAATCTTGATGCGAATCATACCTCGATGCTCCAGAGCAAAGGACACTTCATACATTTTCAAATTATGATTGCGATATTGTACGTTACCTGATATTTCAAGATGTATACAGCACTGTCTAGGAAAGAGGCAGTGTTCCGGCACCAAGCCTCAGTTCCAAAGCCGCAGAAGCTTACATCCATACACAATCTTACATCCAGTTAACACAAGTTTTCGTCCCTTACATCTCAGCTTCCACTATAGCTACAACTTTTTGCTGTCTTGTGGCACACTTTATATATGAGTTATATACTTTATATTGATTACACTTTATATTACTAGTACAGGTAAAATATGACAACAACAAAAAAATTAGTACGCTCATGAAACTTGGCGAAAACGTTTTATTTGTCATGAGAATAAAAAAATTAAAAATGTATATTACAATATCTAGCATAGAAGGGTGTCTGTTGAGGAAGTGGGTGAATTTTTTTTTTTTTTTTCCTTCTTTTTTTTTAAAAAAAAGAGGTCCGGCACATGAAAAATTTTTAGATTATTAATTTCGAGTTTATTACTGTTTATTAAAATATACATGTTTTCTTTAAAATGATGCCACATTTGTAATTATATCTTATTTCAAAGTATTTTTAATAATTTTTTGAAGTAAACAAAATGTAGGTATTTAATGCATGTTTTTTAACTTCTAAGTCGAATTTCTCAAAATGCCGTGTTTTCATGTTTGGGGGCACATAGCTTAAAATCTATATGACATAAACACTTTAATTTTTTATACATATTTCTCTAATGTATTCAAGTACTTTAACGCGAGGAATTTTTGATAAGCAGCATACTTTTTTTTTAAATATTTAGTCTAAAATTTTAAAATGTTCCTTAAACATATTTTTAGAAAATCATAATTATTTAAATTTTTAAAAAATACGCAAAAATGTAGCTTGTAAGTTTTCAAAGGTATATAAATATGATACTGTGAAAATTTCATAAGGATTTAAGAATCGCTTATTAAATGAGAGGCCCCCAAAGTTTTTGAATTTAACATGGGCTCCTATGGAGGTGCCCAGACCCTCTTACCCGATAATTTGTTTTGGTAGAACCTAGGCATGTGACACATGTGTGTGGAATATTTTTTGACGCTTAATTGAATGAAAAAAAAAAGCAAGATGATATATCGATCCTATAAAACGTTATAGTTCATTTTATAGATGAAAATACATGTGATATAGAAATACATGTAATGAACCAAAATTGAGTGAAAAAAAAATAATTAACAACACAAATTTAACTCATAACTCCCAAACAAATTGATCTGCTATGTTCCATATTTGTGTGAGGTTAGTGGTGGTCATAGAACTGACCATTAAGGTTTTCGTCAAAATTGTCCATGTGCATAAGGTTTGAATCTTGAAAAATTATAAAAATATCATGTTTTTCAGCAATTGCTGAAAACTGCTCTAACGATTTTGATTAAAATCTCTGGCTAATCCCTTTTATGGTGTTTAAATAGTCCCTTCTTCGAAATTCTCGTAGAAATGCGATAAAAGTGTAAAAAGTTGAAAAACAAATGCTTTTTTTAGACAGAGCTCTCTGCCTTTGGGAATCGTTCCTCAACGGTTGATTTTTTTATGTTTCGCGTACAAGAAAGGACAATTGAATATCTATCGAATAACAACTCCAATTTCGCCATCTTGGTGGAATTTTTATTAGCCCATGTGAAAATTATTGCCAAAAATATCGCCACAATGGCAATTTTTATTTAAATGAGTGAAAATATGAAAATGTTAAATAACACTATACATTTTTATGCAATGACCAATATTAGGGTGTAATTGAAAGTTGTGCCATGTCCCTAGTTTAAATACTTAATTTAGATGCATGTAAACACCCTAAAGCCCTTATTTCATTATAAGTCATTATCAAAGTCATGTATGGTGATTGCAATGATTTGAGACTTCAATGTCCTGGTACGACTCAACACAATTTATGCTGTACTAATATTATATTATTTGGTAAGATCTGAAATTTTAAGAGTAATTTGAAAGATACAAAAAAATTAAAGAATGATTTTATGAAATATTTATGTGTATGTATTACAAAAATATATAAAATAGGGGGAAAAAATAATTTTTTCTTTATAACAATATCTTATATTCAGAAAGAAAATCACTTACTATTTCTTATGGTACTAAAAAATCATTTACACACATGAATATATTACATTCTGAATACTTTGATACTGTCTTGTCTCTACTTGCCTAGAATCATCTTCCTCGTTACATCACAACTTATCTGCATCCCATCTACCTCGTGATGGGACAAATGTAACCAGTGGGTCCAGAGTTGTGGAAACAAATATATTTAAACAGAGAAGCTAATTTTCTTCCTTTTAAAGCTTTCTGAGATGAAACATACCTGTCACTTGTGGGTCTATTCCTTTTCTTAGACATTTTCCACCACAAGTGAGCAAACCGAGTGTTGTCCGGCTTTTGACGTCCATAAAATATACTTTTTTCTTTCACATCACTATAAAAAAATTATAAACATAATACATTCGATAATTAAATTTATTGGAAAGTAAAATATAAATTACACTATAGTATAACAAAATGCAGATGTCTACATGGCCTAACCTCAAACCATATTGCCACAAACAAAATATTTCTAGACTGAAAAGTCTTATCTATGAAATAGTATATAATTTTAAAATATGTACTCATAAAGTTCATAATCTATTAAATTTTACATTACATATAATAAATAATCATAACTAAAAATTTTAACTTGCCAAAATGCAAAATAAATAAGTATTTTATACATGCAAACACTTGAATGATTTTCAATCTTCTTTGTATCCTTCTTTACCTTCATCCTGTTATATACTTCTCTCTAGAAAGCTTTCAATGAGAAATAAACTTATGCTGCCTTCCAACAATTGAAGAACGAACTACATAGAAGTGGACTTCAAAGCTCAAATAGATCTCCAAGCTTTAAAAATAATACAGTTACCTTGATAAAACTAACGAGTCTCGTCAGTAAATAAAGGGTTAGCAAATAGTAATAGCATTGTAAAAAATTCCCGAAGTTATAGTATTTTGCTCAATAATCCCAGTTTAATTCAATGAGAGCACAGTATACCAAAAAAATCAACGTGGCCACTTGGTGGCCATCTTTCCTGATTTCACATCTTTTTATAGTTTACAATTCTGCTTAGCGTTTTCTTTTTTTTTTTTTTTTTTTTTTTTGCTACTAATTATTTGCTTTTGAAGACTTCTTAACGTAGATATACATATTGAAACTGTAGCAATAATATTGTAAGGATGTATTTTAATTAAATTTGTTCTATTGTTTAATATGGGAAAATGGAGAGTGTATATTTTATGTCTGTGGTTGAGATTTGATCTATAATTGGGTATTAATTTTGGATAGGAATGCGTAACTTAGTTAAGGAAAGTGATTGACAGAATAATTGAAATAATACAAATATTATAATTATGATTTTATGACAGAATTTCAGGCAATGTAGTGAAAAGATCAGAAATAACTCCCTTCAGAATAAACAGCAAGCAAAGTGAAACAACGTGCACTGTCTACTAAGGTGTCGTTGTGATAATACTCTAAATAATAAGCTTGTTTAATAAAATTTAATGTCAAGAGACACAAAAACTCTTTTTCATTTTGAAATAACCAATTGAGTAAACCGCTTTTCATTTATATTGTTTATAGTCTTTTATTTGCATTGTTCTTTTCTGAAGGTATGCTTGTCAATAAATATATCACTATATCTTACTTTTACATTTTATTCTGGAGGTTTAAAGAGAATCAACTAAATATATTTATGCATTATTAGTATTAAAGAAAAGTTCAATAGTAAACTAATTTATAAAGCATTTCATCATTTCAAAAACATTAAAATATTTAAATATTATTTTGTTAAATTACGTATGCAAGAAAATACGCTATTCAAGAGTATGCCAATTTATAATCAACATTTATCTTAATGAAATTCTGTTATGAAAATATCAATATGGTTAAGGTATGATATAAATTTTAATGCTCTCTTGCTTCTGCTTTAAGTTATAATATAAATCAATATTGGTAAACTTAAAATGCGAATAATATAATTTACCTAATTTTACTAATAACGAATGAATCAGATTTTTTGTAAACATATATCCATTCATACTTTTGATGAATTTCATTAAAACATAACATATCATTTGAACACTCGAGCAATAATTTATATTAATATTAACTAAGTAAACATATTATTATTCTGATAATATATAGGACCTTTTTTATATTAAAATAAAACTAAAGACAAAAAAAATAAAACATTTTGTAAAAATTTGAAAAAGTTCGAGAATTTGTGTATTACTAAGCCTATAAAACTTGTGGGATAAAAAAAAACTCAAGAGTTGTCTATTACTAATTTTGGAACAAGATTTTTCATTTGATTTGTGATGTGTTCTACGATGTTTCTTGTTGTTTCACCCGATTCAGGAACAAATTGCAACAGTATTTAGTGACAGAAGCGAGGAGATCCTGATATAGGATTTTTCCATATGATAGTTTTGGTATCGTCCTCATCAACATTTGGAGTGGACCATACGGCACAAGAAAGTTATACCAATCCGAGGAGCTACTGGATAAAAACCTCTGCATATATTCATTTAGGCTTGAACTTCCGTCACAAGCCCATTTGGTTGAACGTTTCACTTAATGCAATAGCTCATTTGAATACTTTTTAGCATCACTTGATTTACTTTCGACAATGCGTCGAGCAATACGATTGAGCAGCAACTTCTACTTTCAACTCGTTGCATTGTAAGGAACTATTTTCTAGACAGTAGCTCTTTTTTACTCTTTGTATGTCTGTGTGTAAAAAAGTGTTTTCAAAGTGACTTCAAATTAGGTCATATTGATGTCGGGATAATATTTCTTTAGCAATCACCGACAATGCTACATCCACTGAAAATTTATTACCAACATGTTTTTCACTTTCTGAAAACCGTTTGATATATTTTGAAGTTCTTAATGGGGAAGTAAATGCTGCATCTTTGACGACTTAGGACGCATCTATTCTTAAACTTGCCCTGAAAGTGCTGCTTAAGACAACACTTTTGGAGTTGCTTCTGAGAGTATAAATTACATTTTTCGATGTTTTGATGTTTCGCTGCTTTCCAGAAAGTCTGAAGATGGTCGACCAAATCTTCTGTTTAAATACAATCGGAAGGAAATAGCTTCATTTAACCATTCTTTATTTTCGCTTTGAAAAACAATTCCTGTTCTGTTACAGGCTTTCCGTTCTTTCTTATAGGGGTTCAAAAAAATTTAAAAATATCTTAGATTCGAGATAAATATTCATCCGGACAGTTCGCAATTTTTTATAAATCAAGTTTCAGGGTTTTTACTCTAGTTTTAAAGAGCAAAGAAGCTGGCATATTGGAAATTGTATGAAACAATTTCCTTCTTATAACTATATACTTTTCTTATGAGCCTCTTAACAAAAAGTTACTTTAAAATTCTAAAGGATTTTTTGAACTTAATAATATTTATTTCTTACCTTAACTGTATGTAATGTTTTAAACTTACTGGTTTGCTAAAAAAAACTGTTTTCTCAACATTTATACATGGTAATTACAACTATTAAAATGTAAAATCTTGATATATTTCTTACAGTAAATTGAATTGAAACTATTGTTTAATTAAATATTAATAAATGTGTGCTCAACTTTTTATATTTCAACTACTACTAACTTAAAAATAAGTTTATTATGTTCATTAACTTTGTTTACAACTCACTTAATTAGTTATTTAGATTATATCTCTAATGCAGTTATTAATAAGTGAAGCTATTTGTGTTTTGTTTGGAAAGGATTTGCAGTCCAATAGACAAATGTCGCAAAATGTGTAAGCAGTTTCTAATGCACAATTAAATGCTGTTTCAAACTGTATTAAAATTGGATAACCTGAAGTGACCTTATCAAACATTTTTACTAATATATATAAGGTCATAAAAATATTGCAGTAAATATTGAAAGTGATTTTTCGAAAATAAATAAAAAAATATTAAAATTATCCAAAAAATTAGGACAAAAATATGTTACGTTCTACTAAGCATTTACGATAGTATACATAGTAAAACTTAACTTCTTAGATTAAAACAAAAGTTGAAGATTGGTCTGGGAAAAGCAGTCGCTCTGGAGAAAGCTCTCTTTGCTGAAAAAGTTTCTATAAATACTCAAGATGCTTGTAAACAAAGCCATGTTTACAACTGCCCCACTGTTAAAGTGAGGAACGCGTTAAGCTAATTTGAAAATGATTTCTTTTGTAAATGTCTAGTTCTTCCAAAATAAACAAATAATGATATATTTACGATTTTATTTTAATGATTGGGTAAATTTAAAAGCGACCGTGGAACATTCAGCTGACTTTAATTTTTCATTAAAAAACAAGCATTTCTGTTCTAAAACTTTTCACAATGTAAAGAAAACTTCTCATGAAAGAACACGATCAAACGAATAAAACTGATATTTCTTTCAACGTTGAGTTATTTTGTGTTTGACTTCTTCAGAAGATGATCGACTTAAATCTTCTCGGAAGAAAAGACCTAACTTGAATGTAAATAATAGGTGTATTATTCGATACTCTGAACGAAAGGGGCTTTCGCGTTCCCCCAAAAGCTTCCCAAAGTCAGCTTTTGGTAGGATTACAAACATGACTCGTGAAACACTAGTACCGGATCCGTGGGAAGCACCAGGACTAGAAGAAAAAGAACACCAAAATCAAGTACCACATTTGAGAAGATTGTTGAAAGAAGAAGCATTGCATGCTGAGTGTGGTATAAAAAAAAGCAAGCTTCAGGGTAAGAAGCAAAAACTCCGGGACTGGAAGCTGGGGAATGATTTTTTTTTTTTTTTTTGGAGAAGCTGCTTCCTTTTTTTTGCTAACGGAAATGTGTTTTATTAAAAGAGAGAAGCCTGAGGGTGTACTTGTTTTACAGGAAGGAGAGTTCTCGATATTACTGCGGGTGATAAGGAAAATGAAACAGCATTTGATCGGAATTGTGCCGAGAAATTTGTCTTTTCTAAACAGTGATTCTTAACTTCACAAATATTGTACCACGATTGTGTATCTTGTATGGAGATGTATTGTAAATATTTAATGGTAAACATTTGAAAAATTACTTGTTTGTTATGTATGATAAATATGCACATTCGGGATTGAAATAAGGTATTGAAGTTGTAGTTGAGTCGAGTGTGAAATAGGAATTTTCGCAAAACTTGTTTAAACAGAATTTAAAGTTGTTTTTATTGCAAACACACCGATAAAAATAATCACGCTGAATAAAAATTTGAGATGAATTGGAAACGTATAAGTTATATATATATATATATATATATATATATATATATATATATATATATATATATATATATATATATATATATATATATATATATATATATATATATATATATATAAATTATATATATATCTTACATAAAAAGTTATACTTCTTTTTTATCAAGTAGAACTAAATTAAGAACTTTAAGCCAATTTTTCATTGTATTGTTGAAATTTATCAAATTTCAACGCCTGATAAATTTAATCAATACATTATAAAAAAAGGGCTTTTCAGTTTATACATTTAAGTGCAGATCCGTATTAATTTTACATGAATTAGCATGTAGTATGCTGAGTTTTCCAAAATAAAATAGTGTTATGAATTTTTCCACTGAGGCAATGATGGCACAGTTTTCACGGTATAAAAATATTTATTCTATCTTCAGAAAACTCACAAAATTTATTCACAGGCAACAGTTTAATTACTCTCAAGCTTCAACACAAGCTTCAACAAAAATAACTTCGAATTCAGCGATTATACAAGCTCACTCCAATAGGTAAACAAAGCGATCAGCTTTCAACGAAGTCCGAAGTCAATCTGAAAACTTTCCCGATCGCTGGTGTTTATATAGCAGGCACGTGAGAACATTCCCGAAATTTCCAGCCAATTCATCGAAAAATAAACGTCTCGAAATTTCTCGATTGCTTTAGGTGTTGCCACCTTTTTCTAACCTGTATAATCGCTGTTAAAAAAATAAAATAAGATAAAAATAAATTACAATAGAATTTTAAAATAATACGTCACTATTTACACTATATACAGACAATTTGTGCAACATTTCCCCCTTCTTAAAGACTGCACGTCCCGGGCAGTGAAGTCCTTAATCCATTCAATGACTTCTACCATAATATGGGGCTAGCCTATTGTAGTGTACAACTCTAGGTTTACAGGAAGGTGTCTGTTGAATTCTCACCACGACGTCGTTGATCTTCTTAAGGACCCCATACGGCCCTTCCCAGTTCGTCTGGAGCTTAGGGGAGAGTCCTTTCCTACGTTTAGGGTTCCCTAACCACACCTTGTCACCTTCCTGGAATGAACAGTCCATGGCCTTGGCATAGTACCGGATCTTCATGCGCTCCATCATGATGTTGTTTCTCTCTCTGGCGAACCGATGTACGGCTTCCAAACGTGCCTGCAGATCATCTAGATACTGGACAGGCGAGGAAGGAGTGTCAGGTGGTTGTCCAAAGAGGAGGTTGCAGGGGAGCCTAAGGTCTCTTCCAAACATCTTTAGAGATTTAGAAAATCCGGTGGTCTCGTGAGTTGCACTCCCGTATGCCAACAGAAGCGGTGAAAGTTTCTGATCCCCATCTTGCTGGTTACATGATTTTGAGATTGGTTGTTGATAAGATTTGAACTCCGTTTTAGATGAATGTCGTCTGCTCTCCGGACATGAACTTCCGGAAAGAGCGTTCCCGTTCCCATTCCCATTCAACCGAACATCATCTTCAGTAAGATTTTCTGCGATTGCGTCCGAATCATCCGCGGGTGCAGCTGCTAGATCCCGGGACCTCCGTTCGATGCTTGTAACTGGAGCACGGATGCCGATTTCCTCTTCACTAACTTTGTCCATTTCCACATGAACCACTTCCTGGGAGGGTTTCATCAACGTCGCTTTCTTCGGTTCTCTTTCCGAGGCTGGAGAGGTACTTTTCATAGATGTGGACTCTTCAGCATTCTCAATGACATTGTCTTCAAGAGCCATAATCCGATATACGCACAGCTCTTTCATGTCTAGATCGTGCAAAGGAACTTCGCCTCTCCATGTTTGCAGCTTGCTTTTCTCAAAATTCAGCGTAATTCCATTTTTCTTCAAAAAGTCTAGTCCGAGAATGCACGGATCTACAATTTCGGCAACATAAACGGTGTGCTTGTAGGTGTTAAATCCAAGGGCAATGTACACTTACAATTTCCCATGAACAGAGATATTACGACCGGACACAGTTTGTAGCGAAACAGAGGGCGCTGTGTAGAGGAGTCGACTGTTCAGGTGACGAGCCACGTCCGTCCTTACGATCGTTACGTTCGCTTCCGAATCGACGATTAGACGACATGGAGTTCCGTTGATCTCCCCCTTCACGAATAAACCCTGGTTTCCTCCTTGTCAGGATGAAACGTGGAAACGACTGGTCGGGGCTTCACCTGTTCTACATTGCAGCTTCTGCCCTGCGAGATGGCATCTTCTTAGATTCAGTTGTTGAGATTCCGTGGTAGTGTTATCCCTTCTCTTTTTCAAATCAAGGCAGTTACTTCGTAGATGCCCTTCCCGTTTGCAGTGCCAGCAAATGACTCTGGTCTTTCGATCGCTGGCTCCGGGATAGCTTCTCATCATTCTATCAATTTTGCTTTCCAGTTCTCGAAGCTTACTGGTGACAAAGTCAGAAGAATCCACGGCTAATGCACCACACACATATCGTCGGTCTTTTCCAGAAGCTATCTTAGCGGCTTCCACTCTCATGGCGTACACGAGGGCCGACTTCAGGTTTCGGTTTTGGGATAACCTTACCGCCTGCTGCACATCGGGATCTTGAATAGCGTCGATGAAATACTGCAGAGAAAGATCGTCTCGTACATCCGGGGGACAGTCAGGGAAAGCGAGGAGCGACAGTCAGGGAAAGCGAGGAGCGACAGTCTTTCTATATCTGACGCCAATTCTTGAAGAGTTTCATTGGCCTTTTGCTGTCTCATTTTCAGTTGCAGTCTGTTGTAATCCTTAAGATGCTGCTCACTAAACCTTAACTCCAACGCACTTGCCAGGGCCACGAATTCTCCCCGCTTCTCTTCAGGTAGTGTCTGTAGAATGTCAGCAGCTTCACCTCGAAGAGATGCTGCGAGATGGAATGCTTTCGAAGTATCGTCCCATCCATTAGCAGTGGCTATCATATCGAACTGAGTTCGATAAACACTCCAAGCCGACTTCCCATCGAAAGTTGAAGCCTTGATGTTGGGACGTGGTGCAATAACGGGAACGGAAACCTCTCCCGGGTGCAAAACTGTTGCTGCTTCAGATCTTTTATTTTCAAGAAATCGAATTCTTTCCTCCAAGCAGTCAACTTTCCCATTAACCTCCTCAAAATTCTCACTGATTTCTTTTCTTACTTCATTCAACACTTCTTCTTTCACGGATTGCAGAACATTTGAGGTGGTTTCTATTATGGTGGATTCCACCATTGAGGCTAGCTCTATCTTCATTTCTTCTTTGATTTCATTCACTGTTGCAGATGTTGTTTCACACTTGGCGGCTAAAGCTTTAATGTCCGATGATGTAGCTTCTTGACTGGCGGCAATTGCGGCGGCGAGTTCGACATTTGTCGTTTCTTGACGGGCTTGACCAGCGGCGATTGTAGCGGTGGTTGATTCTTGTCTGGCTTTTATTCCAGCAATCATTTCCATTAATTGTTTCATTTGGTCTTCCATCATTCCTCTAGTTGTCGGCATTCAAAATTACGAAACCCCACTTCTGACACCACTGTTATGAATTTTTCCACTGAGGCAATGATGGCACAGTTTTCACGGTATAAAAATATTTATTCTATCTTCAGAAAACTCACAAAATTTATTCACAGGCAACAGTTTAATTACTCTCAAGCTTCAACACAAGCTTCAACAAAAATAACTTTGAATTCAGCGATTATACAAGCTCACTCCAATAGGTAAACAAAGCGATCAGCTTTCAACGAAGTCCGAAGTCAATCTGAAAACTTTCCCGATCGCTGGTGTTTATATAGCAGGCACGTGAGAACATTCCCGAAATTTCCAGCCAATTCATCGAAAAAGAAACGTCTCGAAATTTCTCGATTGCTTTAGGTGTTGCCACCTTTTTCTAACCTGTATAATCGCTGTTAAAAAAATAAAATAAGATAAAAATAAATTACAATAGAATTTTTAAATAATACGTCACTATTTACACTATATACAGACAATTTGTGCAACAATAGGTTTTATATGTTTTTATATAACCAAAAATATTCATAATATCTCAATATCAAAAGCAAATAAAGCACACTCAGTACAAAGGAAAAAAAAAGTATTTTTCTTATTTTGACAGGGTATTTAAATTGACCAGTCGAAATTAAATATAGACCGGTGATGCATAGCAATTTTAGAGAAATCTAAAACATTTTTCACATTGGATTTTTAGGTTATTTTAAATTTTGATACATGCTATTTCGGGCACCTACTTAGTTGAGTAAAATACATTTTGTTTTCAATTTCTTATTAATCAGTAAATTAAAACATGATTTTATGATTACCTAGTTTATATATTTTATGTCATCCCATTTATTATTTACGGGATCACTAAATATTACGTAATAATTTACGTAAAAATATTTTAAAACAGAATTTTTCGTCCACTATACATCAAGAGTAATAAAGTTATTACTACTTAGTTTTGTTAGTGGTATAGCGCAAGAACTGTGCTAATCTATACTACTATCTGTTTAACAGGAACATTGCTTTAGTCAGATAGTTTGGTTGATAGTGGTCAGTTATAGAAACAAGACTCGTTGCTTTAGAATACTGGTGATGTGTGTATACATTGGAAATTTAGTACTATAAAGTAGACGACTTTCTCCATGAAACCTCCATAAAAAGGGGCTAACCATATTTCCGCAGCAACATGCAACGTGTGAGGTGCTCTTCTGATAGACATACAGTAGACAGAAACATTGTAACATTAAGACTAGAGAGAACAATTTCAAGGACACTCCTTCCTGAAAATCATGAAAATAAAAATTATCTTACATTTATACCAACAATGAAGTGCAACTGCAAATATTTCCTCCATTAGTTCAACAATCTGTCATAATACTTAATAGCCGCCCTAGAGGTTTAACGAAATTAGATTGTTGATAGCAGTGAAAATATTTTGGCGCGAGGACTGCACTGCGCGGGAAGTAAAGTCATGGTTGAATTACTTCCTGAAAGTCTCAGAAGAAATAAACTACAACTCATGTGCTTCTCGAGTGGGAAGAAATCCAAAAAACTCCCACCAGGCAGCCCGAAACTTGACACAAGACTATTAGACTGAGAGGCGATCTCATTGAACATCATTATGAATTTTTTATTTAAGTGTAGAGAAATGTTAGTAGATCATGAATCCCCTGATCTGCCGAGGCAAAAATGGCCGAAACTATTAAAGAAAATCGACTTTGAAAGAGGTGAACTAAATCCGATTGCCAAATAAGTCTTAACTTGCCAAAAAATGAACATCCTTTTCTTTTTGGTAACTCCCCACTCTTTTATTTTCAATTAAGAAGGCTGCATACGATTTGTGTAATGTCGCCAATATATTTCACATTTTAAATGTCCAACAAGTGGACAATACATATTACGTCATCAGTGGCGTAATATTTATCGCCAACTTGGCTGACTTGTAATAGATGATAGTATTTTTCACCGGAAAATAATATCGTCTGCACATTTTCATTTTAAAAATTAAAGAGCAGTGGGTTACCACATAAAAAAGAATGCTCATTGTTTGGCAAGTCGTGACACATATGGCAATCGGATTTAGTTCAACTCATTCAAAGTCGATTGTTGAATAGTTTCGGTCATTTTTTCCTCGGCGGACCAGTGGATTCATGTGTGATCTACTAAAATTTCTCTACATTCTATAAGAAAATCAGAATGATGTTCAATGAGATATCTAAACTTTCCTCTCGGACTATGCCTTTCACCACCGATCTACTTATTTCAAAGGAAGACCGCAGATGAAATATTCCTGATCTGGGTGGTTCTTTTGAAATAAGAAAATGCATAGAAATGGGAATGCAGCGTGGAATCGAACCTCTTTCACAACAATCTCAGAACCACGTATCCAGTCAATTGAGCGTCATAAGATTCGACATCTAAAAGAGTTTTAAAATATATTTTCTAAATATTCAATATACTTATGAAAAATGTATCTTTAAAACTGAACCTTTCTGTAAGTAAATAACCACTGACAGCTTACAATAAAACCCAACGATAAGTGAGATATTCATTAAAAGTATACAATCCACGAGTTTCAATAACTAAAGGAGCAACGAATAACGAATGCCAGTGTTTCCAGTGAACAAAAGTTTTTTTGAAGACACATGTTTCGAATGGTAATGACAGAGTTTTAATAGATTTCCATCGAGCAAATACGCCAGCCGACTACAAACTGTATTATTTCTCCCGAGAAACTGCACTAGTAACAAACACATCCGACTTTAAGAGATAAAGATGTTCTTTCTATTTGCCAGGATATTGATTATTGAGATAATTTCGGAGTCGTCTTTTCTTAATCAGTTAACAGATAATTTTATCCCCCTTTTATGGTAGCTGAAGATATATACTCTGCCAACGGAATCGATAAAGGCTGAGGAGGAAATAATCTTTTCGGACTTCAATATTTAAATACTTCTTTGAATTGGCATTAGGATTTCAAAGTGTTTGGTTTGAGATTCTTTTTTTTTTTTTGTGGAGTTGCTAGTGTTTTTGCTTGTATAGAACGATTATGAGTAGAAGTGGCATTTGTGAAGGGGTTTTAGAATACATTTTATATTCTATTTGATTGTGTGAAGGTTTATTTTAGGTCGTATTATAAAGATTTATTTTTTTATTGTTTCTGAATATTTTTAAAAACTTGTATACTGACTTTCCTTTTCTTAAATTATGTTGTTGAGTACGTATTTCTCAAGATTAAGTTACTACAATTGCATTGCATACTCGAGAGATGGTCTAACCAATTCTCTGTAAAGTGACAAAACAATATCCTTACTGATTTTAGCCTCATTCAGATAATAGGTATTATCAATATTCCCGTGACTAGAAAGAATCACTCAACTTAGCCAATGTTAAAAGACACACAACATTTGATGCCTAGGCTAATAAATTGTTCAAATCACTTAGCAGGCATGTAATTTACTTATTGCCAATTTACAGTTCCTATAACCATCAAGTCATCTTCAAAAAGCTTAAACAGAATGATCCTACATAGACCACTTATAATTTCAGTACATTATGTACTTACTAATAACTCTGTTTCTTTCATTTATTTGTTCAATTCTTAATCTTCGTTAAAACCTTGCCATTAATCTCAATTATTTCTAACATAAATAAAAGCCTTCTCTTTTGAGAAAAAAGACAGAGAATATTGGTATTCAGGAAAATTATGTTCGAAATAACCATTGGTAAAATTAAATTTTATTATAAATCTCTAATAAAAATAAATTGGCTAAAAACATATTAAATGGTAACCACGTGGTTTATGTTAAAATTTTGCAACGATAATTCATTTGTAAAACATATAACTACTAAACATAAATGTTTGTTTCTAACTATACGAGTTGATTCTAAAAGATTACAAAAACATGTTGGTATAATTAAAACTTTATTTGTTCCCCCCCCCCCCCCTCTTCCCATTAAATTCGATAACTAATTTAGGAGAATTCGCAATAAAAGACATTCTTTAACGCCCTACCAGCTTTGCTTTCCTTTCAAATGCCATTTATCCTTCTTCATAGAGAGAAAATTTATTTAACTCGAGAGTTTTCCCTATTCCAGTAATGCTAGTGAGATTTCAGGGTTAATGAAATAATATATTAATCTGAAATTAGAAATTTATGCCAACAATAATATTTTTTTATTTAATTAGTTTTCTGATTATCATCTTATTTACCACACTATTTTATAAACTTTATTCAATGTCTTCATACAGAGAAGGACTCCCTGATTTCAAAATTAAAAAACTCAAAAACAAAGATCGAAAGTTTAATGAAACAAAAAGTATACTTATTTTGAAGGCTCTAAAAATCTGAAACCGAATTTTCAAAATTAGATACAAATGTTGCCAACAGATGGAGACGTAGTTCCAAAATTCTAGAAATATGTTATAAATTTGTTCTTTTCAATCAGTAGTTGCAATCACCCTCACTTCCTTTCATGTTTAAACAGTGGAATTGTTAGAAGTTTGATCGCTCTGAGTTTGAAAGCTCTCTTTATTCATAAGAACTACAATGTATAGTGCCACTCGTTGCAAACTTTTGTAACTAATTTTGAAAATTTAGTATCAGATTTTTACAACTTTCGTAATAACTATACTTTTGTTTCATCATTCTAACAATATTTTTTTTAGTTATTTAATTTAGAAATCAGGGAGTCCTTCGCTGAACACCCTGTATATTTTTATAAGGTTTGATTGTGAATACTGATATATGCTTTGCAAAAAAAAAAAAAAAAAAACTCTATTAATCTCAGAATGCTTCTTAAAATCGACACGCAGTGGAAGTAAGCAGGAAAAACACTAAAATGGTGGAATTTTTTTTTTTTTTTTTAAACAAATACAACAAAAACATTTTGTACTTAAAAAGTTATTTCGTGGTGTTTTATTGAATTAGCATGTGATATAAAATTATTTTTATGTAAATATTCCTATTAGAGCGGTAAAGCATTGGTATTAACTGTTGAGTGATTGTAAATGAATTCCTGTGAAGATCGATTCCTTTATAGTCCGAACTGAAATTTGACTAATTCATTTCTGTTTCTTGATGTCCAAAATTTATTTGGTATTGTTTTTTCATTTTGGTGAATGAAGATGTCCACGATTAAAGCTTAACTCCTGGTTGTCTTTTCAGAAACGCTTCTTTGAGGTTCTGGATTAGACGTCCTCTCCCTCATATAATCTCCTCGAAGAGAGACTAATCAGGACCTTAATGCTCATACATTAAGGGGAACCCTAAAATGCATAAAAAACCGATTTTGAGCTTATTATTATTTATTAAATAGAGTTGGTACCCTAAAATTTATAATTTTCAATTTTGAGTTTATTATTGTTTAATGAAACTTAAATTATCCCCTTTAAAATGATACATCATTTGTAATAATACCTCAATTAGAAGTATTTTTAATAATTTTTTGGAGACAAAATTGGTAGCTATTAGCGCAAAGTTTTATTTAAAATACGTTTTTCTCAAAACTACATTTTTCATTAATCATGTACCTTTTTCTCCGATACTGCACAAACTACCATCCTAAAATTCCCCCCCCCCCTCCATCCTTTTATGTATCTGCATATATTGAAGTGAGATTTTGCTGTTATTGTTGCTTTTAATATATATATATATATATATATATATATATATATATATATATATATATATATATATATATATATATTTAGCTCATTTCAGAGGGTTTTTAAAAAGTAAATTAATTACAATTAAAATCTAACTTCAGTATTATAACAAATGCCGGTTAAATTCACTGAAAGAAATTAGCCTTCTATATCAAGTACTTTCTGAGAAAAAGGTACATGAAATATATCAAATTAACATTGCCAGTATGGATGGTACAGTACCCAAAAAAAAAATCAGAACGATGGCTATATCTTCGGTTCTAGTTATAGTAGAATCTTACGGTTTGCACAAAAATGTTTTGCTTACGACTTTCTATATATATGAAGCATTTTTTTTCTTAAGGGACCGTTTACTAAGTAAAAGTAACGTTATCTTCGAAAATTTCAATACGAACCCATATTTTTTATCATATCATTCGATTTAGAATACATCATTTACTCTATATACCAAATTTCAATGTATTATGTTGAAAAACACGTCACTTATGAGCGAAAACGTCTCGACCATTTTTGGACCGATCTTCAGGGAGAATTTCTATCAAACTAAAGGTATTTTTAAGGTTCTACTTCAAAGCGGGAGAAATCAAACGGTCAGTGCGACGTTTCACGACGTTAAAAAATACAAATATTAGTCTAAAATTGCATAGAAACTACATGGATTTATCGTGTCATGTTTAAGATTAATACCAAAATAGCAAGTAAACGCAAAAGTAACATAATTTATTTACAACATTAAAGATGTGCATTCTTCATACGAAATAAATAAAATATCGAAAACTGTAATAGCAGAAGTATAACGTATACTGATAATTAGAAAGTTAATAAATATAAAATGTAGGCATTAGGAAACAGTATTAAGCAAAGCGTGATTATTTATTTTACAGAAACATTTCACTGTAAACACAAATGTAACATGATCGTTGAAATTATTTATAAAATGAAAAAATCACATAGGTCAGTAAAATTTTTAAAGGATAACTTATTGAAATTGCTTAAAAAATGTTGCTTTAAATAAATGGAATTTAATGAAAGTAATTTTTTTTTTTAAATCAGTAGGCTGAATTTGATGAATATGGGAATGATGAATATGGTGGTGGCCATGGGAACTGGTTTTCGTTAAAATCGGGCATGCGCCTAAGATTGAAATCATGAAAAAATCATGTTTTTCAACTATTGCTAAAAAACGGCTTTAAAGATTTTGATTAAAATTTCCGTGATAGCCTCTTACGGTCATTCCCACCTCTGGAATTCCCGTAGAAATGAGATACAAGCGTATGAAGTTGAAAAACGAGCTCGTTTAACACAGAGCTCTCTGTCCTTGAGCATCACCCAACAACGATTGAATTTTTTTTCTTGTTTCATGCCCAAGAAAGGACATTTTAATGAGTAAATACCATCACCATTCCCCCCCCCCCCCCTTTTTTTTTTCATTTTTATTTTTTTGACTTTGTAAAATTTTTTACCAAACACGGTAAATAACACCATACCAAATTTTAATGCAATGACCAATATTATAGTGTAATTGAACGTTGTGCGATTTTCCACACCTCTAGTTTACCTTGAATTAATCTTTGATTGTTTTCAAAAGTCGTATACTATACGGTCCCTTAAAGTGAGGGTTTTTAACATTTTCTTTAAAAATTCGAGAACTAAAAGCCAAAATGGAAAGAAAAAAATTGTGGGGGGGGGGGGGGGTTAGACCATGGTAAATCTAATGAAAGCAAAAAAAAATTATGTTTCTATTCAAAAAAATTAAAAAATTGTTTTATTAATTAATAATTAATTATTAAAAAAGAAATTGATGCAAAAGTTGATTGCTATTTATGTTTGGACATTTAACAAACTATCTTTTGAAAAAAAAAAAATACTGAAATATATCAATTATTTAAGTATTTATTGCCAGAAAAGCAACTTTTTTATTTAACATTAATTTATTATTTTCTTTTTATCATTTAAATTACAAACCATTCATTAGAAAATTACGAGTTTTTGCATTTCGCATTTTTTTTTTTTTTTAATACTGAATCCAAATATGGGATAATATTATCAGGTTGCTATTTAACTATTTAAAGTTTGGTTCTGTTTTAATATGTAGATGACCCCTCATGATAAAAAAAACTACATGCAATTATTAAAAACCTTCCACGATTTACAACGGTACCTTTTGTTTGTTATTTCAACAATTAGAGCACAAGATATAGCCATCGTTCTGATTTTTTTTTGGGGTACTGTACCAACTCCCCTTTAAAAAAAATTTAGTACGTATATTGTCTCTTGCTTTGAAGCCGTTTTAAGCATTGAATATAATGATGTACAATTTCTAGTTTAAAATTATATATTATTAAAACAATATCAGTTACACTCACAATAATTAGTATAAATTCCTTACAGTTGTAAATTTATATTCATGTAAATATTCCTATCTTACCAGTAAATTATCGGTATTCAATATTGAGTAATTATGAATAAATTTCTGAGAAGGTTAACTCCTTATTTTCAACTTAACAAATTTGATCACAATTGACCAAAGCTGAATTTCTATCCTAAGGATACTAATGTGTTGGGGATGATAACACATCCAAATTCATTAAACTGCAAATATTTAAGCTTGTGATTTGATTTAAAATTATTAATACATTTTGATTTTTTCATAAACGTGTGCTTCTCCACCATTATGGAAGCATACAGTCACTGAAATCACTAAAAACGGTGCCATTTCTCTCCAATTCTCGACTAATACCATTAAAAAAAATCATTCTTTTATCGCAATACGAAGACATCTCTAACTCCACCGTAAAAATTCTAAATCGCTACGCAAAGCGAGCTGCTTTAAACG
Organism: Linyphia triangularis; assembly: GCA_963978545.1. Classification (NCBI taxonomy): domain Eukaryota; kingdom Metazoa; phylum Arthropoda; class Arachnida; order Araneae; family Linyphiidae; genus Linyphia; species Linyphia triangularis. The sequence continues at coordinate 66,217,591 of OZ021733.1, forward strand.
AGGCCGGGAAGCGATAACCGCTAAATCCTAAAAACGCAATCATGCAAATCAGAGGGGATAAGCTATAAATAAAACATAAAAGCGAGTCCCGAACTTGGCGATAATAGGCTGAAGTCCCCGTCTTTACAGAATTACTAAGCAACAAAAAAAATCCCATAGTATCACTACGGAAAAAAAAGAGGAAAAGGATAAAAGTGTGATGCTTTCTGTTCGTATGTGCCTTGACTGATGGTTCTAGACTAGTTACACCATGCTCATTACTTAGCCAATTTAACGTAATGTTCGTACAATCGTTCAGAATGCCCTTTCTTATTTTGTCGAACTCAGTTTTGTGCTTTGTCGGTACATTAAGAGATCGGGTGGCGTTTTATTTATTTTTTCTTGATTCACCAACAGATATGTTTCTGAAAGGATAACCGAAAGTGTAATGCATTAGCTAATACTTAACAATGTGTAGAGAATGGGGAATTCAGAATGAAAGTGATACGTAGATAATGTTGTTTCATTCATCTATCACTGATAATGTTTATCAAATGCTGATTTTTTTAAGCTTAAAAGGAAATCTGACGTTTAGAAATAGATACATTGTTTGATACATATGTAGGTGGTAATCTATAATAATAAAACAAAGAGTGTTTAGGTCTGTGGCTCTACCTTTGTGGCTTTATAGGAAGTGATTTCTAATATGTGTACGGCTCTAAAATTTTAAATACAAGCAGTATTTGTCTTCTAAATGGACTTTTCATAAACAGAATGTTAAAATTTTAATAAGCCTTTATTGATTTTTTTTTTTTTAATTCGTATAGTTTCTTTATTAGGTGACTTCCAAGAAACATTACTTTTAGATATGAAACATAAGTAGTTCTGGCCTTCTACTTTTAATTTTCAGAATAATAAAATATTCTTGGATGGATAAAAGGGGGAGTTATATTATTCTATTTGTTGGGAATTTTCTTTGGTTTTTTTTTGTTTCTTGACCTAGAGGGAAAGGGAGCAGGGAGGAGACAAAGGTTCTAATAATAAAGGTTTACGTATAGCGATTAACCTTTTAGTATACGTAGCCAGCTTATGTGATCGCAGCAATGGACCTTTCAGAGAACGAAATGGGCATATGCTTGCATAGCAATTAAACTTTCAGCAAGCAAATCGAGCCTGTACTTACGTACTAAAGAATTTTCAGTGGGCGAAGAGTTCTTGTACTTGCTTAGCAATGAACTTTTCAACAAAAGAAGCGTGCGTGGTTCGGGAAGCGTCAAAAGCTGGAACCGATACTTAATGACAAGTATTTGGAAGTGTAGGCTGCTTGTAATTTAAATGGTTTGGACACATAAATGCGGGATGAACATTCAATAATACATAAAAGAACATCAATTTAAGTTGATTACGTGGACATTCATGTAGTTTATACAGGTGCTTCTAGAGTAAAACTAGCACACAGATTTTTACAAACATTAGGCTGATTTACCACGGCTATTCAAACAAAACTACAGTGGATGACAGCGGTTGTTACACCATGTTATTTTATGTGTTATCATATTTTATACATTAAAAATATGCTTTAACCTTATTTCCTCCTTATGAACTTCTTTTCAACTACAACTTCAGTTTCCACACGGATCTTGGAAGGCAAATAAAAGAAATCCAAGGAAAATACCATGGAATCGAATTTTCGATAGCTAAAGAGTAAGATACCATGTCAATGCCTTCACTAAGCCAAATCAAAAGGAAAGATAGCGGTAATATTAATAATAATGATAACAATAACAATAATATCTTGAGGGAAATGTGTATGTGAAAGAAAAGATTCTCCAGAATAACTTCCACATCAATAGGTGAACTTTCTTTCAAGTAGACTTTCATCGTACGAGGGATGATCTCAGTGATATATTTTTCTCAAGGGACAGTTTCAGTTTTTGCCTTCTTTCAGATTCTTCTGCGTATCTTTGCTGCACGCTTCAGCCTTTTTTTTTTCTTTATTAGTGACACTTTCTTTATATTTATCTTTCCTTTATGTTTCGAAACGCTATTCCAGGATTTTTTTCACGCTGAACTGCAGCTGCCGTCAGATTTTTTTTTTTTTTTTTTTTTCCATTCTTGGTTATTTTTTTTAGCATTGCATGGAGTTAGAAAAGACCTTCTGTTTTGATGTGCCACTGATTATATTTTTTGTAGAAGTTGCGATTCTTCCACTGTTGGTCATAGGATCATCTAAAAAGAGGTGGTAGTGGTAAGGATTTACGATGGTTAAATGCTCAGAAACAATAGTAACTCTTTCCTGAAGATTATTTGTTTGCATCTTTTCTTTGATACAGTCTAATGGTTGTTACTCTAGCTAACGCACAGGCAATTTTGCGATTTTCTTCTTCCCCAGTAGCACAAATACGCTGGCCAACACCACTAATACTGGCTAATCCCAATGTGGACTGTTGAAGACTGGCCGTTGCTACGGCTCTTGACCAATCTCGCCCAGTGATGGTGAAAATATACTTCACGTTTTAAAATGTTGATACAGAGATTTAAAATTGAAATATATTTTTATTAAAATTAACGGAAGGGTAAAAAATATGTTTTGTGATGGTATTGACATGCTTAATTTACTTTTTTTTTTTTTTAATCGCTTCATTTTTACATTAAAATACTTTTTATAATTCATATCAAAAATAATTTTAATGATTTTTCAATAAAATATTTCGAAAAAAATTGTAAAAGTGTTTTGTGCAAAAACTGTATGAAATATATTTTTATTAAAATTGACGGAAGGGTAAAAAATATGCTTTGTGATGGTATTAACATGCTTAATTTACTTAAAAAAATGCTAAGGACCAAAAACTAGAAACAAAAAGCTAAATCAGAATACACAATTACTGATGATAAATTAAAGAAGTATGTATAAAAAATAACTGTTGAAAGTTTCATACATTTATAACAAGTACTTTTTATATTATATCCTTTTAAACTAAAAAACGGGATAAAAAGTAATCACCGAGAAAAACATTTTTAAAGTTTCTAGATAGCACATCAGAGATACAGTTGTCATCTAACAAAAACTTAAGAATTTCAAGTTTTACTAATGATAGAAAGATTTTTTTTTAATTATTATTTTATTCAGAAATATTTCTATTATTTTTTACAATAATCAAAAAATTTGAGACCCTATTGTAAGGAACTTTTTTATAAAAACTTTGACCTTGCTAAGTATATGAAAATTTGAATCTTTAAAAAAGTGTTAATTAGTTTTCTTACTTTTAAGTACATTATGAAAGTGAAGCATAAGAAAAAAAATTAATATTACTTAAAATTTTGAAATAAAAAAAATCAATTTCCTTGGTCAAGTTAGAGTCTCGGAAACTGATAATGAAACAAAAAACTTATTACCTCTTATAAGAAACAATAACAAACACTAGTTTTAATCAGCCAAATTAATTACAGTATATAAAAAACGCAACGATACATTTAATGCAATAATGAAATATAGACAAATGAATCATTAGAAAAGTCTTAATGCAAACATTTTTTTTTTCGTTTCAAACATAAATTTACTCTTAAAGTGTACAACAAGCGCTGCTCTTTATTTCAAAATAATGAACACTCTAATTGATTTAAAAACGAAAGATACAAATTAATTATTCCCCATTAAAGCGCAAACAGGGCTGAGCATATTTGCTGAAAGTTCTAAAGAATCGGTAGCATCGGTTCTAATTTAATGGTGACTTAATGCCTTTTTAATCTCTGTAGAATACGTGACTTGCAAAACGTGACTTGTACCTAAATGACTGTTTTATGATTAACACCGAACTTCACCCGTTTCTATCCCTTTATCTTCGGGGAGCGAAACTCCTAGAAATTCTCAAAATTGTTTCTGATGAATGAAATATTTGATGCTTTATTAAACCCTCGAACAATGTGAAAGTTAGAAATATTGATAATTAGCGCGTGAACGAATTCTTATAATGACACAGAAAGCAATTACCGTAGTTGGATGATGAGAAATGTGTTAATTACATTGAATAACATCTTCAGTTTTCGAAGAATTGTGAGCGCCCTTCTAGTTGCCATTCAAATTTGAAATAGAAATCATCACAGTTGGTTAGGCTTTACTGATGATAAATGTTCATTCGCAATATTTTAAAACAAATATTTTAATGCTTGCACAATTTTCAGTGAGCAAATTGTGTAAAAAGTTTTATCTGGATTTGAATTTTGCATGCATTCCGAAATTCAGCTAATACGTCTTACTCGTAATTTCTAATTACGCCACACGCGCATGATCATTGGCAATTGATCTCATTTGAAGCAAGAATCTTGTAAAGTCAGTAATATATGACCAATGAGTGGTTTTTTTTATTGTTTTTTTTAGCAATCGTCTATGCGACGTGCTGAATTAGTAGCATATATTCTACCAACTAGGAGAAATTACGAGGCTGCATGGAGGGATCAAGTAATAAATGTACGTTAAGCTTTGGTCCCATTTAGTTGATTTTAAAAGAACTTCTAGTTATAAAGTACTTTAATAAGAAGTCGATGACACCAGAAAAAAAGAAAAAGTAAACTAACGCAAAGTCAAACGCAATGTATGGAAGTTGAAATTTCTTCTTTTCTGATGTCACCTCACCTGCTTCATATCAAGGTACTTCCTGACCAGGAGTAGAGTAGAAATAAGTTTATCTTCACACTCCTCCGCCACCTCATCAAAATCTTCTTGAGAGACATTCTTTTAAAGCGAAAACACGAAATAGCTTCGTCGACAGCTATTAGCATCTTAGCTTTGTTTTCCCGCTATTGCATGCTTAACTCCACGTCTTCACTTGATGTCTAATTGGTGACCATTTCCTTTAGTCTGCGAACTTCTCTATACTAAACTTCAACTTAACTAGACATCACTTAGACGGTACCCAAGTAGCACAGCAGTATTGGCCAATATCAGCCCTACATTGGCCAATCCCGATGTGGAACGGCGCAAAATCGGCCGTTCGATGCCGATATTGCCCAATCTCGCCCAATATTGGATAGACGATACTCAAAAGTTTGAAAGTTTGATGGACAGTTTTAAAATTGAAATATTTTATGTATAAGAAAGGAATGTTTATGTTAATATGTTTTGCGATGTTTTTAACACGTTTTAAAGCATTTTTTAAAAAATCATGTATTTTGGAACGATCTCGAGTTACGGCCAAAACCGGCAGATTCCGATACAAAACGATGCGCAGAATTTCTCAAAAAGAATCGCCACCGAGTGGCTGAAGCAACTGAAGTGCCCAGATGTGTGTTTGGGAAGTTTGTTTATATCACCGGCTCGACTGTCATTTGTAACATTAAAATTGGATCGAATTCTTGATATTGGTAAGTGTTGTCACAATAATTTATCGATTTCATGTGGTTATGTTTCGGTACCTACGTATTGCATTGTTGGTTTTCGTTAATTTCAACCATACTTGATTGCTGACTTGGCATGGTTTGATCTACAAAATTGGTGTTGGCAAAAATGATTGGTATTCACATTAAACTTGATAAGGAATCAAGTTAGTTTCAATTATTTATTTAATACTGTTTAAAATATAATCAAGATTTTTAGCTTTTATGTCATCTGGACAAGATTAAGAGCTTTTATCTCGTCCTTACTCGGAAGCAAACTAACACTCATTTACCCATTCCCTCTCTCCATTGCTTGTTTCAAATCATGCTCATCATTGAAATACTTATACTACATGTTACATTCTAGTTATAATATTTATAAATATTAAATATTTATCATATTTGTTATCGTTAGTTTATATTGCGGAATTTCCTATATTTGCTCCTTATAAAATTGAATATCCAAGCTCCGTGATTAGCAGCTCTGTTAATAGAATATATTGTGAATTGCACATATTGAGGAAACCACATTAAATTAAAACACGCCTATTACTCAATCTCAAAGGTGGTGTGGAATAGGGTGCATTATCTCAATCAACCACTTGGCATAAAAGGTAAATGATTGTTCTAAAAAATGTCAATTTTAACAATATGTATAACTATTGTAATTATGCCTCCTATTTTTAAAAAAAATACAGCAAATCCTGTTAATGCAAAATTGCTTAACATAAAATCACATTTAATGAGAAGGAATAGCGGTTTTCCGTACTTAAAACTTAACTTTAATTTATTTGTTTAACACAAAATTCGGTTAAAGCGAACAATTTCAGCGGCCAGATCGACTTAGCTTTAACAGGGTTTTACTGTATGTACATTTCCCTATTTAAAAGGTCTGTCTTGTGCAATTATTGATTACTCAGAAAAGAGCAATGAATGCAAATTTTTGAAATATCTACAAAAATATATTTTGAATGCCTAGCTTCCTTTGTGTTAATCTAAACACACTGTGCAAAGATGTTGTTTTTATAAAATAAAAATGTTTTTTTCATTTAAAGAAAAGACTTTCCATTTGAAAAGTAAACAAATATTGTAATCAAGTATTATTGTTAGTGCTATTCATAGTGCAATTTTCTGTCTTGGGGTGAAAAGTGTAATAGTTGTAGCCTTCCTTCCCTCGGCAGTAAAATGTCAGTATGGCCTTTCAATAGTTAATTTGTTATTCTGTTCAGTTTAAAATAAAGATACATACTGTTGTAGGGTTCATTGATGGAAATGGAGAACCCATAGAAGTAATTCCTTCATCTTGGTTCATCTCAGACAAAAGTTGTCTTTGGCAGTTTGCAATGAATGGGGGGGGGGGGAATTTACATGATTAAAGAATATATACCCTCAAGTCAACATGGCAAACATTTAATTTTAAAATCTATTGTACATACAGTAAGTAAATTACAATTTTTGTATAAGGTATACAAATAATTAAAGGTATCATAAATATTGTTTCATAAGTTTTTGATCTACTTATCAATTCAAGTTTTAATGGTGTAGATTTTTGAAATTGTGGACATGAATAACAGATATTTATTAACAGATTTAAATAATATCCTATTGTAATTTCCCAAACTGAAGATTGGTTTTTTAGTGAGTGATACTATAAGTGCGCTAAGTAAGATATTTAATTGTATAAATAAATTGTATATGAAGTTTTGCAACTAGTTTGAGATAGCATATATCCATAATTTTCCTATTTAGATTCCTTTTAACAGGCATAAGATAAAGCTGAGTATACTCGTTCAATATCTAGCATTGGGAGTGATTCTTCAGAAGATGAACATTTATTAACACAGAAAAGCCATACTCATATTCCAGCCCGTTTCAAAGACGATTCTCTTTCTTTGGAATCCCACAAAGAAACAAGCAAAAACTTATTTGTAAACCAAAAAGCGTGAAAACTTTCTCTGCCAGGTAAGATTATATGACAATCAATTAGGTAACGCTCCAAGCAATTTCGATTTGATGTTACAATAATTTATATTTTAAAATAAAAATTAGCAATGGAGAATCTCTGGTCTTTCAAAAAAAAAAAATTATCTGTTTCTTTAAACAATTTTGTACAAATCACCTTTGTCATATGCTTATAATTGAGAAATTAGTTCAGAAGAAAAAACAACAAAAACACTATGTTCTAAATTAGTTCCTATAACTTTTAAAGTGCAACAGTGTGTTTTATATTTTATCTCAGACTTTTCAACAACACTTTTTACTATTCATTTTGATTTTATTTGGTGGTTAATTTAACAGTTTAAAAGATATTTTTCTCTCTTATAAATTATTTATTAAAATTTTAAACGGCTAAGGAAAAATGAACGAGTTTATAAAAAAAAAAAAGCATTAGTATTTATTTCACAATTCATAGTTTTTTGGTGTGCTTGTTTGAGGTTGGTGCAAATGTATGCGATTGAAATTCAAATACCAGTTTAGAATGATTTTCTTAAATGTTAGTAGAAAATGATTTCTGATGTAAAAATTTTACAAAATGTTAGCAATCTTATGCTTTCGTGTAAAATTCTGTTTTTCATTTTGCAATTCTGTTTTTCTTTATTGGCAGTAAATGCTGCATTGCATGATTTCTTTTATTGACAACAAATTGCAGTTCCGTTACAAAAAGAGCTTGGATAAAATAAAAAGAGCTAAAGACTAGAAAAAGTTTGAGGCAATAATTTGATTTTTAAATTTTAATGTAATCTTAATTAAAACAGAAATGAACAATTTTATATTTCAGGTTTGTTTTCTTCACCGAGGTGGAAACTTCAAAGGAAGATAAAATATGTAAAATAAAATATGTATTATAATAAACAGCTTGTATTAACTAATTTATGTGCTTGTGTAAACAAATTTATGTTTTTATTATATATATGCACTGCAGAAAGTGACATTTAATTTAAGTGTGCATGGTTTTTAAGCCATAAAATATCAATTAAATTATATTGGGTTTCAATTATCCGTCACCAAAAAGCAATTAAAATAGGAATGAAAGTATAAAAAAGTATTCATTATATGAGGTATACATGTAAATATTATTGTGGATTTTTAAAAATAATGTTTTTGTCAAATAATTTTTAGATGAAAACTTTTTCAATGTTGTGGGGGGGGGGGGATCTGCAATTTTAATTCACTTTATTGCTATTACATTTGAAGTGAATGAACTAAAGCATTAAAATGAGATTTATTTACTATCTATTCGATTCTTAATGTATGGAGAAAAATGATGTTTTAAAAATGAAAAGTGACTTCATAAATGAAATTGATCTGTGCATAAAAAATATACTTCACAAGTTTTAAATTCAACCTTCTATTTTTATGAAACCTTAGCATAAAAAGTTCAATGAGTATTGATTGACCTATAGGGACTTTAAATTCTACTGGCAGTTTTCTAGTTTAAAATTGCATGTATCTTTCTAAATCCTTGAATATCAGACATTTTGTTATCTAAATGTGTTTTTTTTTTGGTAGGAGAGGTGAAAACATTATTTTATAAATGTTTAAGTATAACTTAACAGATTATTAAGGGTTTTGGAGCAACAATGTGATACTAAACATTGAACAGCTCAAAATTGAATCTAAACGCATATAAGAATTATCATTTGCAACCACTCCTTCCACCAAAAAGAAAGTTCAGATATGTTGAGTGGCAAATCTATCCAAAATGCTCTGTGATATAGTGTAAAAACAGTAGCTGTTCCAAAAATTGCTCATAGTAGTGGCTAAAACTGCTCATCCAGGTTTGGAAAAAACCATGTTTTTTTTGGTTTAAACCAAGTTTTTTTTTTTTTTTTTTTTTTTTTTTTTTATCCTTTTCTAATTACATGTATACATATTTATAAATAAAATTTGACATAAACAAAAATAATTTATGCTCAAATAACAATGAATATTCATTTTGAAAGCAATTTGAACTAAGTAAATAAACAATTGTTCTACTTATGGGGACATTCAAATCATATTAAATTTTAATAATTTATTTAGACATTAGAACATATTTTATTTCAGCTAAAAATAGAAGTAATTTACAACATCAAATAATTAAAAAAATCTAATTATAAATAAAAATACAATTTTAAATTATTCTTAAAAAAAAAAAAAAAAAAAAAAAAAAACATTTGGTTTAAACCATGCTCATCGATATTGCCCAAGATTGCACATCAATACTGGCCAAAACTACTCCTCGATATCGGCCAAAACTACGCATCGAGATCGGCCAAAACTACGCATCGATATCGGCCAAAACTGCTCCTCGAGATCGGCCAAAACCGCCCTGCGATATTGGCCAATATTGCAAAAATGTTAGCCGTTCGGTGCTGGCCGTTCCGACATTACCCAGGATTGGCCAATCTTCCAGAGCTCCGGTTTCCGACATTGGCCAATACTGCTGTGCTACCTGGGTAGATCGTCACAGTGCTCATAGGTATTTAATCCATTTTGGCGGAGTGAAGACATAATTCTCGCCAAACCTTATAGCCTTTTGTTCTCTATAGGGTTGTGGTTTGGCGAACATTATGCTTTCACGCCGCCAAAATGGATTAAATACCTATGAGCACTGTGACGATCTACCGTCTAAGTGATGTCTAGTTAAGTATAGATAGCGACACTCTTCGAGGAACTCACTGTTACTTCAACCCTTCCATTTTAAGCTATCAAAATCCTGTCGCGGATACCACAAAAGTAAGAACGCTTAGGTCCTTAGCCTTTAACACTAGATTTACCAGACCAGTCATTTTGACTGGTCGTGCAATTTCAATTCAAAATCCCGACTACATGTAACATTTGCTTTCCGAAATGATGTTATGACTTTTGTAGGTATAAGTAGAGAATACATTTTATGAACTTAATGTTACTTTATATATATTCGTAACAAATAGATTTTTTGTTATTGACACTTATACCAATACCAGTCAAAATGACTTTTGCATGTTTATGTGAAGAAATTTCTCTTATTTGTATGTATAGGTATTGCTTAAATTATTTGAAATGTACTGGTTGCGTATCATTTAAATGCACCTTTAAAATTCTAGTAGCAAGTGGTGCTAACCTGCTGAACCATCTGACTTAATGCAACGAATATTAATATATCATTGTACAGCAAGTCTAACAACCACCAACAGCAGGTTGATATAATTTTTTTCACCGATCAATTATGCGGATAATGTGTTCAATTTTCTTGTAGCTGCCTCCAAATAATCTCAGAGTCAAAAATTCTAAGCAGATGTCTAGAGACCTCATAAATTTATCTGTCCTACTACAATAAGTCTCAAGTTTTTGGACAAATTTTTTTTGTATTTTAAACTTTAAATAAAAGACTTAAAAGCACAAATTTAAGTATACATATAACAAATCACAAAAGAATAATAACTCACTCAAATAATATTTGATACTCACAAATTTTATTTAAAATAGTTCAACTCCTACTGTGCTACGATTAAATTTTATGGTTTCCCAGAAATCTTTTATCCAAAAAAAGAACAAATCTGCCTCGCTCATTAAACTTTCACTTGAAAAATGTACACATTCATCCAAATTTATTTTAATTTATATTTTTAGCCAAGATAATTTAATACTTTTTTAAAACAATATTAATATTATATTGAACCACTACAGCAAAAGTTCCATCCTATAATGAAATACGAATCCTAATATTAGATTTGGGTTTTTTACAGCATATTCCAGTAATGGTGAACTTTTAATAAGTTTTCCTAAGAAATATGAGCATCAAGAATTAACAAAATTACTAATTACAAAATTATTGAAACACATTCTAAAAGAAAATGCTTTCAAAAAAGTTTCCATGCATTCTTCAAAGCAGTACATTAGAAAACAAAAAAAAATATTTAGTTATTGAGTGCAAGAATTTAAAAATGACTTGCAACTACAAAAACCAATATCATTTAGCATGTACTAGTTTAGAAGAATTTACTAACAGTTGACAATAATCATTTAGCTTTATTAATTCATCAAATAAAAAACCGCAATGGTAATTGAGATTGGCGTCAAATTTCAAAAAATTAAAATAAACACATAATAATTGAGTGCACTTATACAACTAACAAGTGATAAACATTCTTTCAAGCGATGCCAAAGTAAGAAAAAAAGAAAAGTTCATGAAAATAAAACATTCTATTTAACATAAAAACTAGCCTGCTGAATGCGGCGAAAAAATAAAAACAAACGATTAAGAACACAAACCATGAAGTTTTATTACACTGCAAAAAATTTCCTTCTGTTAAAATTCTCAAACGAAAATTTTATTATCTTCAGAACATTACCTAAATTTATTGTGCACCAAAAAAGCGAATAGTTTGAACAAACTGGAATAAATAAAACTTGTTACTTTGCAAAGTAGAATCCTCCATTTTTGTTCTGCTATTTAAATCTCCCACGAATTCGACGAAATAAATCTGATGTTCTTATTTGCTGGTTTAAAATCACGATCGCCAAGGTAAGAATAAAGCTCAGCGCACGTATGGAAATCGGAGCAATTTGGCGAAAGTTTTGTGCTCTCAACTTGGAAAATCCGCGAGATGGCAGCACTTACGTATCGGCGAAGCTTGCCTTCTTATAATTTTAAATTCTTTGGTAGATCATGCGGCAGAGGTTTCCGTCGAAAAAAGAAAATAGTTCAAAATGTCGCCAAAAGGGGACGCTGTAATGAAGTAAAAACAATTAAAACAGTTAAAAAAAACAAAGAATAACATGTTATTTTATTCATTTACACACCTGTATGCTCTATGTGCATACATTGTCGGTTAACAATATGTTGAAAACGTAGCACCGCGTTATAAACGGTTGCATGCAACATATCAATTAATGGCTGTGTGGTTAGCGCTCTGACCTCGCATGCCAAAGGTGCTGGGTTCGATTCATGGGTTGGGCATAGATGTTCATCGTGGTTCAGAATCCACATTAAGTTGTAGGTACGGACCCGATTAGCCACCTTTGTGCATAAAATAGATCGTTGAGCGTATACACCAACCAGCAACGTATGAATTGGTTGGTTTGTATGCTCAGCGTCAGGATTCGAGCCTGGCACCTTTGGCATGTGATGCAAGAGCATTAACCCAACAGCCATTAGGTTGGCAGCATATTAATAAGAATGAGGGAGATATGACGGACGATGCTGGTTTTCAAATCCGCTTCATTAGTTACACGTCCTTGATAAACGCGACCTTTGATAAAACCCCATTGCCAAAAGTCACAAGAGTTCATGCGCACGGTTTTCCAAGGATTGTCCAGTGCTCGTGCTATTGAAAAATGTGTACTTGCTTCAGTTGTTGCAATTGCAACTTCCGTTGAATCGCCGGTTCAGACGCGTCTCCTTCTCGGTGCATCATCCAGAGAACTGATTTCTTCAAACTTATGAATCATGCCTGCATTTACGAACATGGGTACTCTAGTCTTTTATCCATCGATAAGCACGTACTGCTGCTGAAGCATTGCTCTCATTCTGGTAAAAAAAAAGTTGTAAAACTAATGCGTGTTCTTTCTTGTTCAGCGGCATGTTCACAACGGGGAATTGATTTCTTCTATCTTAGATCATAAATAAATTCTTTAGTGCTTGCCTGAGGGGTTGGCCATTACTACTTCATTTCAGGTAGTTCTCAGTGGGGAATAAGAAAAGAAAAAGAGCATAAGGAGCTGAGCGCTTGCCAAAGCAAAGAAGTTAGGGGAACAGGCTAAGCAGATGCTCACACTAAAGTAGAATATATGGAACACATAAAAGGATATAGCATGTTTGTCAATGCTGTGACAGTAAATTAATTTTTTTAAAAACAGGTACATTTTAAGGCAAAAATATACAGGTTACAAACTTGCATGGCTATGTCTTAAGGAAATAAAAATTAATAAAACAAAAATACAATCTTGAAATGTTGCATCCGTTGTTGGGTGAATTTGAATTCTGAAAGCTCATGATGATTCACCATGATGGGCCGTGATGAATTGTCCTGGGTCTTTTGAACTTATGCTCCACAACAGGATCATAATTAATGATAGCTCTAATGTGGGGATGTACACTATTTTCAATTTTAACTTGATGATTATGCGACATAGTTAAAATACAGTTGTCGATTGAGCCCAGGTCCAAATCTCTCTGAATGAACTTGTTGCGCACATACCTGGGTGCGTTTGTCATTCTTCTGCCTACTTTATTTTGGAGTGTTTGTAACTCTTTCCGGTCTATTTTCTTTGCTGTTGCCCACACAGAGCAGGCGTACAGAAGAATTGGTTTAATAACTGACTTGTAAAGCAAAACTTTAGTCTTAAGACTAGTTTTTGATCATTTGCCTATGACGGTATTCAATGAAATAAGAGCGATAGTCGCTTTTCTGATGGCTTCTTTGATGTGGATATTGTATGTTAATTTTTGTTTGAGATGGACACCAAGATATTTGGTATGTTTAACGAATTCAATATAGTTGCCAAAGATTTCAATTTTGGATGTGCTGTGTTTTCTTTTGCGATATCTTCTGAACAAAACTGCTTGAGATTTTTGAGCATTGATTTTAATGTGCCATTTTTCACACCACTCGTCGACCAAGTCAAGTGCTTCTTGAAGTTTATCGATGGCTCTGTCGCCTTGTTTTGATGTACAAATTAGAAAAGTGTTATCAGCAAATTTTGCCACTGTGCTGTCATTTAGTTTAGGAAAATTGTTGATGTAGGCATTAAACAACAAGGTGGCTTGGATGCTTAATGTGGAACCCCTTCTTGTATAGGTTTCTCTGACGATAATGTTTGGTTGATGCCAACACGAAAAGTTCCATGCCGACCAAATGGTATAGTGGTTAGAGTACTAGCTTCTAGACCGCGAGGTTGCGGGTTCGAGTCCCGTGTTATGCATGGGTATTTGTAAATGTATGTTGGCTTGTCTAATGACGAATGTTTCGGCGCATTATAGCCCTCGTGTTGTTGACGGCGCCAGATAATCTGAATAAAAAAAAAGTTCCATCTTTGAGGAAAGAATTTAGGATATGGTTGGTTGTATTCAGATTATCTGGCACCGTCAGTAACACGAGGGCTATAATGCGCCGAAACATTTCGTCATTTAACAAACCAACATACATTTACAAACACCCATGCCTACACTGGACTCGAACCCGCAACCTCGCGGTCTAGAAGCCAGCACGCTAACCACTATACCGTTTGGTCGGCAATTTAGGATATGGATAAGGTCTATTGGAAGTTTGGCATCAAAAAGTTTGTTGATGAGCCCGTGGAGCCATATTGAATCAAAAGTTTTATCAATATCAAGAAAGCACACGACTACAATGACTTTGTTGTTGAAGCAGTTTGTGATAAGTTCAACAAAACGTTGGGCTTGATGCGTTGTCGAATAACCCGAGTTGAACCCGTATTGTTTTGCTCCGGTAAAGTTTGTGTCTTTAATGAACTTGTCAAACAAAATTTTGAGAGATTTTTCAAAGAGTTAGGAAATGCAGGGCAGAAGACTAATAGGTATGTAGCTAGAAACGTGTAGATGAGGTTTACCAGGCTTTTTGAAGATAATTATGATTGCCTTTTTCCAATCATTTGAGAAATACTTGAGTCGAAAACATGCATTAAATGTGTTAGGGTAGAAAGAATAGTAAATAGTTGGAAGCAAACCTTTTTTTTTACCTATTTATTAACTAAGAACATACAAAACGTACGTCCCGCCGTCTTACGGCCTCACTTGCACTGAGAAAAAAAAGTCAGTCTGTATCTCACTGCTTTTCTTGTATCTCACAAATACAAGAACAGCGTTAAGGCGCGTTTACACCAAAGTTGACATCTAAAAGTTGACAAAACATTGTTTGTAGAAAACTAAAAGTTCCTCTTTTCAAATTAGAGCAACAAGTGAAAGATTTTTTGTAAAAAACTAAAAGTTGCTCTTCTCAAATTTAGAGCAACAAGTGGAAAACTTGTTGCCAAAGAATTGGTGCGAAAGGCGGTAGTGCAAAGAATTAGGCAGTAGTGTCAAGGATGTCACACGAAGAAGACGCAATTATTGCCGCGGCTGCCTGTGTCATCATGCCGACCAAACAGTATAGTGGTTAGCGTGCTAGCTTCTAGACCGCGAGGTTGCGGGTTCGAGTCCCGTGTTAGGCATGGGTGTCTGTAAATGTATGTTGGTTTGTCTAATGACGAATGTTTCGGCGCATTATAGCCCTCGTGTTGCTGACGGCGCCAGATAATCTGAATACAACCAACCAAGCCTGTGTCATCATAGCCAGCCACTGTACTAGAGGTCCCCGAAGATATTGGTTGAAGGCTACGGATAGGTACAGTGGAAGTGTCACGATAGCTGATCTCCAAGAAGATAACATAGAACCGTTGAGTGGTGAGCTAAGGTGCGACGGGAGTGTCAATAACTTTCTGAGAATGACCAGTAGTGATTTGATTTCAATTATCGAACATAAAATCAAGAAACGTGACCCAAACTACAGGAAAGAAGTACCTGTCCAAGAAAAGCTAGCAGTTACATTACGCTTTTTGGCTACTGGTGATTTGTACACAAGTCTCGGTTATTTGTTTAAACTATGTGATTAAACTAAAGTGTCACATCCGGGGCGCGTTGAGGGGGAACAGTACTCCACTAGTTTCCTACAAGTTGCTAGCGCAAAACGCGCAGCAACAAATCTTCCACTGTTAGCTGTCAACTTTCTTTGATCTTTACAGACACTCCACGGCAAACCAAAATTTAGTGGAAGATTCGTCTCTCCACAAGTGGAAGACAGAAAAAGTTGCTGTATTTTGTAGAAAAAACAACAAATTGCCGCAACTTGTGGAAAACTTAGTGGAAGACTTTGCTGTAAACGCGCCTTTAGAGTGTTAATTAGACTTTTAACTTCCTCAGGCGTGGTTGGCTCAAAGAACTTAAAACTATAAGAAGGCAAGCTTCGCCGATACGTAAGTGCTGCCATCTCGCGGATTTTCAGAGTTGAGAGCACAAAACTTTCGCCAAATTGCTCCGATTTCCAGACATGCGCAGACCTTTTTTCTTACTTTGGCGATCGTTCTTTCTAAACAAACAAATAAGAACTTCAGATTTATTTCGTCGAATTCGTGGGAGATTTAAATAGCAGAACAAAAATGGAGGATTCTACTTTGCAAAGTAACATATTATTTATTCAAGTTTGTTCAAATTGTTCGCTTTTGTGCACAATAAATTTCGGTAATGTTCTGAAGATTATAGAATTTTCGTAAGAAAATTTTAACAGGACATTTTTTGCAGTGTTGATGGTTGTGATGAAACTTGATGGTTAGTGTTCTTAATCGTTTGTTTTTATTTTTTCGTCTCATTCAGCAGGCTAGTTTTTATGTTAAATATAGTTGCTTTTTCTTTTTCTATTACTTTGACATCGCTTTAAAGAATGTTTATTATTTGTTAGTTGCATAAATGCACTCAATTATTATGTGTTTATTATGATTTTCGAAATTTGACGCCAATCTCAATTACCATTGCGGTTTTTATTTTGTGAATTAATAAAGCTAAATGATTATTGTCAACTGTTAGTAAATTCTTCTAAACTAGTACATGCTAAATGATATTGGTTTTTGTAGTTGCAAGTCATTTTTAAATTCTTGCACTCAATAACTAGATATTTTTTAGTTTCCTAATGTACTGCTTCGAAGAATGCATGGAAACTTTATCGAAATCATTTTCTTCTAGAATGTGTTTCAATAATTTTATAATTAGTAATTTTTTTAATTCTTGATGTTCATATTTTTTACGAAAACTTACTAAAAGTTCACCAATATTAGAATATGCTGTAAAAACCCCAAATCTAATATTAGGATTCGTTTTGCATTACAGGATGGAACTTTTGCTGTAGTGGTTCAATATAATATTAATATTGTTTAAAAAAGTATTCAATTATTTTAGTTAAAAATATAAATTAACAAAAATTTGGTTGGGTGTGTAAATTTTTTAAGTGAAAGTTTAATGAGCTAGGCAGATTTGTTCTTTTTTTTGGATAAAAGATTTCTGGAAAACCATAAAATGTAATCGCCAAGTGAAACCAAAAAGAGCGATAAGCTTACCAATGTAGAAACCCTGCAATGACGTCATGTGCTCTCAAGTATTTTACATTATCTCTATGGAAGCTTGCCATCTTTAACCCGAAGGGTTATTATAGTATCTTTGGTTGGCTTCACCATTGTGGGAGTTCTGTTATTGCAGAGTTCATAGAATTTATCAATAACAGATATGTCCAACTGCCCCCTCCCAATAACATTGCAAATGGAAGTAAATGACATTCAATCACATTCTCATAATTAACTGAGCATTGATGACGTAGTAAATTGGCAATATCGATTGAACTATTGAAATGTAATGCCTCCTCAATCATGAGAGAACTACCTCCTTATTTCCATATCTACAAGACAATGCCTAGGCATTCTATAGAATGCCGAAATTTCATACATTGCCAATAACATGTACATAAAATAATACTTGCAGTCATTTCAATTGCATAAATATTTATTTTTTACAAAATTAATTACAATACGATTTTAATATATTAGAATAAACATTGACAAGATACTTTTGACAAAATATACTAGCTATAATTGTTTATAGATGATAAATATGAGACAAAAAGTTCTCCTTAAAAGTTACAATATAAAAAAAAAAAAAAATCAAACGCAATACATCCATGGATAAAAATTTAAGATTGTCTTTTATTAAAAGAGCAAGATTAAGATGGTAAATTAATAGCTTCAACCAAAACGTTTGTTTCAGTAACTAATGCAGACAGTTGAAAGTACCTTGCTGCTGTATTATATTCTTCAGCATTTGTAGGATTCAAATCTTTGGATTTTCCTGTATACATGTAGAGAAGAATAAAAAGCAAAGCTTCGTTACTAACACCGTTAACTTGAACAATATTCGTTGGAGACATGTACTTTTTGATAAGTGTATGAAATGTTTTAGATCTTGAAGCTAAAATAGCTCGATGGACACGGAACTCCATTTTATATTGCGTTATTAGTGTCACATCGGAAAAATTCTCTGTTGTAAAAAGATTTTTTAGATCATAACTTAATTTTTCAATGTTCCTACTAGCTGGAAGAGGAAATAAAATTTCAGCCTCAGATTCATTAATGCAAGATTTTCCCTCCCCATCACACAGATCAATTTCGAATTGGAAAGTTATTGGTGTTGCATAGGTATCTAATAAACTCTTAGCAATCACTCGCCCAGTAGACCAAAAAGCATTTGATTTAAATAAATTGTGAAATGTTCCTAAATGTAATATAGAAATTCCATTTATTATTCTAAAACTACATCTCATGAAAATAGGATGGTCAACTAACATTGCTGGAAATTGAAACTTAAAATATAGGAAAAATGAGGAATCGAACTCTACGGGTCCCCAAGATACAGTAAGGGTTTTAGAAAAACCTACATTATGGGACAGTATAATGACAACCATGTCATCTCCAGGAGTCCATGTCAATCCTTGATCCATGACCCATGTAAAGGATTTTCTCTGAATATTCATTTTTGTCCTGGCCACGCATTTGTTTGCGGGAGTATGCATAAGCCGTTGAAGATCTACCAGCTCCAATACCCCAGCTAAATTATGAAATACTTGTAAATGATTGTTACTTTCCACATATAAGCACCCTGTGTAAGCATAATGCATCAGTGATTTCATAATTGATGGATCAATTCCAAATACTTCAACCTCAGATTCCGTAGCGTAATCAATATTAAATACTTTTCCTATAAGCGGTAATCTAGCATCAATGATGGCTTTATGCGTTAAAAATATATGACGTTGCACAACCAAAGTAAGATCCGAGAAAATCCCGTTCATATATAAAGACAACATGTCATTAGAAAGATTTATAGAGTTTTCGTAGTATTCTCTGGTTGTGTAGGACTGTTCAACTCTGTACCTGTGAATCTCGCAATCTATCATCATTTGAGAAGGAGGATATGGGAAATCCTGCACCTTTACATTCAGTTTAACACAAGGCTCAATTGTACGAAAATCATCAGCGTTTAAAAAATGTGCATCTTTAAACTCCTTTGTTTGACTATGGACGGATGGACCGGTCACTTTAATATCAAAATCCACATAAATGAAGTCTGGGCCAGGCTCACTAGGAATCCTGTGTAGGTAGCAATCAACACTTTTGACATTACCGGGATCAAGAAGTTTTACTCGTAGACACCAGAAAACTCCAGAAAAAGGTGGAATCGAAATAGTAGTACTCTGAATAAGTTGATTGTTGTTGTACTGAAAATCATCAATACACCAGCAAAAATTGAAATTTTTGTACGCTATATTACCAGCCTCCATAATAGAGTTAGCTTCTCAATAAGTATGCTGATATGAAAAACACAAGACTACAGTGCGATTCAGATTTAAAAAAAAGACGTGATTTAGTATTTCATTTGACATCGGATCGACTATTTTTGCTCTATTTAAATGTTTCTTTGCTTAGCCAGATTCATAGAGTAAATTTTATCTTCTTAGAAACAAAATGGCAAATGCAGAGCTATTATTTTACTCTCCAATTCAATGAAACGCCAACGTGAGTTGTTAGTTCTAATCAGACTGAAAAAGTAAATTTACTTTTTAAGTATAGAGCAATCTGTAAAATCCATTTTGAGGTATATTAATTTTCACGATTCTAATTTCGCATTCTAAGTAACATTCCGCATAACTCACTAGCATGTATTCCATAATTACATTTTCAAGAAGTCAAACTTGAGACTTTCAGTCTGAACAGGCAAGTTAAAATGATGAATGTCACGAAAACGTTGAAGTGGACATTAAGTTTCAATATCAATAAATAGAATTTTCTATTTACTATGCATATAGTTAATTGAAAATATGTATATTAATGATCTATTGGATTTAATTTTATCAGAGATCAAAATGATTTAACCCTGAGGCTATTTTGATGCAGGTTTGTTTCGACTTGTTTATTTAACAATGAAGTCATATCATAACAATTGCAGGGTACAGGAGAAGAAACCCGATATAGCATTCCGTGATATTCTGCATAAGGTGCGAATTCTGTGTCAAGACGATTGATTCGAAAAAATGCAGCAACATTTGTTTACGAAAGCAGGTGAAGTGTTTGTTATTATTTTTACTTTTTTTCAATACAATAATGTATAGTAATGCATGTTTAGTATAGTAATATAATAAGATATAGTTATTTAAATGACGTCAAACTACATTGAGGGGTTGGATTTTTGTAGCAGAAGAGCCAAGATTGGCTAATCTACTTCATTACGGGATAATAAGTGTGTAGTCATGACTAATTGGTTTAAACGATATTCTATAAATAAGTGTAATCTTTTAAATTTAATAGTATTTAATAAAATAACAGAATACATAACACTAAACCCTTTTCAGATTTTAAATAAAGGATATATTTCAAAAAGTTGTATAGCTCATTGTCTCCTTTTAATATCGTAAATTACAGCTTACCAAGGAAACTAATTATATAATGACAACGAATTAGATTCCCAATGATATCGCACTGCATACATATGTGCTTTAATAATGGTTAGACATGGTGGTGATTGTGACACACATCAGTTTCTGGGGCTGTCGGCTAGGAATTTTCCTGTGTGTCTCACATACTAGATTTAATTGTTGTGATGTTTCGGAGCCGTATTCGCTGATATCAAAAGATCCAAACATTTTAAAAGCACACATACTTGAACATTATCTTCTAAAAATTTCTTTGAAATTTGACAAAGCAGATCACTTAAAACTTTTATGTCTTAGCTTATAAAATACACCTAGATATATGTATAAGCAGTATTGGTTTTATATGAGGCGTTCCATGCTACAAGGGCGAATCCGCCAAAACTGTATTTCAAGAAAAAAAAGTTTTGCCGTTTCTCACAACGTTAGAGCCCCCCAAGTTCTACATGCCAAAGCTTCAAACAGAAAGGGAGAATAAACCATCTTGTTGTATTCCTTAGCTCTTTAATAACTAGGCTTTCTATTGAAAAAAATGAAGGGATTGGCGGATTCGCCCTTGTCGCATGAAATGCCTCATATTTGCGCAAAAGTTAAACGAGGGCTTTATTGTGCAAGAACGTCATTGCAAGATTTAGAATTCCGTAATGTCTGTGAAAGGGAAACAGCTCAATATGTATGTCTCGAACAGGAATAAACACCGAAAAATTTACTAGATAGACCAAAACTCTAGCTGATATCAATTGCATCATGCTAACTAGAGAGCGGAGGCCAATATAAAAAGGGAAATAAAATTGAGGTCAACCAATGAGTCATTAAATAGGAATTGAGATGCAGTGTATTACAGGGTGGTTAAAATTAATCTGACAGTACTCAGAGGCTTGTAGCTCCGGCTCAACTAAACGGATCCAAATGAAAATTTAAATATACAGTGGGTAAAAAAAGTCTCTTACAAATAAATTAGCATAATTTCTACTCTTTTGCTTCATATCTTCAGTAACTAATGAAATATGTTTAATTTGGATTATTTAAAATAAATTTATAGTAAATGTCTGTGTTTTAAACTTTTTTGCATCTCACTTAGCAATATCTCCTAAATATTTCAATTTGAATACTTGTCTGTTTTTACAAAACGTAGCATTTATTATAAACTTATTTTAAAGAATCATATTAAACATATTTCAGTAGTTACTGAAGATAAAAGCAAAAGATTAGAAGTTATGCGTATTTATTTGTAACTTTGGCTTCCGTACGGAGACTCACTGTATGTTATGTAGGTCATGCGGTCGAGGTTTTCGTTATAAAAAAAATAGAAATGTCGCCAATAAGGGGTGCTGTAACAATGTTAAAAGTAAGACAACTATTTAAAAATCAAAAAACTGAAAATGTTATTTATTTACACACCTGTGTGCTCTATGTGCACACCTTGCGGGTTAACAACGTGCCAAGAGCGTACCACCGCTTTAATAATAGCCGCACGCAACGTATCAGTAGGAATGATGGAGACATGGAGGGTGATGCTGCTTTTCAAGTCCACTTCATCAGTTACACGTACTTGATAAACGCGATCTTTCTTCACAGCCAGAATTCATAAGAGTTCAGATCCGAGGATCTTGCCGGCCAGACCATGTCTTGTTATATGGGGTATGTAGCGACTGTTGTTTCACGGCATAAGGATTGGTGAAATCCCATGTGTGACAATTTTGTGTGTTCACAGCATCATTTAAGTGAAAATGAACATCGTCTGTTCATAAGATAGGATATCGCAAGAACTCTTCCACTTGCATCTTCGTCAGAACACGCAAGGCAAAATCAAGACGTGCAGAATGCAATTTTAAATGTTGCTTGAAATGAATCTTGTAAGGACACAACTTCATAATATTGGGTAAAATCCTAAGAACGGTTGCCCGAGAAATGTCCAAGTGTTATTGAGCGACCACTTTACAGTAGCATTTGAAGAGCTTGCAAACGCTTCAGCTGTTGCAATTGGAACTTCATCCACATTCGTTTGCTCAGTCATTATACGTCGTTCTCTTCCGGGTGCAACATCCAGAAGACCGGTTTCGAACCATACGGTTGGTTGGTTGTTTAAGTGTTTTTTTATGGCACAAGAGCCAATGTTGGTTATGCTGCGCCAAACATTTCTTTCTTGCGAATCAAAGATATAAAGTGATAAAAAACAAAAAACGTGAAATTTGAAAAATCATTCATATTAAGTTTGTCAAACCAATATCCTTAAGAAATGAAAACCAATTCGGGTGAGGATCATTACCCAGCAAGCCCTCCAATGTAAAATGTGTCGTACCAAAGCGGTGTTGTATTGCGTGTCGAAAATTGGGACAAATACACATAAGATGATTCTCAGTTAAAACACAACTACAGCGTGAACATATTGGTGCTGGTTTCAGCACACAACAAATGTTTATGTGTGAAGCGGATATTACCAAAGCGGAGTCTTATAAGAATGACGTCGTAATGTCGATGGTATGAAGTCTCTTTAAATGGCTTGACAGAAGATTTAATAGCATGTAGCTTCGAACCATACGGATTAGCTGTCACTGTGCACAAAAATAGGTTGTTGAGCATACACACAACCAACAGAAAATTTTAGAACTTAATTTTTTATACTTGGAACACATTATACTATTTCATAACAGTTGAAATTAAATATGCAAATACTGTTCCATAATCAAGTGACATATTCGGTAAGAAAGGAGACATTGTAATTTTTTTCTCACTGTATTAATCGACATAAATTAAGGAAAATGGATGGTAACATAAGACACTAAATATTTTATTCCAAAACCCAGCAATTTTCTTTAAAAAAAAAATCCAAGAATGACACGTTCATCATGTTACTTTTCTTTCGTGAAATATACAATATGTAATGACGCAGTATGGCCCACGTGTTGCTATTGCGCCGTTAATCTCCAATTATACAATATGAAAAATGAAACGGATGGCATCTATTTTTCAAATATTTATGTGTTACTAATATTTGAAATCCAGGAAAAAGAAATCACTCCCAAAAATGATTTACAAGATGCAAAATTCTTTACGATCTGCTTTCCTCCATCTAGGAAACAATATACATGGCTCGAGTAGGTCACATTAACTTGTTTGACCGGTCTCAAGAGACTATTCTTTTTTTCACTTATTTTATCAACCCATCAGAAAAAGCTATTGAATTTTTGTTCACTCTAAATGGACGAACTCGTAGCACTGAGGCAAAATATATATCCAATTTCCCGAAATGACAATCTATCAATTTAGTTTACACAACGCGACTGAAATTATGACAGATAATCCTCGGTTCATAGGTCTCGACTAATAGCATAATTAAATTGAATATAAAATTAAAATTTATTACGTGATACTAGTCAATTTTGCAATATTTGCAGGCATTTCAATTGCATAAACATTTATTTTTACAAAATTAATTACAATACGATTTTTATATTTTAGAATAAAAATTGACAAGATACTTTTGACAAAATATTCTAGCTATAATTGTTAATAGATGATTAATACGACACTAAACGGTTCTTCTTAAAAGTTAAACAATTAAAAAAAAAATCAATAGCAACGCATGCATGGGTAAAAATTTAAGAATGTCCTTTATTAATAAAGCAAGACGAAATGCAGGATGGAGATGGTAAATTAATAGATTCCAACAAAAAGTTTGTTTCGGAAACTAACGCAGGTAGTTGAAAGTACCTTGCTGCTGTATTAAATTCTTCAGCATTGGTTAAATTCAAATTTTTGACTTTTCCTGTATACATGTAATGAAGGATAAAAATCAGAGCTTCGTTACTAACACCGTTAACTTGAACAATATTCGTTGGGGACATGTACTTTTTAATAAGTGTATGGAATGTTTTAGATCTTGAAGCCAAAATAGCTCGATGGGCACGGAACTTCATTTTAAATTGCGTTATTAATGTCACATCTGAGAATTTTTCTGTTGTAAAAAGATTTTTTAGATCAACACTTAATTTTTCAATGTTCCTACTAGCTGGAACAGAACATAAAATTTCAGCCTCAGATTCTTTAATGTAAGCTCTTGCCTCTCCATCGCATAGATCAATTTCGAATTGGAAGGTTATTGGTGCTTCATAGGTATCTAATAAACACTTGGCAATCACTCGCCCAGTAGACCAAATAGCATTCGATTTAAATAAATTGTGAAATGTCCCTAAATGTAATATGGAAATTCCAGTTATTATTCTAAAAGTACATCTCATGAAAATAGGATGGTCAATTAACATTACAGGGAATTGGAACTTAAAATATAGGAACAATGAGGAATCGAACTCAACGGGACCCCAAGATACAGTAAGGGTTTTAGCAAAACCTACATTATGGGCCAGTATAATGACTACCATGTCATCTCCAGGAGTCCAAGTCAATCCTTGATCCATGACCCAAGTAATGGATTTTCTCTGAATATTCATTTTTGTCCTGGCCACGCATTTGTTTGCGGGAGTATGCATAAGCCGTTGAAGATCTATCAGCTCTAATTCTCCAGCTAAATTATGCAATAATTGTAAATGATTGTTACTTTCCACATATAAGCACCCTGTGTAAGCGTAATGTATCAGTGATTTCATAATTGATGGATCAATTCCAAATACTTCAACCTCAGATTCTGTAGTGTAATCAATATTAAATACTTTACCTATAAGCGGTAATCTAGCATCAATAATGGCTTTATGCGTTAAAAATACATGACGTTGCACAATCAAAGTAAGATCCGAGAAAAACCTATTTATATTTAAAGCCAACATGTCATTAGAAAGATTTATAGAGTTTTCGTAGTAGTTTTTTGTTGTGTAGGACTGTTCAACTTGGTACCTGTGAATCTCGCAATCAATCACCAGTTGGGAAGGAGGATTCGGGAATTCCACCACCTTTACATTCAGTTTTACACAAGGCTCAAAAGTACTATAATCGCCAGTATTCGAAAATTGTGCATCTTTAAACTTCTTTGTTTGTCTATGGACGGATGGACCGGTCACTTTAATATCATAATCAACAAAAATGAAGTCCGGGCCAGGCTCACTAGGAATCCTGTGCAGGTAGCAATCAAAACTTTTGACATTACCGGGATCAAGAAGTTTTACTCGTAGACACCAGAAAACTCCAGAATAAGGTGGAATCGAAATAGTAGTACTCTGAATAAGCTGTTTGGTGTTGTACTGATAATCATCAATACGCCAGCAAAAATTGAAATTTTTGTACGTAACGTTACTAGCCTCCATAACAAAGTTTGCTTCTAGTTAATTATGCTGATATGAAAAACACAAGACTGTGTTTTATTATTTCATTTGATTTCAGTTCGACTATTTTTGCTCGATTTAAGTGTTTCTTCGCTTAGCCAGATACATAGAGTAAGTTTTATCTTGTTCGAATAAAAATGGCAAATGCTGAGCCATTATTTTACTCTCCAATTCATTGAAACGCCAACGTGACTTCTAATCAGACTGACAAAGTACATTTACTTTTAATGCATAAAACAATCTGGTTGGTTGGTTGTATTCAGATTATCTGGCGCCGTCAGCAACACGAGGGCTATAATGCGCCGAAACATTTCGTCATTTAACAAACCAACATACATTTACAAACACCCATGCCTACACGGGACTCGAACCCGCAACCTCGCGGTCTAGAAGCCAGCAGGCTAACCCTTATACCGTTTGGTCGGCATAAAACAATCTGGAAAATCCATTTTGAGGTATAATAATTTTTACGATGCTATTTCGCATTTGTTCTTGGTAACTTTCCATATAACTAACTAGCATGTATTCCATAATTACATTTCCACGAAGCCAAACGCGAGGCTTTCAGTCTGAACAGGTTGGTTAAAATGATGAATGTCACGAAAATTTGTAAGAGGAAGTTTTACACACCAATAAATAGGATTTTTTTAATAGGCATATAATTGGTTGAAAATTTGTATATTAGGTTGGTTGGATGAACTCCCGGCTGGGAGTGGAAAGGAAGAACTTAGTGAACTAGCACCTGCCTCTGGGTACATATGTGAGAGAACCACCTCTTTGGAACAGATTGAGGTAAAAAAAAAGAACTAAAAAAAAATAAAAGGGGGTTGTCAAATCATTTCGGTGCAGAAGAAATTTTGTGATGTAGCCATTTCAATGCTTTCTCCGGTTGAGGACGTGGACACACACCAAGCAGTAAAAAGGAAATGTATATGAATTAAAACAATAACAAATGAGAATTTGTATATTAATGATAATATAATGATTATGATCTATTGGATTGAATTGTATAAGAGAATAAAATGTTTTGATCAGAAGGCTTTTTGGATGCAGGTTTGTTTCGACGAGTTTATTTTACAATGAAAACATACCATAACATCTGAAAGGTACCGAAGAAGAATCCTGATATTGCATTCCATGATATTCTGCATCCAGTGCGAATTCTGTGCCAAGACGATTGGTTGGTTGGTTAGATTTTTATTGCGCAAAAGCAACACAAGGGCCTTGCTGCGCCAAGCCAAGATGATTGATTCGAAAAAATGCATCAACATTTTTCACGAAAGCAGGAAAAGTGTAGGTTATTATTTTCACTTTTTTCAATAATGTATAGTGTAGTAATGCAATAATATATAGTATAAATGACGTCATACCACATTGCGGGTTTGTATTTTAACGCAGAAGAGCTAAGATTGGCTAATCTGCTACTTTACGGGATAATACGTGTGTATTTATGGTTGGTTGGTTGTATTCAGATTATCTGGCGCCGTCAGCAACACGAGGGCTATAACGTGTGTAGTTATGAATAACTGGTTTAAAGGATTTTCCAAAAATAAGTGTGATCTTTTATATAAAAAAAAATAAAAAAAAATGATTTTCTTTTTTTGCATTTCTCTACGTTGTGGAACACTCTGATTTTAAAAAAGTGGTCTAGAAAAATGTATATCTGTGTTTACGTGGTCTGCATAGCTCCCAAACAAATCGACCTACTAAGTTCAAATTTTGTATGGGGGTTAGTGGTGGCCATGGGACCTACCATTAAGGTTTATGTCAAAATTGCTCTAACGATTTTGATTAAAATCTTTGTGCTAATGTCTCTCAAAGTGTTCCAATCTTCCTCACGTTCGAAAATCCCGCAGAAAGGCGATAAAAGCGTAAAGTTGAAAAACCGAGTGCCGTTAACGCAGAGCTCTCTGCCCTTGAGCATCGCCCATCAACAATTGATTATTTTTCTGCTTCACGCACAAGAAAGGGCAATGTAATGTCTATCGAAAAACAACGCCAATTTTGCCATCTTGTGGGATTATTTTGGATTTTTGTTTAAAAGAGTGAAAATATGAAAAAGGTAACACCATAAATTTTAAAGCAATGACCAATATTATAAAATAATTGAAATCTGCGTGATGTTCCACACCCCTAGTTTATAATTTAGCATTTTTATTCTATTCCTTTCCCAAAACTGATGTGTTAAGCGGGGCAAAAATGAGGATGACTACAACAACCATGAATGATGTTTTTATTATTATTATTTAGAGAGCTTTTTGTCCATGAAATTTGATTAGTTAGTTTTTCAAATTATCTAAGTTTAAATTAAAACACGTATCGTTTCTCTCTCTCTCTCTCTCTGTATATATATATATTTATATATATATATATATATATATATATATATATATATATATATATATATATATATATATATATATATATATATATATATATATATAATTGTGTTTAATTAAATGTTTTGTCCAAGAGGATATGCGTTTACTATGTAAAAGTAAGAAGTTCTATTTGTGATTTCTGGCGCATATATACCAATAATTTATAAATATTTTCCCAAATATATTCACTAGTACCTGCACATATATGTAAGAAGATGTTATGTTATTAGAAAACTAATTACATCCTTATCAATGCTTCAAATCTGGGTTTTCTCTCATTTGAAAAGTAAATACAGTACAAGACAGTTCGTATTTTAAAAAACACTTAGAGATCATCAGATTACTTGTTAATATTCATTTGTTTAATTTTCATTCAGTGATATTTTCTGAAAATCAAGTGGTAAAAGAAAAATCAAAGCAGCTTATGTTAAACACATTCTTTGCAAGAAAATGAAGTGTTTACAATAAATTAACATGCATGTGTTTTGCATATAAAATAAATTTAACTTCTCTGTCTTTATTATTTAAATGATTCATTTCTATTATTGTGCATAGTTTTGCTTCTAAGTTATTCTTACTTAATAAAGTGCGGATGTTCAATTTTTTTTCTTTTCTTTTCATTCTATCATATCGCTCGATATGTAATGCAATCGGATATATCGAGCATTTTGCTTGTCTTCCGACAAGCGATATATCGAGAGGCTATAGCACTAGTTTAAAATTGAAGTAATGATAAAAAAATATTCTTCGTTTTCAATTCACATTTTTTTTTTTTTTTTGCAAACAATTTTTGGCATTCACCACTTGTCACACTTTACAACTATTGAAGTTAGATATTATTATTTGATACATGGCAAATATAGGGTAAAAATTTCATAAAGAAGCTAGTAGACATTTTTTCAAAAGGTACATAGGCCGACCAAACGGTATAGTGTTTAGCATACTAGCTTCTAGACCGAGAAGTTGCGGGTTTGAGTCCAGTGTAAGGCGTGGATGTTTGTAAATGTATATTTGCTTGTCAAATGCCGAATGTTTCAGCGCGTTATAGCCCTCGTGTTGCTGGCGGTGCCAGATAATCTGAAAACAACCAACCAACCAAAAGGTACATAGATGTTTGAAAACTGACATTTTGAGATAAATGCATTTTATACGAAATTGTATCATCTCAAACGTGGGTTTACGTAATTTAAAACTAATTTTTCTCCGGAACTAGAAAGAGTACAGGCCAAAACTATACCTTAAACGAAGCAAATAGTTTGAAATTTAAAGATATGCAAAAATAACGAAATCAAAACATTTTACATTTAAAGCCTACTGAACCCCTTTAATTAAATAGTTAGAAGACATCTCTTTATCTTTCGTACAACAGTCATAAAACTGATGGATTCTGCCAGATTTGGAACTTTTAATTAAACAAAAATTAAGTTCTCTAAAAAATATGCCGATTTTTTTACTATTATTTGTAGATCTACAACTATAATTAAATAAATGAACATAAGTTATTTTTTTTAGAAATAAGTTGTTAACCCATTTTAGGCCAAGCGTAGAAATTTCATAAAATGTGGCATTGTTTTCATAAAGGCCTTAAATTACATTCATTAATTGAAAATGGTGCGTATGAAATAAATGGTGCATTAAAAAAAAATGGTGCGTATGTGCACCATTGGCCAAAACGATGAACAAATCGTTTAGCTGAACAATTGTACTATAGTCGAATTTTTATATTTTTTATGGAAATTTTCGAAACATTTTGGATGAAAATGGACTTGTTATTTGAGGCACAAATAAATCATGTGGTTTTTGCACACTTTACATAGTCCAAGGTTTTGTTGTTGTTGTTGTTGTAATATTTCTTTCGTTAGAGTTGAGGATGATGGACGACCTTTATTAAGATGTGTCATTTGTAATGTATTTTCATCCGAAAGATAATTCTTGCATTCATATTTTAATAGGGCAATCTCTATATAAGATCTAAAGTCTATAAGTGCGATTTTTGTGTTAGTAGTAGATAGTCTATGCAGCTTCAAAGAATTTTTAGGTTTTTTTTTTATTATTATTTCATTTACAGAACTTGCAACTTTAATCCATTATAAAAACACATGATTAATCTAAAGTGGAATAATTATACATTTTCGAAAATTCGAATTTGTATATTACCGTTTAAAGTTAAAAAAACTAGCGTATTTTGAAAATTTCTCAACAGAAAGTGTTTACTTCAATTGAATTAATAATATTTTATAGATGGTCTACAGAGCCCTTAGAAATAGCAGACAAATAAATTTAGTGAAAAATACATGTCACTTCGGAGTAAAATAAATAACTAGTACAGATGTTTTCGCAGATTAACAAAATGTTCACTATTAAATAGTACTCATTCAAACCTTTCTAAAGAACTATTAAACCATTGCTAGATTCCATTTTGGGAAATATTGAGAATTGTATTTTTAAATTTCAGCCATAAAAAGGAAAAACAAAAAGATGCTGTAAAAACATAGGATCTAATTGAAAATTACTACTTGAATTTATTATAGTATGCTTAAAAATAGTAAAATAACTCTAAGAAATAAAATCAAACAAAGAACAATTTTCTAACGTAACTGAAGATATACCAACTTCCGCACACTGTCCAATTGCATATCGGAAAAACATGTTAAAGAAAGTATATGGTGAATAAGCATTGATTATAAAACAGAAAAATGCAATGATTATCGGTCATTTTCTTTTCATCATTTAAATCTCTAGCCAGTCAAAAAAATTATAAAACTTGGTATTTGTTTTTTGTTGCTAAACCCGAATATAAAATAATATTATGAGATTTATTTTGCAATTTTTAAAATTTCATTTTAATATGTTAATGACTCGTTATGACAAGATTAAAATCTGTATGCATTTATTAACAACTATGAAGTACTTTTATTTTGATATTTTATTCATGAGATTAAAAATATTGCGTTAGGAAAAAAATAATTAAAAAGTTTTTATTCAATATGGACCAGGTCCATTTTGGAAAAACGGTTCCCTATTAATAAATTAGTCTTTTATCTAGAACTATTACTGTGTACTAACTCATACCAATTATATTTCGAGATCAAATTGTACTACGTTAAATATGTATTACAAAATATTACTAATTTTAATATTTATTTTCTAAAAATGTTCTAGCTCATTTTGATCGCACACTTATCAATTTAATTGAAATTATAACGATTGGATACAAATTTATGCAATTAACATAACATTACCAAAAGTACCAAAATGAGGCATTTATATCTTAACTCGTCAACATTCCAAATTAGGCGTTCTAAAAATAACTATTCAGTTAATGCAATCTCTCAGTAAACTCTTTCCGAAAGTACTCGTAATTTTAAACCTTTATCATAACTTTGATTTTTTGTGCATATATGTTTGTCAATGGCGGGCATATTTGCGGATGCCTAAATAAGCCCCTTGCAGTCCTCCAATTGGGCTGAAACTGGCAGTTAGATTCGATATCGATGACAATACATTATATCAAGTTAAGCCAACTGTCACTGTTACTAAAAGGTTGTCGCTTTTACGGAATACTAACAAACCAATTTGAAGTCATTCATTCGCTGTGAAAAAGCATTTAACCAATCATTGAAGAAACTCTCATGTTTCTAAAATTGTTTTAATAAATAACTAATAAAATTTTTTTAATCGGAATAAATAAAAGATGGTTGAATGTGAGTGCATAAATCCACATTCATTTTTAATGAAGAAATTTCGAAAAGTAGTACCTCATATTTTGCTGATAGAGATGTTTTTAATATATAAAATTAGATGCCAACACAAAGCATACGCTGGAAACAGAAACGGTGCTTTGTTAATGAATATGAAAATTGGCAATGCATATAAAGGATTTATATTAAAAACTTTTTTTATGGGTGATATTTTTTTCTTCTTATTCCTTTCAGCACCCTGAGAATGGTGAAATTACCTCCCTCAGTCACATAGATAAATAAAGTAACTTGCCGAACTTAAGCGCTTTATAGATTTTTATCTTCTCTCCCTTTTTTTTTATAGTCACCAACGAAATGTGGCAAATGGGAAGGGCCACGTTGAGGAAGTGGTTGCCTTAAGTACAATGTTTCCGTCGTAAAAAGTTTCCGTGATAGCTATCCATAAATTTTGCGGCAAACGGAATGCTGGATTTGCCTGAAAGCAAATTCAATTTCGCTCGAGGGGATTTACTGGGGGTTTATATCGAGTGAACTGCTCTTGACATCACTAAATGCATCGTCGAGGCAATAGAGTGAAGCATTAGGACGCATCTGCACTGGAAGTGAAGTCTGTGACGTGAAAATAAACAATCAGCGCTTCAAAAAATGAATAGCCTCTTTTCCCTTTTCCTATCGCAGGATGAATCGATATAATCACAATAGAATAGATAAAACCACACTTGCACACATTAAGTTTTTATATAAAAATGTTAAGCAATTTTTAATATTTTTGTTTTTCTTTTGGTACCATAATATGTAAATGTACATGTTGTGTGTAACACACAATTAAATTACTTGTACACGTTATAGCTAAGTGTTACCATAACGTGTAGGTGAAATTAATTTTTTCGGGGTTTCTGATACCAAATAGGGCACCACCAAGTAACCGATATTTTAATTATTTTTTTCTATTTACGTTTTTTTTTTTAAACTTTAAATTCGTTTTCAATTTTGTATTCAGAAGTAATTAAGTTATGTTCCACTGCACTGGACACTGTAATTCTATTGCATTATACCTATCACAAGTTACTCTTCCTTATGGCTGTGTGGATAGTGCTCTAACCTCGAATGCCGACGATGCTGGGTTTATAGTCTGAGTTAGACAGGGACGGCATTGATCAAAATGACATAAATCTGAGGACTACATCTGAAGGACCTCTGTTTTATATTTGTTGGTTATCGCAATCTCTGCCGAGAAAGCAGTGTGGAAGTGACGACTTGCCATCAACTGGAGACTCGCTTAGTGATAGTCACTTCACTGCTGAGCCTTCTACTATAAGCCAGACGATCACTTGTATGCACTCAAAAATAATGGAATGCTGCTAATGGTCCAGCATTTGATGTGGGTGGCAGCTATCAGTCACCCAGTACTGGCCCAGCTGATACGTCTTTACAGGTTAAATAAAGAATATTGATTGAAAACTTAAAATTATTTAATTGTAATTTTTATTTAAACTTTTGTAAAGTCGAAATTAGCGAAATCACCTTATTCTCTACTCGTGACGCGACGATTATTCAGCAAGGTAAGCATTTTATAAGTACTTTTTTATTTTATTTTATCACTCAAACAGCAGGACACATCCAGGAGGGCTTAGAGCTTTGGATCCCATGGAGGAAAAAATGGATGGCCCACCACAAGGTGAGTTTTTACATTGGGTAAGTGCAGCTTTAGGATATATACAATGAGTTACAGTGTGAACTTTACAGTTTATTATATAATATTTGTTATATATAACATTTATAAGTTTTTATTACACAATATCTGTATTTCACGATATAATCCATGATATGTATATATGGAAATTAAAATTCTTCTATTTTATAACTAACAAGCAAAACACGACACACATAAACACAATACATTCCTTTTCCTTAAAATATTTTATGTTACACGCATTTTACTAAATATTTTAAGAAATAACTATATATATTCTTTTATTTGAAGGTTCCTGCAGATGCGGATGCCCTTATTTCTTTATCATTTTTTTTTTTTTTTTTTTTTAAACTATTCTAAAAATTATAATTGTTATATATATTAGGACTAAAAAGGAGTTTCACTTTAAAATCAAAAAACTCCAAATTTAACACTTAAAACCCAAGTCTATTTAGAAATTTAAAGTTCAAATCTAGTATTCAAAACATACAGTTAAAAAATAAAGTTTCCTACATTTAAAAACCAAATCTAAGTCTATTAAAGGGAAACACAATTCTTTTTTTTTTTTAATTCATTCATGATAAATTTATAGATTATGTCATTTTCTTAAGTGTTATTTTATTCGATTTTACGAATTTAAACCATGCATTCTTGAAATTATCGGATGGTGTTGTTACTTGGTGAACCATGGCTAAGGGGCAATCAAATATATAATGCTCTGCGTCCCCGACCGAGCCGCACGAACAGTGTTCTCTGTGTCTAAGTTTGAATCTGTTTCAGTTATGAACAAATGGCCCATGATTAGTTCAGAAAAAGATTAAATATTTATCCTTAATTAGAAAATTACCGGAGACTCTGGTAGACTCTAACTCTGTTATTTTCATTACCCCTGCAGGATCCCGAGTTTCATTTTTCAAATACTGTTTCATTCAGGTCTTTAAATAAGAGTATGGCACTGGCAAATAAAACCGAGTCCCATTTAGGGCCCCCTGTTTTGCAAATTGATCGGCAACCTTATTAACGTGGAGGCCACCATGAGCTCAGTATAAATTAAAATTATTTTTATACGACTTTGAATATTTTTTAAAGTTAAACAAAATTTCTAATTTGTAAATAACACTGCCAAGTGCCCCGATCGAAAACTGACTGTCGGTAAAGATATTAACCACAAGGTTCCTTTCCCTGATGATAATTGTTATATACTTTCTCTAGGCATTGTATATATAATACCTAGGTATTCTTTAGAATGACAAATGCTATTTAGGCAAAGTATGAAAACATTACTTTCTTTTAAAGCGTTTGTGATGTTGAGCTGGAAATTATATACCAATAAAAATCAGAACTATATTTTGGTGGTCGATTGGCCACCAAAATTGTTTATCAAAAATGAGTTTTAAAACACGCGCACCTTACTTTTTAAAGTTTACAAGTATAAACTAATTTAAAAAAAAGTGATTTTAGGAGTGAGATGCCACAAACGACTGCCCGAAATAGGTAGTGGTATTTTTTATTTTTTTTAGATTTAAATGACCGTAAGGCCAACAAAATAGGTTGTACTTCTTCCTTTTAGGGTGCGAAGTGTGCACACACCTTACATTTTAGATTTTTTAGCAAGTGATTAAAAATATAAATATTGTAAAAGGAGTAAAATATATTTATATGCACTATTTAAAAGTTACGTGCCTTGTCAAGTGATAATCAGAAAGGAATCTGAGATGTATTTCATACTTTACCGGTTTCTTATTTGGCATGAAAATGTGTGAAATATGAATCGTTTCATACATTGCCGACTAGTTTTTATGCATTGTATACAATGCCTAGACATTCTATAGAATGCCGGATTTCTCACTTTGCCGGTAACATATATATGTGTTTCAATTAGGACCCCCACCACCCCTGTAAAACAAGCACACAGCGATTCCCACATTGTCATCAATTTTGGATCCGTCTGTGTCCTAGCGGGTATCCAGCAGAAGTCTATTGTTAAATTACATATTCGGTTATTAGGGAAGTAGTCATGGTCTCAAAGTTCTCGGGATTCAGTAGATCTGAATTATTTTCTTACGCCAAACCCTAAATTTTAAATATTGAGAGTTACAAACAAGGTGAAGTGGAGGGATTTCCAGCATGGTGTTGTGGCGAGTCACCTGAGATTCTGAATAAAAAGCGTCTCTGAAGGGTGACTATACAGCTAAAATACTTGTTGAATTATTTTAAAATACTAAGTAACTTGTACTTTATTTGAACCCAGAGAACTTTCCTCGAAAATATTTCAAGAGATAGTCGTTTGGATTCTGCTAGTGTATATTGTGTTACTTGATTGTCGTGTTTATAATATCAGTGTGGTTCCAAGAATAATATTTTTGATAAAGTGTGTGCAATTTTGCCATATAAATACGTTTTAGTCTATAATATTTAACTGGTGTTGTGTACATTATCTGCATTATCTTCTTTTGCTTTTTATGCAATAAACCAATATTTAATCGATCAGTTTGGTAACGGAATAAGTGGGGAAGGGGTTTCACAAAGGAAAAAATTACTAAAATCACCAAAGCTCTCATGTACTAGTTATGTTTGGTTGGTTGTTTTCAGATTATCTGGCGTCGTCAGCAACACGAGGGCTATAATGCGCCGAAACATTCGTCATTAGACAAACCAACATACATTTACAAACACCCATGCCTAACACGGGACTTGAACCCGCAACCTAGCGGTCTAGAAGCTAGCACGCTAACCACTATACCGTTTGGTCGGCCTAGTTATGTTTGAGAGTCCTCTGTGATTGCTTTTGTCATCTATGTTATAACTAGCATCTTTTTAAATAGCAGTATCTTAACTTTTCATAGATAATTGGTAATTAATTAAGTTTCAAACAACATGGAATATTCCCTACAATTAGATTAAGTCACTATTTTGCAATTTAGATTAAAACACTAATATCTAAATCACTAGTACATATATTAATTATCTTTATTGATGCTTAATTATTATTTTCTTCTAAATAATTGAGTTCGTCTTTTAACTAGATTGTAAATATGTTTCATTTTGCAAACTTTTTCAAAAATTAATCATCCTATGTAAATGTACTCCCAATAACACATTGCAAATTTCGTAGAGTTATGTATGTTTAATAATTTTGAAATCTAGCACTCAATAGTGTAATAAATATAATCAGTATCAGCGATTGAGTCTAAAACGTGCGACGTCAAATGAATGATACCTGCTTAAATCAATAAAAGTTTGAATAGAGAGGGGACAAATGCCATCCAACAGCCACAACTACGAATAATTTACAATTCACTTTAGACAAAGGTATAAAATTATTTCGAACTGCATACAGATATCAAAATATTTTTAATTGTTATTTATGTTGTAGGGAACTATTATATTGCATATGAAATAATATTTCTTCGCTATTCAGTATTATAAATTCTGGTTTGAAATATTCACAACTTGCGAGTACTTTTAGCTCTTACTTTAACATCACATATGCAACCATAAACTGGGTAAGTACTTCACAGTCATAAGTCAAGCTTGTCTCGTCTAAAAATTCCGAATCCCATTTGGCTAGAAATCTCGTATGTACCTCAGACGTAAGAACGATGGATAAAGTTTGGAAATCTGACTTATTCTAGCCACATTAATCTTTACTGAGTACTCTGTGATGCCTTCTTTCCTGAATTCACAGCCATACACGCAAATGTCTGACCCGGACATACAATCCCGGTGGAAACTAGTATCACGTAATGTCCAGAGATTTATAATGAAAACTTTATGCATCTTCTGTCATTTCTAAGCCCACCACATGCAACTTTAAAATAGTTCGAGTGCCTTACAGTTCAGGCATGGGTGTGAACCAGTTTTGTTTGGAAGAGTTCTCGCGTTTTCAAAAGAGTGCTATGGAATAGAGTCGCAAAAGATTCTCATTTGGAAAAATACACTGATACCACCGAATGCAATGGCTGCTTGTAAACTATTCAATAATTAAGTAGGTATAAGTGAACCCAGTTAAACTTATTTGGAAATTTCAAAGTTGAAATTTATAAAATATGCTTCACCGAAATATACTGATGGGGGTCTCTTATATTTAGCCATGATGGATCTCGAATTGCCTATTTTAATATAGATCTAAAAATAAATAAATCTTGGTTTTAATATCTTAAAATAGTGCAACGAAAGAGCTTGTCTCGAAATGCGGTGACTTATAACTTGATATTAACTGATCTTCAAAATGCCTCATTGCACTTCGGTTATGTAACTGTATATAAAACTAGTTGGATTGTGAGAGTAACAGTCCTCAAGACACCATTTCTAGCCATATTTCGTTGCGCTAAATCATTTTTATATTATCGCATTTACACTTGAATCAGTTTATATATTAAATAATAAAACACGTAAAAACAGAGCTTTTAAAATATCCTTTATATGCATTGTCAATTTTTATGTTCATTAGCACAGCGCCGATATCAAAAACATTTCTATCCACAAAATGGGTGGTAAACTACTTTACAAAATTTATTTATTAAAAATGAATGTGAATCTCGCATCCAAATATCATTTATTTATTTTGATTAAAGTAATTTTATTTTATTTATTGAAAAAAATTGACAACAGGAAAGAGTTTCAACAATGATCGGTTCAATGCTATTTTAATGAGATTGGATGACGGCAAGTTTGTTTATTAGTATTCTGTAAAATTGACCTTTTAGTGACAGTAACAGCCCCTTAATTACATAGAATACATTGTCAACGACATTGGACCTATCTGCCAAGTTTCAGCTCGATTGGATGACGGCAAGGGGGTTAATTGGTCCTCCACAGATTCCACTCCTATCGACAAAAAAACACACAAAATCAAAGTTATTATAAAGGATTTAAATAATTGTATTCTTTATATGATACTTACTCGTATATTTGCCTATTATCCTTTCCTAAAAGACCGCTTTTACACTTGTTTCTATTGTCCCCTCGAAGGACTAATTAACTTACTTGGGGTCATCGAATCGACCAAAAACTTGGCAGATAAACTCATTATCGATGACAATGCAATCTATCAACTTTTAGGACTGTCGCTTAAAAGCCGCTTTCACAAACGTTTTGATTTTTTTTTTTTTTTCAGACTCTATGAAAACTTGATCTGAGCAGGAAATTGTATTTGCGCATATAACTTAGTACTTAGCAATGCATATGAATGATTTAAAGTAAAAACTTTGTTATTATGGCTTATTTTTTTTTATTTAATCGGAAATTTGTATTCAACTTTGTTAATATATATTGGGACTTTTGGATGTCTCATCGAGTTGAGTTCCTGTTTCGTGTTTCGGACGTTTGTTGGTTTAGACTGCGGTTGCTGCAGTGTGGGAGGGTCTTGATGGATTCGTGTCCAAAAGAGTAGCTCTTCTTTCGTTATTCAGAGCAATCTGTCACATGGGGGTTTTCGTGGTTCTTTATTGCCCCCAAAAAGTGCTTCCCTATTCCGTGACTTCGGTCGCTAAAAACAAACTGATTGGGCGGCTATAATATAGAATCACAAATAACACTTTTCGTCAGTATAGGATTGACTATAGGAAGTTTAATATAGTATAAATATTTTTATAGTTAATTTTTATTTGTTGTTTTTCTTTTAGCTTTTTTTTTTGTACAAGTTCTTTGAGAACCATATTCCACACGAACATTGTAAAAGTAAAAATATATACAGTACCAGCCATAAAATGCATTTATTTGTCCAACATCTATGTTACATGAACATAACAAGAAATAAAATAGATTAAAGTTTTAGTTCTACATTACATACATCCAGTGAGAAGGTTCTGCATTCCCAGTAGAAATCTGCAAATGCTATAGAAAAGCGTGCTTGAAATCCCATAGAAAAGCTTGATCAAAAGTTTCTTTGAGATGAGTTCGCTTTC
This sequence comes from Linyphia triangularis, assembly GCA_963978545.1. NCBI lineage: Eukaryota > Metazoa > Arthropoda > Arachnida > Araneae > Linyphiidae > Linyphia > Linyphia triangularis. Next base: position 66,257,391 of record OZ021733.1, read on the forward strand.
TAGAATTCTATCCGAAATTTTGGTTATCATTTCCTATTATATTTTATGCAACGACATCTTAAAACTGATACGACATGTGAATGTAACATTTATTATCTATAAATGCTACATTCACATGTCGTATCAGTTTTAAGATGTCATTGCATAAAATAAAATAGGAAATGATAACCAAAATTTCGGATAGAATTCAAGAAAGAAAATTAATTGCAAATTCTGTTCACCATTTCCTGTACTTCCAGACGTAATTTCAAGTAGAATTCTGGAAAGCGCTCGAAAAGACATTTTATCACGCTTTTCTATGGCATTTCCAGATTCTTACTGGAAATGTAGAATCTTCTCACAACATTTATATATTGTAGAACTAAAACTATATTACATATTATTTCTTGTTATGTTCGTGTAACGTAAACGTTACACAAATAAACGCATTTTACTGTTAATATTGTATGTATTTTTACAATGCTAACGTAGAATATGGCCCTCAAAAAGCTAATACGAAAAAAAAAAAAAGCTAGAAGTAAAACAACAAATGTAAACTAATATAACAACATTTATACTAAATTAAACTACCTGTAGTCAATGCGATACTGATGAAAAGTGTTTCCTCGTATCAGGTAAATAACAAAGCACCTTAGCAGAGATTGAATTCGCTTGAAAAAGCAATTTTGGCAACTTTATCCGAGTTACCGCAGGTAACAATATTTGAGTTGATTTGGAAATCGTATCTGTGCATTATTAGAACTGTTACTCGATCATGTCCTGAGATAAAGTAACTATTCTGCTAAAGTAGTTTTCATTGTTTTATTTTTCTATTTTTATTTCTTCCAAAGTCATACAAAATAAATGAATTCTACTAAGTATATACATTGGTGACAGCGTATGTGTGTCCTAAAATATCGTCCCCCTGCATAGTAGCTTTAGCTCATATTTTTGCTTCAATATTATTATTGGAATATTATTATTATTGGAAACAATTATAGAATCGCTTCCAATTATGTCTGCCCATCTGAAACATAAATAGAAGAATAGCGCGATATCATGTTACACACAAATTTTTTATGTATACTTGATATTTTATAGTTTTAAATTTAAAAAATATATATATATATATATATATATATATATATATATATATATATATATATATATATTAATGCATAATTTCTGAACCTTATTAGAAGTAAATCACTTTTTTATTCCATTGGTTTTTGTATGCGTTTTTTGCCTTCTTTAATTCCTCTGAAAAACACTTCACCTTTATGGAATCCACTCATAATAAGTAAGGTGTTAATTTTCAAAAACAAATCAGTGCAATAGTGACTGTAATGAATGACGTCAAATTAATTACTATAGATAACTGGGTGTTTTCTGAATTAACTGAATTTCCAATAGAAGCGTAAAAACTTCCCTGCAACTAGTAACCATTATTTACTTCACAAGGTACTGGTTTCGATAGAAAACAATAGAAGACTAACAATTCATTCGGAAAACATTTTAAATCTCTTTTATGTTCCAGATTTTTCTAAGTATCTAATACAGAAAAACAATATGATTATTATAATTGCTTAAGTGTATTTTCGATAAATATATCCTGGATATACATTGATCCTGTGAACTTTAACAGTTGTTTCTCTGTTTCTCAAAATACCAATTTTTCCTGAAAATGGGCATTTTTGTTAGCATCTCTCCCTTATTTTACATTGTAGGTTTTCATATCTATTCATAGCATACTTTTAAATAAGAAAATCACGTAGGTTTGTAAAAATGTCTAGTCAAGTAATTCATAGCTATCATAAGAATTATTATATAATTTAAAAATAAGGTTACTTGTACTGTTTTTTTTTTGTTTTTTTTTAAATTCTCTAAGAATGAACATCAATATAATTAAATTATTTTTATATAAAATTTGTACATCGGCTACTACATAGGTTTTGGAAAAATCTCGAGTTTTTTTTGTTTTATACGCAACAGAACTTTGGGGTCCCCTAAAATCAATGATTAAAACAATGCTGAAACTAATATACATATTTACCACTAACCAGTAAAACACTAAGGTTTTAACTTAGCAGTTGGATAACTGTCAACTTGCATCTTTCATTGTTAGCTTAAAATATCTCCTTTTGTTAAATTGACTGCAGAAATTCATCTCGGATAAGCTTAACTGTTACACGATGTAGTAGCTTATTAGTTCGAAACTATATCTAGAGTAATTTTTCAAGTATAAAACAAATTTCCTGTAGCAGAAGAGCTTCTGACAGTTCCGTGCCAACAAAGGTACACGCTTCAAGCATGATTTGAATATCAATTTGATCATATTCTTCTTTTGGAACGAGTTACTTTGTTTATCACTTAATAAGGCAAAAACGCCGAGAGAATTTCAATTTTGATCTAATTTGGTCGAAAAAGAACCCCAGCAGTCTGGTGTGTTTAATCTGTTTAAGTGTATCAGAGAGATACGTATTTCGTTTAGTTACGGTATTTAAACTATGAGATAAAATTAGACGCGATGAGTTTCAATGATAAATTGTATCTCGGCAAAAAAATAATAATAATCTCATTAATGATGATGTATAAAAGTTGTTAAACTGGGTCGGGAGATTATCGTAAAAAGTATCATCAAAAAAGGAAACTGTTGTTAATTGCAGGCTAATTTCACATTGTGTAATCCAAATGGAGAAAATTACAATTTCGAACAGAATTCCGATACAAATGTGCTAGCGAAATGTTGAAAAATACCGTAATTTAAAACGTAATTAACCTATAATTTACGTGACCTACAAAAGATTAGTTTAGATGGAACAATTGATGTACACAAATTTTATGTCTTATCCTTGATGCTTCAAAATCAGCTTCATACATTTTTAAAATTTATTCAGGGGAGCGAGAAAAAAAACAAAAACAGTCTCATTGAAATGAGATCAATTTATTATATATATATATATATATTTTTGTATTGAGTATTTGAAGAACAAAGTCATTCATTGTTTAAATAGTTTAAAACTAATAGGTATAAGACATAATTAGAAAAATAACAAAAAAATCATATAGTTAAAGATGGGATGAAGCTAGTTTTGAAAGCCTTGTTTGATCGGCATCATAAAAAATGAGAAAATTTGGAATATAAGTCGGGATTTCCACTTCATGAGGAATATTTTTTAGAGATTATTTTTGGAGATTATTTTTAGAAATTTTTTTTGGTAATGGTGCTGCTACTCAAATACTGTTGTAAACTTTGGAAAAACTACTACATTTTAATAAAGTTATTTTACATTGACACCATGAAACACATATCGAGATAAAGATTAATTAATATAATAAATTACATACTTACATAGGCCTTTAAAGTAGGTGTTCATGTTTTCTATTTAATCTGCAAAAATTTATACCAAATTACACATTTTTCTGTGTAGGTAATAAATAATTATTTAATAAAATATTATACTCTTTATTTTTACTACAAAATTATATTTAAAAAAAATGATTGCAATAAATAGTTAATTTTTGGTGTTGTGTTGGCTATCACAAAAAGTACAGATGACTGTTTATCTACTTTTACAATTAAATGGAATATTTTTTATTAAAACTTTCTAAGATGAATTGAATGTGCCAACATGATGTTTATTCATAATAATATTAAAAAAAAAAAAAAAAAAAAAAAAAAAAAAAAAAAAAACTCCACCTGATATACACAAAAATATTAACTTTTTCATCCTCAGAATCAATCTTTGAACTCCTATTTATAAAAACATTTTGAAAACTAGAGAACTATTTCGTATTTTATGCATTTACTCCCATTCAAATTTCTTCGACTCGTACTGCCATCTGTTGGTGTAGAAGCAAACTTCTAAAATGTTCAAGCACTTCAGTAATGTTCTCGTATTAATATCTGCTGTCAGCTAAATCCTGTTTTACAATAAACTATTTAAATAAAATATTGATTTGGTTAAACTATTTTATACTAGATAAAACTATAACTTTAATCTTTTTTAATTTGTTTCTGTTTGTCCATTTTATCATACCATTCAAATTTTGTCGTTTTTGCTGGTAAGATTTCTAAAATTATAAACATATATATAATATTTCATGATTTTTGACATTCTTAATTTTTACAATCACGGATTTTTTTTTAACACGCTTTTATTAGCTTCAGACGTATGTTAGTATGTAACGGAATCTTTGAACAGGATTTTGACCCCCTTCAAAACGTCGAATTAACTCGAAATTTGGCATACTTATTAAGGACCGATGACAATTCAATATTTTAAACAGTTTGACCCGTTATCCTTACTAGGATAATCAGGATTAGCGATTTTTTGTTTTCCTGAGACCCGGAGTGTCTGCGTCAAGACCAATAAGGGAAATTACCAGGCGCGCCGATCACTTATTTAAGTATAACTTTAAAGAAGTCTACAACCTCGATTGGAAGTGGCTTTTTAATTTTAGTTCACCATAAAAAAAATTACCGAAATTCCCTTTTTAACACGCTTTTATTAATTTCACCTGTATGTTCAAACTTTGCACACTTGTCAAAGACCCGATGACAATACAATAATTCTATAAGTTTGTCGCTGTATCACAAGGATTAGCTCTGTTGCCTTTGCGCAGTTAAATTCCAACCAACCAACCTTCTCCGGAATCGAACCCTGGTGTGCCGTTACCCATTGCAATCCCAGTAATCACAGAACCTATCATCGACAATTGATAAGGCAGACATTTGAAAGATTTGTCGTGGGAATGACGGTTATACAAAGCGTGTTTTTTTAGTCGCATTATCCTTACCAGGATCTTCAGGATTAGTGATTTTTCATATTCAGAGACAAGGTAGTGTTTTGTGCCTAGTAATACGGCGTGTACTAAGGCATACAAATGACTTAAATTTGAGACAAGCATGTGACTATTGGCAAGAACAACTGGAGAGTTTTGTACACTTAACTAAAAAAATTAACTAAAAAAAAGTCATAGTTTACAGAAAAAATAATTAATAGTTTAAAAAACTAAAAAACATGCTTTAATAGAAAACCAAACTAAAAAGTAGAAAATAATTAATAGTTTAAAAAACTAAAAAACACGCTTTAATAGAAAAGTGAACTAAAAAGTAGAAAATAATTTTAAATAAGTTTGAAATAAGAATAGAGTGATTAACAAGAAATATTTATTTTATCGTAAAAAAGCGTGGGGTGGTTGATGTCAATTGTTATATATATATTGGTAAAAGTAGAGCCATTATGAAAATATCTTAAAAAGCAAACCACGCTTTTTTACGATAAAATAAATATTTATTGTTAATCACTCTATTCTTATTTCAAACTTATTTAAAATTATTTTCTACTTTTTAGTTCACTTTTCTATTAAAGCGTTTTTTTTTAGTTTTTTAAACTATTAATTATTTCTATTAATACATCCTACCTCCCTATAATAAAACTCTATATATAAAATTCCATTCACAAATACGCTTTTGCTGATTTGCACTACTGTTGTGAAATTAATCCAAAAAAGATGTGATTTACATTAAAAAAATAAAAAAATAAAAAATAAAAAATTCGTCACACATTCTATTTAAAAAGAAAACAAAATCTCTAAGTTTTACGTTAAATGTAAGTTCCATGCTGCAAAAAAAAACAATTTTAATATGTTAAAGGAGCACAGCTATTTATTTTTATTTTATATTACTATTTATTTTTATTCTATTTTAAAAGTAGAATTAATGTGAAATGACACATGCATGTAGGACATTCTTTTTATAGCTGTTATTAAAAGTATCGTAAAGGTACTTTCACAAATACGCATTTGCTGATTTTCACTACAGCAATGAAATTATGCCCTAAAAGATGTGATTTGCATTAAAAAAAAAAGATTTCGTCGCACGTTCTATTTAAAGAAAAGGGAAAACAATGTTCTAAGTTTGACGTTAAATGTAAATTTCATGCTGCAAAAACCAATTATAATATGTAAATGGTGTTTAGCTATTTTTATTTTAAATCGGAAAATAGTCCAAATATGTTTATTAATCTTCAAATAGTCCCTTTTAATTAGAAACATATTGTTACATTATTAGACTTTTAACTAGATTACATAATAAAAAATGCAAAATAGAAATACAAAAATTACGCATTATGTAATAGGTAAATGTAATTAATTTTACAAAATTAATAAAAGTATAATATTAATATTAATATAACAAAATTAATATTAATATAACTTCACATACAATTTAGAATACAAAAAGTCACCGAATCACACATATAATATAAAATAGTTACAGGATCATACTTAATAATACAATATGTAAAGTTGACACAACGTTTGACAATCATACTGAAAAAATACTGTGCATAATGCAAACTGACAAAGTTTATAGAATCCGACAAAATGCAAATAAAAATAGCCTTTTTATCACTAAATAACCAGATATAGTAAATAACCCAAATTAAATACATAAAAATTTTGCAGCACAAAATATAAGTTACCTACCTAGCCAGTATAATCCAATCATTGCCCATTGATGATCCCACAGTGCATATTTAACTACTTCAAAAAACTCTTTACACTCACGGAAATTACAACATTTGCAGGTGAATCATTCGAATAATTTATTATATAGATATATATGTGTTAATCAGTATATTTTAGCACATCATACGCAAACAGGTCTAAAATAAGTTTTAAATGTAGGAAGAAATTAAATTTCCAAAAATAAAATATTTTTTTTCTGAATTGAAGTGCATATAATAACTGGATGTCTACAAAGGATGTCTCCTTGAAACACAAGACTATCCAGTCATTTATACTTTTTTTTAAGTAAACGTCATGAGTTATTTCTCAGACATTCTTGTTATTTTTATTGAGGGATTTTCAAATAGGAAATAATTACACATCCCCTTTTTCTCCCTTGTAAAGTTTTATGGCAGGATTTGTAATTGAATGGGAGGATTTTTCACGTGGGGAAAATAGCCACAGGGGTAGTAATTTTTCACAAAATAGGGGAGGTGCAAAAAATCATTTTTAGAAGCGGAACAAGGCGAGATGGAGAATACATGATTAGTTATAAAAATCACATATTAAACAGCAGTATACCTGTACAATTGCAAGTGGGTAATATAAATACGAGTTCTACACACGGTTGAAAAATGTTGTAATTCAAATTTACCCATTATTCAAACAGAAATAGCCGGTGTTACACTTAAGGCACTTGTTGATACTAGAGCAAATATTAACCTCTGTTCAAAGGAAGTTTATTCGTCAATAAAACAGAAGATTAAGACTAATAAATGTTTAGCTTCAAACGTTGTTATTGCAACGATAACAGGGTCGGTTTTAAGATTTACAAATTGTGTAGAAATGATTTTAAAGGTAGGTAATAAAAAAATAAAAGTTAATTTTTTTATTAATGACAAAAAATTTAATCATAACTTTCATGCGATTTTGGATATGACCTTTTGAACGGATAACAAGATAAATGTAAATTTACGTGATGGTAGACTGGAATTTCTTGACCACACATTTGTTTACTTTGTGGACTTAACCCATTACAATTGTGGGGAATCCAACGGTGTATTTTTAGTAGAGAAATTTACTTTAGAACCTGGTGAAACAAGTTTGATTAAGTTAAAATGTAAAGAGGTTAGAAATCAAAATTTCGAAGGGGATATATGGTTTACAACTGTTGAATTAAATGACCAACTAGAATGTCAGATGTCTATTAACTACATGAAAGATAATGAATTGAATACTTTAGTTAAAAATAATTCATCTGATGTCATTCATTTAAATAAATCAATGAAAGTGGGTTAGTTTGAATCAGATTTTAAAATTGACAAGGCAGGAAAATCAGACACACAAGGAACAACACAAATGATTATTTTGATAACTGCTACTGAGGAAATTATGCAATTAAAAAAAAGAATTTAATACAGACGATTTCGATTTGAGTAGTCTAAATTATTACAATAGACAAAAATTTAAATAACTACTAGGGGAGTATTACATTGTGTTTTCAAAATCAATGAAAACTTTAGGACATTGTGATGCTATAAAACCTGCTCTGATTTTGAAGCACGAATCTCCTTTGGCGTGCAAACCTAAGAAGCTAAAGTCTAAATAAATACTCTTTTGGATGCTAATATCATAAGACCTTCAAACACGCATGGCCCCAGTGCTCATGGTGAAAAAAAAGTCTAGGAATGATAACATTAAACAGTCATATAGGATGGTCCTGGACCTTCGGCTTCTAAATTCTGTAGTTGTGAAGGCACAACAGATTTTACCTAAAATAAAACATCTGGTTATTGATTTAAGTGGGTTCAAATATTGCCCGATTTTATACTTTAATAGTGCATTTATGTAATTGAGCTTCGAAGAACATAGCGATAAAGGGAGTTTCGCGACAATGTGGTGTATGTATTTTTTTCTCAGATTACCATATGGAATGATTCATTCATCTTCGATTTTCGAAAATTTGACAACTAAGGTACTTGGGGTATTGGAGAAATATGGAATTCGTTACTTCATTGATGACGTGGTTGTGCCAGCAAATAGTTTCGAAGAAATGACGCATACTTGAATTGGTATTTGAGAGATCAAAGGCAAATAATCTTAATCTAAGTGCGAAAAAGTGTAATTTATTTAAACAAAATAACAGGGATCACTCCAACTGCGTATAATACATATAAGATTACTTGTTTCTAAACATCTAAAAATGGAAAAAGAACTACACCGTTTCAACAGTTTAACTAATTTTATTGGGACAGTGTTCAAAACTTTTCTAATTATTCTTGTAATTTGGAGGAATTAACTAAGAAAAATATCCCTTTCATTTGGGTTGAAAATCATGAAGCCGCTTTTCGAGGACTGCAGAACAATTCTTCAACAGAGTCTTAAAGCAAATTAATATTAAAGAAAAGTTTTACCTAGCCTGTGACGCATCACGAATTTCGATGGGTGCACTACTTATGCAGTCACATGATAAGAAATTATGCCAGGTGACATATTTTTCTAAAAAAAATACTGAATACAAACAAAAACTGCCAGCCATACATCTCGAATTGCTCGTGATATACAAAGCGGTTTTGTATTTTAACGAGTATTTGTATGGTGGTCATTTCACGATTTTTTCAGACCACTGACCACTAAATAGTCCAACAAGAAGAATGCAGGGAGGAGCTAAGGATAGCCATTCAACTGAGATGGAAATGACATAAGTTCCTCATCATACAAAGGGTTTGTGTCATCAACTGCAAGGTAAGGTTTTGACTTTAATTAAAAGGAAGCAATCTCTTGCCAATAAGTAAATGAACAATTACGACAAATCAATACCTGTGAAATGAACTATTGAACACTGATATGATGGACACTTCTCTTTAGAAAACAGAACTGCATCGAACAGTTTGAATAACTCCTATTGGTATCACTACAACACAAAATTAATGTTTCATGTTTATTTTAATCATTCAAAAGAACTGACAATTGAGTTTTGAAAAAACTTTGCCATTTATGGAGAAGAACAATTAAAATTGTGATTTTGAACTTTGAAAAATGCTTTGATATAATTTTGCGCTTTTATGGTGAAATAGTTTTTGGTTTGGTGTTGGCAATGGTTTTAATGTTTACTTGGAGCTAAATTGTGAATGAACATAATTAATTTTGTCCCCCTTAAATAATTGTAAGTTTTCCACTTTTGTTTTGTTGACATATATTTGATCTTTGCGTGCCTAATGGAAAAATTTTGATAAGTATGTAAGTTACCATTTATTTTTAGCTGGCTGAGGGTGCAAGTCTTTAAAACATTTGTTGGAAGGGGTGATAATGTCATGAGTTGTTTCTCAGACATTCATGTAATTCTTATTTAGGGATTTTCAAATAGGAAATAATTATACATCTTCTTTTTCTCCCTTGTAAAGTTTTGTGGCAGGATTTGTAATTGAATGGGAGGATTTTTCACTAGGGGAAATAGCCACATAGCGAAAATTATGTTACGTCATATGGTTATGTAGACGAATGAGATGTGGGGCTGTATAAATATTCTGACTTGGGGGTTGGCGTGGAACGTGACAAGGAAGGTTTGGAACTTGTTTTTAGAGGGTTCCTGTTCTGTCTTAGCAGTGAAAAGGGGTCTGCTTTTCTCGAATGTCTTTACTAAGAATTCCAGAGAAATGATTTTTCTGATGATTCCCGCCGACCAAACGGTATAGTGGTTAGCGTGCTGTCTTCTAGACCGCGAGGTTGCGGGTTCGAGTCCCGTGTTTGGCATGGGTGTTTGTAAATGTATGTTGGTTTGTTAAATGACGAAATGTTTCGGCGCATTATAGCCCTCGTGTTGCTGACGGCGCCAGATAATCTGAATACAACCAATCTGATGATTCCCAGATAGTTGTCCTCTTGCCACCCCATTATTAACCAATAAGAACATTTTTGATTTGCATAGATTGCTCAGCCAGCCAAATGCTTTTTGATTTTGTATCGATTTTACTGTTTAATTGGGAATTCAATGTTAACTAATGTTTACGTTTAGATGACTTGTTATTTATCTACTAAATATATTATCTACTAAATAATATTATATCAACAAAATAAATGTGTTTTTTGATAAATGGATCTGAGTTATTGCAAGTTATTATGACTAAATGATGCAAAATTGTTTACTACTAACTACTGTACAGGAATCTCATGGCAGTAAGAAGGATACGATTTTAATATTAAAATCATGAGATTTGTTAATGCAGTTGAGCAGATAGTGCTTTTTCAATTAGATTTGGATAGGATATCAGATTGGCCTATTAAATGGGATTTGTCATTTAATATTAGTAAGTGTCAGGTTTTACACATGGGGAATCAAAATCAAAATGCGCCTTACAATTTACAGGGAATTAGATTAAATGATACAAGCGTTGTCAGTGATCATGGGTATTGGTTTGTAGAGATTTTAAAATAGGGTAACAATGTAGAGCAGTTAGTGACAATGCAAATAGGATGTTAGGTTATATAAAAAAAAGTGTTTCATCTAGATCAAGTGATATTGTCTTACCATTGTATGGAGGTTTGTTTAGGCCACATCTTGAGTATGCTGTAGAGTTTTGGTCACCTATTTTAAAAAAGGACATTGATTTGCTAGAAAAAGCTCAACACACAGCAACAAAAATAATTCAGGGTACTACGGGCATGGCATATAAGGATAGATTAAAAAAGTTATACATATATACACTGCAAGAAAGAAGGTCAAGGTAGGATATGATTCAGTTGTTTAAATTTATTGCACAGGGTGAATTTAGGGGTTTAGAATTTGTCACTGACAATAGGAAACGAGTAAATGGGTGCAAATTGTTCAAATCTCTATATAATAAAGAGCGAAAACACTATTTTTACAATAGGTTAATCAATGATTGGAATAATTTGCCAGCAAATGTTATAAATTCCATGAGCGTAAAGAGTTTTAAGAAACAGTTAGATATGCCCTGGGGGATCGTCAATGGGCAATAATTGGATTACACTGGCTAGTTAAGTAATTTATATTTTGTGTTACAAAACTTGCATGTATTTTATTTAGGTTATTTAGTTACTATATTCGGTAATGTTTGCGTACTGTTGGATTCTAAAAAAAAAAAATTCAGCTTGCATCATGTATTGTATTTTTCTAGTATGATTGTCAAACACTGTGCCAACTTTGTATATTGTATTGTATTATTATATATGATCCTGAAACTATTGTATATTGTAGGTATGATCCTGTAACTTTTGAATTATAAACTATCTGTGGTGTAATTATGTTAATTTTGTAAAATTAATTTTCTTGGTATATTATGTAATATATAATTTTGGTGTTTCTATATTGTATTCTACAAATCATGCATCTTCTATCAAGTTATTAATCAATTTCTGTATTTTCTGCTATGTATGCAAATTCGCTTTCTATATACGTGTAAATATATTTTTTACTCAACCTACTTTGTTGGGCATTGAGCCTGTTGTTGTATTTGTATTTAAAGTATCGAATATAAATGTTAAAAATAGAGGTTCGTAAAAAATTTTACAGTTAAAGCTCAATTTATTTAGTAAATAGTCTAAGAAAAAATGTCCATCCCCACTCACTCATTAATTGCAAACAAAATACTTCAGTATGTACAAATAGCAATATTTTTCCATCAAATATAGCTATCGTTCGGATATATAGATATATATTTTTTTTTGCGTAACTGATGTTTCTCAAATTCCTTAATATTGTCCCACGACTCAATAGTCTTTCTAAATAGTTACAACAAATAAGTATTTACTAAGATTACTTAAAATGCAAAACAAATATATTAGAAAACTTTTACGGCCAAGATTGTAAATATAAAGGAAGTAGGTGAACTGTTCTTGATCTTTATAAAAATGTACTATGATTTTTTTTTAAATAATAAATTGGATCATAAAAGTTATCAGTGCATTTCCATACGTACTCATTTTTTTGTCTGGACGCTCTCCAATCGGTATTCGAAATCCGAATTGTATTTGAACGGGTATAGCTATAGCCATACTCTTTCGCCTGTACTTATACATCTTTTTTCTGTTATTCCGGTACAAATGACTGGATGTGGGAGACCATTTGTCTGGATACCAGGTTCACAAGATACATCAAAGAGTGTATTTACAAAATCCATGATATGTACTCAGAGATAAGGGAATCCACTTGTGTAAATACACATCATGGATTCTGTAAACACACTCTTTTATGTATCTTATGAACCTGGTATCCAGGCAATTGGTCTACCACATCCAATTAATCAGTTCCGGTTGACTTGTTTCTGTCGAATATCTCTAGCTCTTTTTCAGCACATACCCATAGTTTCAGCATACATTTTGATGTTACTTCTCATTGCTCTTATTTATATAATGTGTTCAAATATCTCTAACTTGTTTAGCTCTCAGCTGTAGAACTACCATGTTAATAAAAAACTATGGGTGTGGACCATCGTACAACTTCCAATTACACTATAATATAGGTCAATGCATTAGAATTAATGATATCTACTGGTTTTTTTCCCTCATCTAAATAAAAATAGCCAATTTGGCGATATTTTTGGCAATAAATTTTACATGGGCAAAAAAAAAAAAAAATGAACCTAAGTGATATTCCTGTACTACTTTAAAGAAGGGAGGTTTTAATATAATAAAGTGTGCTCAAATGGGATTTGTGATGACTCTCATATATTTACAGGAAGCTTCACCTAATTCCTTCAAGTAAACAAGAAACATACAAACTAAACAATACTTTTTTTCAAAGATTGCTTTAAAATTGATTCACCATATGTAGATTAAACAATAATTCATTCAAAGCATAGTCGTCTAGTGTTATTTAAAACATACTTTGTGTTGAAAATGCTTGTTCCTTTTTTATCAGATAAAATCACTAAAAATATCTCTCAAGTTCATTGTTAATCTTTAAACAACGTCTTACTAAAATTTTACATTTTTCAATATGAAATTACTTTATATCTCTTTAATAGGATACTAAAAATCGCAATAAACTACGTTCTTTGGGAAGAAAACAAATACTTGGCCAAAACATTGTGCTTCATATAACAATATGAAATTCTTGTGGAAACAATGAATCATTCTTCTTTCGAAAATAAACAGTAGACAGGTGTTAATTAGTCATTTATGTTCATTTGAAACATATACAATACATAATTTATTGTTCGCGGCGTAAAATGGAGTACGGAGGGGCGCTCGTAATTTTTCCCGTGAATAGATTTTTTTTTTCTTAAGAGATGAGGGAGAAGTATATCCATTTTATAAATCATCTTGTTGTCTTTATGAACTAAATTAAGTTGCATGTTTTGATGTTGAAGAAACAATATGTTTTTAGAAACTAATCGTTCGTTTTCCAGGCCTATCTAAAGAAAGAAGAGTGACTGTTTAATTTTGATACAGTTTTATTACGATCTTGTTGAAATTGACTCCTTTTAAAATAAGAGGAACTTCACTGTCTGCATGAGAAAAACTATCTTCATCTTCCTTTTCAAATGGATATTGATTTCAATGGATATTACTATTGAGAAAGTATCAAATGGGATTTTATAACTATCTTAACTGTTCCAGACTAATTGAGTGCTGACTTAACCGTTCTGCTTCGGTTAAAGGCAGGGGCGCAACTAGAAAATTTCTATGGAAGGGGTTTTCAATCAAACTTTAAGTTTGCTCCTGTATTTATATATGAAACAACTTGCATGCAGAACTTTCTCATCCCATATTTGTAAAATGTAATCGATATTTGTAAAGATCCTTAATATGTCACTTACAGATGACAAAATATTAAAATGTGGTTTTTTTTTTCCAGTCATCAATTTATACAAAACAACCTAACATGAAATTGCATTTTATCTAGATTTCGTATTATCGTTTTTAGATTATAAATTAAAATGATTTTTTTTTTCGTTTATTTTAAAATTCAACTAGAGAAATAGTAATATTTTAGGTTAACGGATCAACACCAATATGAGGCTGATTTTACTATATTTTTTTGGTTCACATATAACTATGGACACTATAACTGTATTTGAAAAACGAAAACATTTATATTTTTACATTCCTTTGAAACGACACTTTATATTGGACCTAAGTAAACCAAATCTGATGCATTATGGTTTTTTTGATGCTAGGATATTTACAAATCCGTTATTTATTTGAAAGTTTCTAAGATCTAATTGTTACTTTAGTTCAATATGGTAGGCAAACACTGCCTGAATCATGATATATTAAAAACTCATTATTTTGAAATTATTTATAGTGTTCAGTGTTTCTTATGCAATCATAACAAAATACCGGATGTTAGGGAACCTGGGAGGGGGGGATGACACTAAAAACTCTCCTCCTAGTTTGCACAACTGTTTGAAGGACACGTTCATTTTCGGAATAAGTTTTTATTTTTTCGTATTCTTTGAAATTCATTAGAGCGAATTAAAAAAAAAAAAAAAAAAAAAAAAAAAAAAACATTATACTCTCTTAGTAACTTCACAATGACGACTAAAATAAAGAGCAAAAGATACATCTCAACAAGTCTAAATCATATCAGGCTTAGCTTAATTCTACTTTTGGAGTAAATAGTAAAACAAAAATCATGCAAATAACAAAATATTGAATTTCTTAATACATTCTTTTCTTTTAATAGAATCTAAAAGATTTCCCTTACAGGAGAAAGGAGCATGGATTTGATTCGAGATCCCAGTTATTTAACACCAAACAAAAATGACAAGCAAAATTAGGTGCCACTGAATTAAGAATTGAAAATACATTACCCATTATTATTATTTTTCTAATTTAAAAGTTATTGTATAAGTTTCGAGGGTTAGAACAGTTCGAAATGTTTATTTATTTATTGAATTACACTTTCGGAATAAGAACAATATCAATTTATATTTGTTAATTGGAATATGAAGGCACATATACAAAACTTGTTAATATTTTTCATTCGCCCTCCAATTATATATCCTAAATTGTTACACTGAATTATATTATTAAAAACTATATGCTTATTTTTCAATACAGCCTAAATATTTTTCTCTCCATGAATATCTTATATTTTTCTTTTTAATTATAACCTCATTTTTACATTATTTAATCATTTTAAAGTATATGTACTTACTTAGAAATACTGTAATTGGAGAGTTTATTTAAACCTTTATATCTCAAGAGTTAATTTTTAAGCATGCTATTAGAATAGCTTTTTAAATCTAGATGGCAGCACCAATAAACTGTAAATATTTGAAGTATTTTCATTTGATAGTATTGATATACGGCTTTTTGAAAAAAATATCGAAGTTTAATTTGCAGTTGCACAATTGAAGCCATGTCTGGAGAACAAGGTTATATACAGTATGGAAAAATTGTGTTCGTAATTTTGTAAAGAAAAAAAAAAGAATGATAAGAAATAAATTTATAGGAAAAGGGAATATGCGAAAATCAAACAAGAAATTAGTGGTTCCTTTTTATATTCTTGATGTTTTTTTACTAACAATAATTTACACGATATGAGTAAATAACCTTAAAAGTAGCATATGGAATATTCTGAAACATTATTTTTTTAAAGTTAAGAACTATTGGTTCATTAAAGTATTTTTTTACAAATGCAGTTATAAAAATACTAAAAATAGGAGTATTAGCAGTTTACATGATAATCATTCCATATTCCAGATGAAAAAATAAATGGCTTTGAATATCTGTCTCATAATTGTGGTTTTAGAGGCATAATTTGAAAAGCTCAAATAATTTAATTATTTTTTAAAGATAATTCCCCCATGATTTCAATTTAGAACACATATAAAATATAAATAACTTTTCATTAATATAGACTGCAAGGTTTGGGTAAAATCTATACTTCAAAACATCAAATTTCTAATTTGCCCCGTGTTTGAAATAGCTATAATGTATTGTATTTCCCAATAAATACTTTTAGAAAGAATAGTATAAAAATGTAAAAATAATTACCTAATCTATAAGCACAATTTTTTAAAATTTTTGCAAATGTATGGTTGGTTTGTACATTAAACCACCTATTTTTATGCATAATAATGGTTAATTTGGCAGGAACCTGCAACCTAGGGTGATCCACAGTATCTTCTGTTAACAAGTTTACATGATAATCATTCCATATTCCAGATGAAAAAATAAATGGCTTTGAATATCTGTCTCATAATTGTGGTTTTAGAGGCATAATTTGAAAAGCTCAAATAATTTAATTATTTTTTAAAGATAATTCCCCCATGATTTCAATTTAGAACACATATAAAATATAAATAACTTTTCATTAATATAGACTGCAAGGTTTGGGTAAAATCTATACTTCAAAACATCAAATTTCTAATTTGCCCCGTGTTTGAAATAGCTATAATGTATTGTATTTCCCAATAAATACTTTTAGAAAGAATAGTATAAAAATGTAAAAATAATTACCTAATCTATAAGCACAATTTTTTAAAATTTTTGCAAATGTATGGTTGGTTTGTACATTAAACCACCTATTTTTATGCATAATAATGGTTAATTTGGCAGGAACCTGCAACCTAGGGTGATCCACAGTATCTTCTGTTAACAAGTTTACATGATAATCATTCCATATTCCAGATGAAAAAATAAATGGCTTTGAATATCTGTCTCATAATTGTGGTTTTAGAGGCATAATTTGAAAAGCTCAAATAATTTAATTATTTTTTAAAGATAATTCCCCCATGATTTCAATTTAGAACACATATAAAATATAAATAACTTTTCATTAATATAGACTGCAAGGTTTGGGTAAAATCTATACTTCAAAACATCAAATTTCTAATTTGCCCCGTGTTTGAAATAGCTATAATGTATTGTATTTCACAATAAATACTTTTAGAAAGAATAGTATAAAAATGTAAAAATAATTACCTAATCTATAAGCACAATTTTTTAAAATTTTTGCAAATGTATGGTTGGTTTGTACATTAAACCACCTATTTTTATGCATAATAATGGTTAATTTGGCAGGAACCTGCAACCTAGGGTGATCCACAGTATCTTCTGTTAACAAGGACATTTTCACAAGCATATATGCTCAAAAATCAACTATGCCTCAAACATGTTTTCCTGAGATAAGATCATTTGACTTTTTACTTTTACTCACCAAGAGAGATGAATATGTTAGAACAACGTTTGGATTGTCACTTAAAAATCAGCAAACTTTGAGCAGATGGTACCAGCATGTTGATGGAGCACCAGATTTTAGTAAAAGGAGCTTAGTGACATTTAGCGTGGTATTATAGTGGGATGCCACCTTTGTGGAAAATCAGTTCGTGAAATTTCGGACATTCTGTAGAAACCACACTCCACTGTGAGTGATGTAGTTGTGAAGTGGAAGTGTCAAGGCTGTGAAACTGCAGAAAAACGAAGTAGCAGGCTGAAAAAATATTTCGAACGCAGCCGTATAATTCTGAAAAGTGTAGTGAAACAAAATTGCAATTCCTCGTTGGTTGAAATCACTCAGAAGTTCCAAATTTTATCAGGAGTTAGTGTTAGCATCAGGGCTGTTCGTCTAGAGTTAAAATACCTGGGATTCCGTGGTCGTGTAGTCATTTCCAAGCCTGACATCATTCCTCAGAATGCGAATCATCGATTACAATTGTGCAAAGCTCACCGCCATTGGACAGTGGACATGTGGAAAAATATTCTTTGGCAACATTTTGGCTCTATTTACAATCTGGCAGTCCGATGGATGCGTCTGGGCTTGACGGATGTCCGGCAAGTGCTTTTTACGTGACTGCAATGTGACGACTGTAAAGTTTGGTGGTGTCAGCGTCTTGGTGTGAAGTATATTTCATGGTTTGCTCTGGGTCACTTAACTCCTGTGGTTGGAAACATGAACTCTGAGATGTAAGTGGACATACTAGACAATGCTGCCCTCTCAACTCAATGGCATTATTTTGGGGAAGGCCCATTCCTCTTTCAACAGGATAACTGCTCCATTCATACATCGAGACCTGCACACTCTTGGTTTGACGAAATGGGTGCTCAAAAACTGCACTGGCCTTCTCAGAGTCCCGATCTAAGTCCATAGAACACTTTTGGGAAGAATTAGAACGCAGATATAGTGGTCAGCAAAATCGACCATTCTGACTGCCAGCACTCACTTCAGCTGTGTCAATTTCTATGGCCACCTATCAAAAACTGGTGGAAAGTCTCCCTGAGTGTGTACAGGCTGTCATCGATTCGAAATGGGGAAAAGGGGACCAATATCATATTAATGTATGCCTCAGGACTCTTCCGAGTTCGTATATGTATGTATGTATGTATGTATGTATGTATGTATGTATGTATGTATGTATGTATGTATGTATGTATGTATGTATGTATGTATGTATGTATGTATGTATGTATGTATGTATGTATGTATGTATGTATGTATGTATGTATGTATGTATGTATGTATGTATGTATGTATGTATGTATGTATGTATGTATGTATGTATGTATGTATGTATGTATGTATGTATGTATGTATGTATGTATGTATGTATGTATGTATGTATGTATGTATGTATGTATGTATGTATGTATGTATGTATGTATGTATGTATGTATGTATGTATGTATGTATGTATGTATGTATGTATGTATGTATGTATGTATGTATGTATGTATGTATGTATGTATGTATGTATGTATGTATGTATGTATGTATGTATGTATGTATGTATGTATGTATGTATGTATGTATGTATGTATGTATGTATGTATGTATGTATGTATGTATGTATGTATGTATGTATGTATGTATGTATGTATGTATGTATGTATGTATGTATGTATGTATGTATGTATGTATGTATGTATGTATGTATGTATGTATGTATGTATGTATGTATGTATGTATGTATGTATGTATGTATGTATGTATGTATGTATGTATGTATGTATGTATGTATGTATGTATGTATGTATGTATGTATGTATGTATGTATGTATGTATGTATGTATGTATGTATGTATGTATGTATGTATGTATGTATGTATGTATGTATGTATGTATGTATGTATGTATGTATGTATGTATGTATGTATGTATGTATGTATGTATGTATGTATGTATGTATGTATGTATGTATGTATGTATGTATGTATGTATGTATGTATGTATGTATGTATGTATGTATGTATGTATGTATGTATGTATGTATGTATGTATGTATGTATGTATGTATGTATGTATGTATGTATGTATGTATGTATGTATGTATGTATGTATGTATGTATGTATGTATGTATGTATGTATGTATGTATGTATGTATGTATGTATGTATGTATGTATGTATGTATGTATGTATGTATGTATGTATGTATGTATGTATGTATGTATGTATGTATGTATGTATGTATGTATGTATGTATGTATGTATGTATGTATGTATGTATGTATGTATGTATGTATGTATGTATGTATGTATGTATGTATGTATGTATGTATGTATGTATGTATGTATGTATGTATGTATGTATGTATGTATGTATGTATGTATGTATGTATGTATGTATGTATGTATGTATGTATGTATGTATGTATGTATGTATGTATGTATGTATGTATGTATGTATGTATGTATGTATGTATGTATGTATGTATGTATGTATGTATGTATGTATGTATGTATGTATGTATGTATGTATGTATGTATGTATGTATGTATGTATGTATGTATGTATGTATGTATGTATGTATGTATGTATGTATGTATGTATGTATGTATGTATGTATGTATGTATGTATGTATGTATGTATGTATGTATGTATGTAGCTTATATCAGCAATGTTGAACATTTTTGAATCTCTTGAATCTTTTGTCATTGTAACTCTTTTTTATATTGCAAATTTTTGTTTCGTTCAATTATTTTATCGTTATGGCTGTAAAATTTTAATAAATAAAACACAGCAGAAACACGTTGAAAATATTTGGTTTCTCTATCTCATTTCATATTTTCAGCAGATGGTAGATACCTCAAGATTTATTTTATACATATATATTTGATTTGTGTTATAGAAGAGTTGTGTTTCATCGTTTTTATCGTTTTGGCTGCAAAATTTCTTTACGTAATTAAAATAGTAAAAACTAATTGAAAATATTCGATTATCCTTCTTGATTCCTATTTCCAGTGGTTGGTAGAGCCCTCAAGATTAATTTTAAATACACAAAGTTATACATTATTATATTTTTAATATAGAGAAGTTGTGATTAATCGTTTTATCGTTGTGACTGTGAAATTTTCTTTACTTAATTGAAATATTCTATATTTTATAATAAAGCAAAGAATCTATGGATCTGACAGTGTGTCGATCTGTCCCCCTACAGAAAGCTACTTAAAATAGACATAGAACTCTAAAATTTTCAACATAAGTAGTTTTGACCTTCTAATTTGACTTTAAAAAAAAAATCGTTATAACTTTAATTATTTTTTTTACAAAGCGAATTCTCATGGGGGTGCAGCTTTGAAATGTTTCACACAAGTAGTTTTTGCCTTGTTTTTGGACTTGAACAGAATGTTAAAATTTTGATTATTTTTTTTTCTTTTTTTTCTTTTTAATTTAATTTTAATTTTTTTTTCTAAGCGACTTTTAATAGGAGTATAGGTCTAAAATTTTCAAAATTAGTAGTTTTGGCCTTCTAATTGGACTTTTGAAAAAAATAATTTTAAAATTGAGAGTCTGAGAAACAAAGTGGTCCAAGTGACTTTTCTTAACTTTTGAGAAAATACACTTTAAAGTTTCTGATTTATATTAATTTTGTAAGAAAATTATTTGTTGTTCAAATACTAAACACTGGAATGAAGATATCACTAGTTTTTATAGAATTTAATATAAATAAGAAACTTTAAAGTGTATTTTCTCAAAAGTTAAGAAAAGTCATTTAGACCCCTTTGCTTCTCAGGCCCTCAATTTTAATTTGTTTCCTTTAATTATTTTTTTATACAAAGTGACTTCGAAAAGAAATAGAGATCTAAAATGTTCATCATGAGTAGTTTTGGCCTTCTAATTTGAGTTTTGACAAACCTAATGTTAAAATTTTAATTATTTTTTTTAATTAATTGTATTATTTTTTTTTTATGAAGCGACTTCTAATAGGCGTACAGCTATGGAATTTTCAACAAAAGTAGTTCTGCCCCCTTAATTTTGCTTCTCACAGATACAAAGTTAAAATATTCTCAGAGGTGTGTCTAGGGTTGTAGAATTGGATAAATGGAGAAATTTGTTCTGTTTCTCGACAGAGGATGGGGTCCTAATATTAAGGGCTGCCAAGTAGTTTATCTTTTATCGAGTGAAACGAGATTGTATATGCACATCAATGAACCCTTTAGCGAGTCAAGAGAGATTGTTTTTGCGCAGAAATGAACTTTTCAGTGTTTGTGGGAAAACTGTGTTTTTGTAAAAATCAAGCTTTTAGTGAGCAAAGCGAGCTTTGTTTTGCACAATAACTGACTTTTCAGCGAGCGACGCGAGATTGTTCTTGAAGTGTCGAAAGCTGGAACTTAAACACCAATGACGGGTCTCCACAACGCGGGGCCACACAGCCAGTAATTAATATATTTAGTGTTTGGTAGAGCCACCCGCAGGATTTATTTGAATTGTACATATTATTGTATTTTATCTTTGCAGATGTAAGATTTTCTTTACTTAATTACAATCTATCTTAATAAAAACCCATTGAAAATATTCAACTTCAGTATTTTAATCCCCAGTTTCAGTGGTTGGAACAGCTCTAAAGATTTATTTTAATAATGAAAAGCTATGTATTATTTTAATTGTGTTAACAACTTTTGAAGCGTTATTGCAGCAATAAAATCTGTCACATTTGGAAACTGCGTTCCTTTAACTGATGCGAAAATTCTGGTAGTTCCATACCATCCAAGAAACAAATTAATTTAATGTCAGAGTCAAAGGAAACCTGTTGTGAAAAATAAATCCCCAAGGCAGTCCACATAAATATATTTACTCAAGTATTTTTGAGTTAATGTTCAAATTACATTTTTATGATATTTCGGGCTTTTCTGTGAAAAAAATGATGTGTCTAAAGTGTCCCTATATATCAGT
This sequence comes from Linyphia triangularis, assembly GCA_963978545.1. Lineage (NCBI taxonomy): Eukaryota > Metazoa > Arthropoda > Arachnida > Araneae > Linyphiidae > Linyphia > Linyphia triangularis. The sequence goes on from OZ021733.1 coordinate 66,279,968, forward strand.
GCTACATCCTAATGAATAAAACTTTGCAACTTTTTGTAAAACATGTTTATCTCTAGATTACTTTAAAACGAATAGTAAACAATCTTGTACAATTGATTTTGTTACTTAGTAAAAAAGTAGCGTATTGAATCTATAAAAATATTCTTTTGATAGATACGCAACCTCTCAATTACATCAATAACATAAAAACAAGCCTTCATCCTAATAACATCTCGATTAGTTTCAAGAAAACGACTCAATATTTCACAGTAATTAAACTGTCCCAAAAATTATAATACCTAAAAAAAAGCACACAGAATAAGATTCTCTCATCTAATTAATTATTTTGCACGAAAAGGCAAAGAATCCCACTGGTAGAAAAATCGACCACGGATTAGAGGAAAAATGGTTTGTTTTCGCAAACAATACCGGACAATTAATTCCAGGCCCTATTGGGATTTGTACGTTGGGCCCCTCATTTCTTTTCTGCATTTCAAAGCTTTGTTTTCTTTAGGATCGTACGTCCCATTATTTTCGAAGCTGTGTTCCCACTTTTTTGCTCCAATGGCGCTTTCTAATCAGAAGTAGTAATTAAATTGCCAGTTCAACTCTTGAGATGTATACTTGTGCATTGATACTTATTAAATTGCTTTGCATTGGATTCTTGAGAGATATTCATTTATACCACTGTTATTTTCTTTTCACGTATCAACTATGCTTTTCGTTAAATGTTATTGTTTGATATTTTTATAAAATTTTAACTACATCCTGATTTAAAATGAGCACAACATCTAAGGCACATTTAATGACAGATAAAAAATTTCTTTTCAAATGGAGAACAGTAATAACAGTCTCCATTTTTAATATGGTGTTGCATCTGATTTTTTTTAAACAATTACCTATACATGTAACGGCGAAATGATATTGACCGTCTTAATAAGCAAGTCGTGGTCGAATTAAAACAATAATGCATTTCCAGAGACGAGGATGGTAGTACCCGGGTGATGCTTGGCGAGCAAAGAGTTGAATTATTTCAAAAAGGTGTTGCCGAATAGAGATCTGAGGTTTTCTTTAGATTGGTGATGCTCCAAAGAACCGGTCCAAGCCAGTTTAAGCTAGACTCGACCAGATTCAAGGTGCATCTCACAAATTTCGTAAAACGCTAGAAAATACTAAAAGAAAAAGGCAGTACTAAAGGAAATGTAAATCTGACAGGATACGTTAAGGAGACTTGGTACCCTTAAAACTATTTATTTAATTTATGCCTTTAAAATTATAATTTTTACACATTTGGATGTATTGCTATGCAAAAATTAAATTTTATTTAAACAAAAGTTTACATATTGTTCTAAATTTTCAATATTTTAAAATTAAAAAAGAAAGTTCATAAAATTTCAAATTATATCTTCTTTTAAATTTTTCAATATTTTTGCCGAATTTTTTGAAAAAAATGTTCCTAGTAATGTACTCTAAATTTGTAGACATCTGATTTTCAATAAGAAAAATTGTTTTGAAAAAAAAAAGAAAAAAAAAAAAAATTCTACACCTATAGGGAAAAAAATCTTAAAAAAAAATATTTTTGAACATTTAGATTAGTAAAAAAATATATATATGTATATGTGTTATTAAAATATCTATGCCAATTTTTTGCAAATGGATCTTTAGAATGACACAGAGAAGTCATTTAATTTATATTTGCTGTAGTTTTAACATTTTGAGTAAGGTGGGAATTACAAAAACCACGAACCGAAAAACCTCGTTCGAAACATCGAAGGAACTATTGCAACTGTGCTAAATTCTCCAAAGAAATATACTTTTTATGCAATTGCAATTATCGGATCAGCTCAAATACTTGCCATAATAAGAAGAAGGTTTCAAAGGTTATAAACACAGAAAAAATAGAAAATCAACATTTTTATAATTTTTTTTGAAAATAAGGGGTACCAAGTCCTCTTAATCAGGAAAACCATTTTGATGGTTTTTGCATCTATGAGGCATATCTATTCTCAGCAGTTTCAAGCTATAAAATATATTCAATAGCTCCAAACTTATGAAAAATGTTATTCATCTCGCAACGAAGTTGATGACCCTTTAAATAAAACAACGCCTCATGTTATACACGTCTTAAAATAAAATAGAATTTGGTTTATATATTAGTAATAAAACATAATTGGAAAAGTTTTTTTTTTTCCAGTTTCTTAAATGTTTTGTTCATTGATTACATTTTTTATATAGTTTTTCCATTTGATACGAAACACAATGTATTTGTTAAAGTAAAGAAAGTTTTTTATTTTGTATGTTCTCGAAATGTTTCACATGTAATGCTCATTGTCTATGTTTGGGTACTTACGGAATATTTTTAAAATTTCCATTTATAACGTTCTACCGGCCTCATTATTTTATTAAACATGGATTGACTATAGGGAGTTCACTAACATTAATTTCGTATTGTTGACTTTCAATGCAACGCGCTGATGAAATCACATCCTAATTTCAAGAACATATAGCCTACTAGACGAAAAACGAGATAAACATTGAGCAATAGTCCACTGTGATTTCCTATCAGCTTTTATAGTTTGTTGTTCTCCCTGTCTAGTTTAGTACAAAGCAACACTACGGAGAAACTACATCATTTTTATACGCTTTCCTTCTTGTTGGGGCCTTTTTCAGATCCACTTTTATGTGTGGAATGTTTATTTTTGTTGCTTCAACTTCCTGGACGCAAACGCGCAAACTTTGTTCTCTTTGTACGACTTCAAATGGTAGCAACAAATAAGATGACGTTACAGGGAGAAAGTAAAAAGAGAAAAAAAACACTGCTACTTTCACCGTTAACTTCGCAAGAGTTGAGCAAGTTTACGACTCTACCATCCTTTTTTTTCTGTATTTGATTCTCAGGCCATTTTCAGTCCTAGATTCCAATCGGGGGTGCGAGGTCTCCAAATCAAATATATTTTCTCTTTTTTTACTTCAGCCATATATCCATTCCCTCCCTGAAATTAAGCCTTTTCAAAGTACTACGAAGACACTGGTATCTTGCAGGATTTGGGGTTGAGCCTTTGGTATAAGGTTTGGGATCACAATTTTGATTTGTTTTGTTTTCCGCTCAGCAGTGGCGGTTTCTCCATTAAAAAGTTATTGGTTCTTCTATATCCCTTTCCTGTAATTTGGATTGTTACGGTGTTTTGGAAGTCTTGTTGGATTTCGCCTGTTTCTATCATTTTCTCCCGGAATCTTTCAGTGATGAGTTTGTTATGTCATTTTAACACTAACGCCTGTTAATATCGTAAAGATAAGGACACAAATAACTCGAAATTACTTGAAAGTTTTCTTTTGAAGTTTTCTAATTTTGTGAGTTAAAATTTTTAGTTTTCGCAATGGACTTAAAACGAAGTTTTGTTTTAAAAAATTTTTGCGATGAATTTATGTTTAAAAAAGAATTTACTATAAGCGATTAAATAAACTTAAACACAGTGACAAAAGTATAAGTTCATAATCTTACACATATTCTTTTGTTTGACTTAAATGAACAATTGATTGACGGATATATTAGCTAAATATTTAGGTTGTATGTTAACAATAGTTAATGTTAATAAAAACATAAATTCGCTTTTATTGAACTTATCGGTATCGAAAGTTTTAATTTAATTGTACTCGGCCATAGGCTGCAGAGATTTTTAATAGTGTTGTCAAAACTTAAACATTAGAAATAAAATGACGTCTCAAAATTTTTTAAATTCTCAATGTATATATCTATATATTATTAGTGTAAGAAATAATACAAATATTTTGGAATAAAATGGCATAAGAATTTTGTTTCTATAATTTGTAGAACATTAAATGTCTAAGTTTTTGTTACATTACAACTGTATCTCGGACATGCTATCTGGAAACTTTGAAACCGTTTTTATTTAAAAATCATGAAGACAACTTTTGATGTGAATTATAAAAAGTAATCTATCTATATTAAAAAAAAGTTAGGAATGAAATTTTGTGTATCGTGTATCTCAAATTCTGGTGCAAGGAGAACCGTGAAATTTGAAACGTAAGTAGTTTCTGCACTCATTTAGTTTCAAAAGAAAAAATTTTGTTGAATTGTTAATTAGTTTTTGTTTAGTTAAATTTTTAAAATTTGGCCGTAATGGTAATCCAATGGGACACATTTTTTCTCCTACGCCTCTCTCGCAATAACTACTCGAAATATTTACTTTTTTTGATTGAAAAAAATATGGTTCGAATCTTTGAAATGCCCTCTAGGCGATGGAATTAAAAAATTTGTTAAATGATGAAAAATTCAATTAGATACATACTGTTTTAGATAGCACTACCACCCATTTTTTCTGCATCCTTCTCCCCCTCAAAAAGGGGAATTCCCGTTTTTTGGCCGTAGCGTGTGTGAGGGTGGGGGAATTATGACGTCATATACCATACATAAATCCAAGTACGATCTATAAAACTCATTAATATTTTTAATTGACTTTCTGCTAAAAAACTGATTGTCGGCATTTACTTGGTTGATTTTTTTATTAGTTTTTTTAATTACACATTTCAAAAATTTGCGTAATATAAAATTATTGTTCATGTCCTTGGGTACTTTTGTATTTCTTAATTTGAAATCGGCCATCAAGTTCATAGCGGTAGATGCGGTATGCATTAAATTGCTATAATGAGCTGTTTTAATTTTTGGGAAGAAAAGAATATTTTGGAATTTCGTTCTTCGAAAACAGAGCGTATTTTTGGTTTGTGTTTAAATCTTTTTCTATTGTTTAATTGTTATACGTGCAAAATTGGCCTGTGTGAAGGGGTGTTTGTGTAAATTCTTTTGTTAAGTATGATTTCTTTTTATTGCAGAATTTCGTTTCTTTTTCACATGCATCATTCTTATAATTGCTAATGTTTTTCGATAAATTTCGATTTTGTATTTTTTTAATCGGTGTTTAGTGTTATATATCTTGTTCTATATTTTTTTTTAACGTAAGCTATTGTTTTGGGGTATAATATTGTTGGTATGTGTTTAAATCTTTTTCTTTTGTTTAATTGTTATACATGCAAAATTGGCCTGTGTGAAGAGGTGTTTGTGTAAATTCTATTGTTAATTATGATTTCTTTTTATTCCAGAATTTCGTTTCTTTTTCACATGCATCATTGATAATGTTTTTCAATAAATTTCAATTTTGTATTCGGGGGTTGGCGAGCGTTAGCGAGCAGGGGGCGGAGCCCCCTAGTTTTTAACAAAAATGAAGTGATTTTTAAATTTTTTTTTTAGATATATCAAATTTAGGAAGTATCAAAATTTTGAAGTTTTTTATTTAAAAAAAAAAAAGAAAAAATAAATTTGAAAATTTAAAATAGCTTTTTAAAGTTTTAAAGCATCATAGATTACTACATAAAAAATTTTAGAAAAATAATTGTAAAAATAAAATTTTATAATTTTGAGTCCCAGACTCCCTCAATATTTGTTTTTCCATTATTCGAAATGAAATGGGGAGATAGTGTGATCCATACGGGGATCTTACAGATTCAGGATTTTCTGTATTCTATAGAAGGTACACAATAATGTAATGACACGAAATATAAATGCAAATGAAAAATTGTTACCCCCGTTGTGGCAACATACTAGTAAATGTCTAAATAAGAAATATTACAATAAGAAGTAAGTATTTCTGCAAAACTACCTCCCCATTTGATCATTTTATTGAATTACCGATTCAAATTTTTGAACTGCGCCCATTCACGAAAACGTTTAATCGCGCCCAACACAATTTTTTTACCAAATTGAGAATTGTCAGAACCAAAGTATTTAAATTTATAAAAACAATTGTCGTTAATAATGTTTTCAAATCACAACAAAATAATAATCTTTTAATTTTTCTCGATTAATCAATGAATGCATTTAATTAACTGCTTCATATGATCCGCAATTTCAAGTGGATATATAAATGCCTAAGATATCTGTTTGGATAAGTGTAATTTAATTTCATAATAATATCATCTCACAGCTAAAGGTAAATTCCTTTATTTACTTTCAATGGAATTAATCCCTGAGCAAATTGTTTCTAAATGGATAAAAAGTATAAATCCATTCAAATTATTTTTCGTTGAAATAAAATTATGAAAACAAATACCAATGTAATGCTTTTGTCAATCGGATATTTAAAAAAAAAAGTAATCTTAAACAATAACACATGATAATTTTATAGAAAATTCTGTAAAATAAAACTATATAACAAAAAAAAATTAAATGTTTCCGTAAACGTTAAAACAACGTTTTCTGTTTCTATATTTGTTTTGTCTTTTGATATTTTTTATCACTTATTTCTAAATATTCCTAGTGTTGTTAATTTTTTTTAATGCACTGCACTAAACTGAATCAGTATTTTTACATTAAAATACGTAAGCAATCGTTACTAATACTGATTTATCTTACTGTAAAGAGAAATCAAATTGCATTATAAATCATATAAACTAGCTGCGTAGCCCCGCGTTATGGAGACACGTCATTGTGTCCCAACATTTGACGTTGCGCAAGATCACTTCACCAGCTGAAAGTTCATTGTTGCGCAAAAAAAAGCTCGCTTTACTCGCTAAAAGGTTAATTGCTCGGTAACCCTTTCACCTATCGAAAAACAATAAAAACTAATTAGATTTTTATCATTCTGTTTGGAAATTCAAAATTATAAGGCTAAAACTACTTATGTTTAAAATTTAAAAGCTCTAACATGGCTTGAAGTAACTTAAAAAAAAAAGTAATTGAAAAAAATTAATTGAAAATACCATTTTCCTTGTTAAAAGCATAAATAAAAGGCCAGAAATACTTTTGTTGAAAATTTCAGAGCACTGTGACTATTAGAAGTCGTTTGTAAAAAAAAACTAAATAACATTAACATTCTATTTAGCAAAATAAAAAATATTAGGCTAAAACTACTTACGTTGAAAATTTCAGAGTTCTACACATATTTAAAACTACTTCATAAAAACTTTAAATAATAAATTAAAGAAAAACAAATTAAATTTATAACATTATCTTTATCAAAAACATAGTTAAAAGGTCATAACTAATTAAGTTTATGTCCTACATATATTGGAAATCACTTTCTATAAAGCCACAAGGATAGAGCCACACACATACTTTGTTTTATTATTATAGATAACTAAAAGTCCTTTGAAAATGAGTTATCAATTAAAAGTAAAATATATGATTTTGTTGTTTGTACTTCAAAATAAAATGTACTAAATCTAAGAATAACATTCTACCTTGGTAGAATTTTTTGAAAATAAAATCTAAATACTTTTTTTTCTAAATATTTACTTCTAAATTCCATTGTACTTTCCTTTACATAAGTACAGGAATGTCTGGTTTAACACGCATCCAATTTTCCAAAAACAAAGAATATAATATTTAATCATCAATCTAACATATATTTTTAAAAACCTAATATTAAGTAATGATTTTAAACTTTATGTTTGTTATGATGTTTAAAATTACTTGGAGACTCCTCCCACAGCTCACTGACGCTCTCCATTCTACGAAGACTAATGAAATCTCTTGGCTTGAAGATTTTTTCAAAGGAAACATATATTTTTGTAAAACATAATTTTGAGTAATGATTTTATTTTTTATGTGTGTTATAGCGCTTAAAATTACTCGGAGACTCCTCCCACTGCTCGCTGATGCTCTCCATTCCACGAGGACAAATGGAATCCCTTGGCTTGAAGATTGCTCCGCAATTGCCAAAGGAAACATAGATTTTTGTAAAACATAATTTTAGTAATGATTTTACTTTTTGGGATTGTTATAGCGTTTAAAATTGCTAGGAGACTCCTCCCACAGCTCGCTGACGCTCTCCATTCTAAAAGGACTAATGAAATCTCTTGGCTTGCTTTGCAAACTAGAAGATTGCATCGCAATTGCCAAATGATGCGTTTAACTTTTAGTAAAATTTGTGTGTGTGTTTGAAAACAGTTAATAATAAGGATATCCAAACACATTAAACCCTTTAAGGACGATCAGCCCGAAAACGGCCCTGTAAGGACAAACACGGCCGATTTCGGCCGGTTTCTTCCAGGCATAGGGGTGTCCGGAATGGTCGGAAAAGAACACACGTTTCAACTCTTGGAGGGGTGGGGTTGTACTCTATTGTATACGATTTCCTGCTTTCAGTTGACAAAAGGTGTGTGTGCTTTTGAAAATCAGCCATGCATATGAATTTCCCTTCAAGAGTACTTGAGAAGTATGGTTTCTTCTCTCTTCTAAGTTTTCTGAGTTAAAAGATCATTATTAAAGTCAGAATATAGGAAGTAAGAATAATGAAAAAAAATTCAAAAAGCATCGCAAAATCAAAAGCCTTTGATCTGCAAGCTGAAAAGAATGTTTGCACTTATTAAATGCATAATGTACAAATGATAAATGCAGAACTGTGGATCTAGTTTAGAAATACATGTGTCATTGCTAATGGTTTTTAAGTACCCTTTTCAAATCCATCTCTTCCTCTGTCACACGCATAATTCAGAATTTTAAGGGACACTAGGAATTATAATTTCGGCTAAACGATAAGTTGAAAATACCCCAATTATTATCAGAGTACTCAAACTTATTACAAGAAGCTTGAAACCCCTGCCATATCGTTGTTATTTTCAGCGTGTTTTATGTAGTAAGAGTATACGGTTGTTCAATTAGTCACATTTTTAATTCATAATGAGTAAAAGAAAAATAGCATTAAATAAAGCAAAGATTGAGGAGCTTTTATTTGCGGTGGATAGCAGTGACATCAAGCTGACCAGTGAAGACGATGGTTGACCATCAGATCCATTTGCAAATATTTCCTTCATCACAAATGCCGATTAAGATGATGATCTTGTGGAAAACTGTGACAGAATTTCACTAAACATAAGAGGGTCATTCTACGAAAAATCAGGAATATCAAAATAAAAAAATAAAAAAAATAAATAAAAAAAAAAAAAAAAAAAATGTTGATACTCGCTATAAAAAGAGATATAATTAAGAGTAATAATATAATTACAGTGGTTAAGATAAAAAAAAAAAAAAAAAAAAAAAAAAAAAATTACATTTTTTTTTATAAATAATATGAAAAGCAGTGTACATGAAAGTATATAAAAACCTACTGAGAATTATTTAATGAAGTTAAATAAAAAATTTATATATATAAAATATAAGTAACATTACTACTTTTACAACTGGTAAAATTACACAACTTAAAAAGAGACCAAATATAATACTTTTAGTGCAAATTTTCATTTTCGTAAGATTTTCCGAAACAATAATTTGACTATGTTTATTTCTGAAAAATTAGCTAAGCGGAAGAGAATATAAGTTTTTAATAAAAATCCATTATATGCATTGCCAATTTTTGCATTCATAAAAGTAATGCATAAAAGTAGTGCATTCATATAGTAGTTCGTAAAAGCGACCTTTTAGTGACAGTCCCAGCCCAAATTTTTATTGAATGCATTTTCATCGCCATCGAATCTATCTGCCAAGTTTCAGACCAATTGGATGACGGCAACGGGGTTAATTAGGCCCTCAAATTTACCAAAGTGCTACTTTCGCTACGATTTTTGATTTAAATCGAATTAAATATCAAAATTGGCAATGCATATAAAGGATTTATATTAAAAACTTATATTCTCCTCCGTTTAGCTAATTTTTCAGAAATAAACATAGTCAAATTATTGTTTCGGAAAATCTTACGAAAACAAAAATTTGCACTAAAAATGTAGTCAAAAGAACTTATTTGTTTAATTTATAAAATATTAGCCTGCAAAATAGTAAAAATAGTAAATGCTGACTTTCCACGGATGTGTCATTTAACTGTTTGGGAATAAAATTTGAGTAATGAAATATTTTTTTGCAATTTTAAATTGAGGGCCTGAGAAGCAAAGAGGTCCAAGTGATTTTTTTAATGAATGGAGTAAGTAATGCATTTGAAACTAAAAATATGCAAAATAAATCTTAATAGGTATATGTAAAAACAGCTAGTGATGTTTTCATTCCAGAGGTTAATATGTTTACAACAAATAATTTTCATACAATTTAATATAAATAAGAAACTTTAAAATGTATTTTCTCAAAAGTTAAGAAAAGTCACTTAGACCACCCCTTTGCTTCTCAGTCTCTCAATTTCAATTAATTAAATCTCTCATAGTAAGGTTGTTTATACCTAAAAAAATATTTTATTAGTGCAATAACCCCTCTATATATCGCTCATCAATATATTGCATATTTGTATCAGGTTTTTGCTATGTCTCCTATTTTTTTTCTGATTTTTGGATTATATTCTTCAATTTTCCAAAATTTGAAAAAAATGTGTTATGTACATGGACATAATATTAAAATGTAAAGGAAACTACTCTTACTTTATTAATTAAGTGATTTATTTCTATTGTAACGCATACTTTCGCTCCTAAGTGTTTTTATAAAGTGCACATGTTCATAATTTATTCTCCTAACATTTAATCTTATCGCTCGATATATAGTGAGATCGGGTATATCATGCATTTTACCTGCCTCCCAACAATCGCCATATATCGAGTGGCTACAGTATACTTTTTGTAATAAACACCAGTTACACAAATTCCTGATTTTCCATAGAAAGACACACGAGTAATCAAAATTTTAATTTTTTTGTAATCTGAATGGGTAAAAATAATACATGACTGAACTGTTTTCAAAGATATAAATTAAATCCAGAAAGGAACCGCTATATTTCTGGGGAAAAGTGAACACATTCCGAGTGGGGTGTGGAAGGGTCCTTCAGGCTATGTCCGTCCCATCTGCAGTTCAAATCATTAACAATTCTGTGATGACAGCCGTCACACCTTCAGTCAGAGGGGGAAAAGGATCGCCCTAATCGTCAGGCACGAATGGGAGGGTCGATTTTTGAAATTTCTTTGCCAAAAAGAGCCCGTCCTTAACGATATTGTCTGAAAACCCCTCTTCGGATCGAAAGGGTTAAGTTAATAAATGAAAACAAGAAAATAAAAAAATAAAAAAAATAAATAAAAAAAAAAAATGGAAAGCAATTTATTTAGAAACTCTGTGGCTAGATCCCCACCCCTGCCCTCCTTCGAGAAATGTACACACATTACAACTGGAAAACTTGTCGGGTTGGGAAGGAAAACTTAAAAACGTAAAACATCCAAACAACTGAATGAAAACCTGAAATAGAAAAAGGCAAGAACGAAAAAGTTACGAATTTAGTAATATTACGTAACTTATTAGATACTCCGTGTTTATTAGATACTTATGTTTTACTATATTCCTTACCTTAGTATATGCATAAGTTCCTAATATAAATGGAAGCGCTTTAAAATATGCTGCTCAGTAAAATTCCTTTTTAAAATTAAAGCTTCCAGATTTAAGTCTGGTACATAGTTTACTGCGCATTTTTTTAGATAAGGAAAATAAAATACGAAAGACAATCCTTTTCTTATAGACAAAAGGGAGGGAAGAAGAATTCGTTGGTTTTATGCACAATGGACAAAAATTAAATCCACGCTAAACACTTGTATCTACCGTATTTTAGTTATTGGTAGTAACAGACATCTTCGTTTAAAAGTTTAGCATTTGAATTGCTTTGACTTGGCATACCATTTAAGGCTTTGTATCAAAATAAATAAGACTCCAGCAAAATCTTTCGGAAAAATTCCTTTAAACCAAAACAGGGGACAAAACCCACTTTCCGAAAAGCGGGAAACGAAAAAAATATCGCTGACTGCACAAAACCTACTGGATCGAAGCCTCAACTAAGGCTGCAAGGGTCAGGAGACGGAAAATGAGAAAACGTGGGGGCAAAAAAAAAAAAAAAAAAAAAAAAAACATGGAACACGAAAATGCGCTGAGACTAGAAATGAGAAGTTTTCCATACTTAAAGACGAAACCGAGCAAGGAAATAATAAGTTTTTACAGCTTTTGCTATTATCAGAGCATCAAGATACCAAACTCAACCAAGAGGCTCAACTGAGAAAATCGCAGAAAATCAGGGAAATGTAATTTTTATTTTTGATGTGTCTTTATCTTACATCAATACGGATTATGTTTGTTCACTTACTAAATTTTTTAAAAGATTAGCATTTAATTTGGTTAATATTTTTCTTACAATGTAATTATTACATTTTTACCAATTGAATGAAAATAGCAAAATTCTTTTTGTACAATTGAGAGTCGTTTAAAGTGATTAATTGATTTTTAAGCACACATTTATGAAGTGTAAAAGATGCTTTAAATTAAACTATGTAGTTGCAAGTGTACCTGTTAAAAACATTAAATGAAAATGACCAAGGACAATCTATTTTTTTCAGGAAACTATCTAAAGATATCTCTATATTGTGTAAATATTGTTTTATTTTCTAAATAAAAGTGTATACGCTTAGACTGAAGTCCTTACGCATGATTGTGTTTTAAGTACTAATACATAATTGGCTGCAATGGATAGTAAACCTTCTACAATAGAAACAAGTCCCGCCTTTAATGTTGATTTCCGACTCTCTTTTTGCTTGCGAGTAACTTCTCGTCCCTTACTTCTATGGCCTATCTCAGACATAGTCCTTAAAAGTTGAAACATCTTGCACCATACCCATTTTGCATAGGTTTTTAGACACTATACTTTGTAAACAATATTTTGGTATGGTTATTCTTAGAAGTACAACATAGGAATAATTATTGTTAAGATCTATTTTTCTATTAGTTAAAATTATTTTCACCCATCTTTCAGGTGTGCCCTCGGCTATTTTGAAATTCACTTTTGACAAAACGTCCTTCAGCTCATTCACTGATAAAATGCTTTTTGAATTCACAGGGTTCTCAACAACTAAGTCCGTATCTCATGTACCATACCCATATTATAAATCCACCAAATGAGAATTCCGATCACGCCCAAAACCAATTCTCCTCGGATTTTCCAAGCGAGAAGAATTTTCACCGGAAAAAAACTTCATGAGCCAAAGGAATCACCCGTGTAGACACTATGGAACTTTTTACTTTCTCAAAAGATCTTCCTCACTTTGTGCTCTCAAACTAAATTTGAGAGTTCATAGGGTAGAAAGAAGCGATTTTGTTGAGCTTTTCCCCCTAAATATGGCAACTGTTCTCACTGCAATGGAAGGAATGGGTTTTGTATGCAGTTGCAAAAGTGTCCGACTTACTAGAGAGGTCTGCTATTTTTATCAGCTTTTATTTTTCTTAGCGTTGATGATGTGAAAAAAAAGAGAGCTGTTGCTACAGAGGTGTTGATGGATAGATTCCTCAAGTTACTGTTAGGGTAGAAAAAGGAGATGCTAGCCCGTGAATGATAAACTGCAGTTGATAATAGGGACAAGTGGGAAGATGTATTCTGAATCACAATGAACCAAAAGTTGAAAAGAAATCTTTCAACTTTTGCTATAAGGAAGGGAGAAAAAAAGTGGATTCGATTTGCTTGAAAGGGCAGCCACCTTCGAAATTCTGAATGTTGATGCTCTGCACGTTGCTCTTTTTAAATGACGGCTTTATGAGAGTAGGCAACGGGTTTTTCTTCCTTATAAAAACCAATCATTTCTAGTTCACTAGTTTCAGTGTATGCTCTTATTTTTTAGATTTCATCAGGTTTTGTGAAATTGAAGGGAATAGAAAACATAATAAATGTGTTTCAAAGTGGAACACAAAAGGACCCTTAATATGCAATTACAAAAAATTAAAATGTTCAACAGTTGATTTGTAAACAATTCCCGAGATGGCATCATTCTGACTTTTATAGACTCATACTTCCGGTTAATTAAACATAAGTTGAAGGGGGGAAAATTTACTGAATTAAAGAATAAAGGTTTCACTCTAAATATTTTAGGGAAATTTTAAGTACAATATTTTTGAATTTTTTTCTTGTTGGAATGTTTTGGTACGGTGTCGTATATACTTAAAATGTAAAACACTTTTTTTATTTAAAAACAAAATCTCAGTCAGGTTGGTTGGTTATATTCAGATTATCTTGCGCGTCAGCAACACGAGGGCTATAATGCGCCGAAACATTCGTCATTAGACAAGCCAACATACATTTACAAACACCCATGCCTAACACGGGACTCGCAACCTCGCGGTCTAGAAGCTAGCACGCTAACCACTATACCGTTTGGTCGGCTAAATCTTAGTCAGGACAATAATGTTACTGCAAACGTTTTCCAGATACAGTTTTTTCTCTATTAGCTTTATAAAAGGATATATATTGAATGAGACAAAGCGAGTTTCCCCTTATAGTCGTATGAAATGTAATTTTGAATTTAAGAAGAAATATTCTTTATGAATAAATACGTTACATTTCTTAAATTTTCTGTAATAGAAAACATGCCGACATTTTTCGTCTTTTGAACTAAAAATTCTAAAAATTGAAAGGGTTAGTTTTATTAAAATTAATACCACTTTAATGATAATTTGGTTCGTAGACATTAAGCTAACGGTAAAATACCTTCAGTTTAGAAAGTTGCAAGTCAGTTTTTTAATCAGTTGAAAAACCAATGCCAGCCTTTGATTTCCAATATTAATGTGCATCTTCTAAACAATTTCATTAGAATTCCAATAGGGGGTTCTATTTGGAGATTCAGGTAAAAATAGGTAGAAATGTATGGAAAAATAAGCATGGAAGAGACCGGTATCGATAGAAAGGTGGGAAAACTTATCAGCTTTATATCTGCAAGAGAATTGGAAAGGAAAGAAGTTTCAGATTTTGAATGGGATAAAATTCATTCATCACTTCTGTCGTAAGCGATAGAAGAAAAAAGTGTATGCGATAAGAATCCGATTTCTTTTAGTATTCTTTCATATCGACATTGTCTTCAGATAGCTTTCACTTTTATTTTATGATATGATTACGAGGCTAGCATGTATGAAAGAATGATGGGCAAGTAGCAAAACAGGTTGGTCTCATAATGCGCTTTATTTAAAGATTTCTTATCCAAAAGAAGTGTTGCGTTTGCAGTGAGTAACTGCACCTGTTTTGGTCCTATTGGAATTTGTAGTCATCAAATATATATAAATATATATATTTTGAATGTGAGTGCACATAGACAAAGGAAAATCTCCAAAAGAACTAGGGTGGTGGAATACCGCACAACTTTCAACTACACTATAATATTGGTCATTACATTAAAATGTACGCTGTTTTTTACCGTTTTCATATTTTCACTCATTGAAATAAAAATGGCCAATCTAGCGATATTTTTGGCAATTATTTTTACATGGGCAAAAAACACACGCCGAGATGGCGAAATTGGTGATGTTATTCGATAGACATACCATTGTCCTTTCTTACAGAACACAAAAATCAATCGTTGATGGGCGATGCTGATGGGCAGAAAACTCTGTGTTAAAGGCACTCGTTTTTCAATTTTGTACGCTTTTATCCCATTTCTATATTACTTTGGGAAGTTGGGACAGTTAGAAACCATTAAGAGACATTAGCACAGAGATTTTAATCAAAATCATTAGAACAGTTTTTTAGCAATTGCTAAAAAAACATAATTTGGTCTTGATTTTCATGATTTCTTCTTTTCATGAACAACCTTAGCGCATGCTCTATTTTGATGAAAACCTTAATGGTAGGTCCCATGGCCACCACTTATCCGCATCCCAAATTTGAACATCGTCGGTCAGTTTGTTTGGGCGTTATGCTGAACACGTACACACACAGACACACATACGTTCAGACACACAGACAGACATTTTTTTCTAGACTCCTCTTTTTAAATGAATATACTATAAGACGTAAAGAAATGCCAAAAAAAAAAAAAAAAAAAAAAAATTTCGACCAAATGCCTTTTAATACCCTATGTAAACATATAGGTAATTGGAAGTAATATTGCTTGAAAAATGTCACACAATTGGGACACCATTGCAAAGGTCTTTATTTTTTCATATTTTTGGAATAGTTTAATAAATAGAATAAATCGGAATAGATTTATAAATGTTTTGTTCGGTGGACCCAGTTACCCACCCCAGTTAAAATGAAACTGAATGTTACTTTTTGACAAAAATATGAAAAAAGAAGAAAAAAAACAAAAACATTTGGCATTTAAAAATAAATTGGAAATGCATGCTCAAAATGATTAGAAATGTAAGTCGCTAATTAAGGAGTAAATAAACTGGTATACAATTACCAAAATATAGAGTTGAAACTAAAACCATTAGGGCCTACACTTTTTTTTCTCAGACATCTCCCAATTGTATTAATTTCTTGATATAAGAAACGATCTTTTAGAAATCCTTTTTGATTCTTCAATTGCACCAATAATTGCAAAGAGTGATTCTGTCATTCTGTACAATACCAACTTTATTTAACAGTTTCCAGGATAACCTTCACAATCTTTCTTAAAAACTACATACTTCTACCTATTTGGCCCAGTTTCTTCTGATATATGCCCCAGTTACCTCGTAAAATCTCACCGAGTAACTGGACTATCTATCCTACCCTTAAAACTTATGGAATACATGTACAAAACAAAGTATTAATTCCCCTTCATCCCTAGAAACTACATACTACTAAGGGCCCAGTTTCTTCTGACATATGCCCCAGTTAACTCGTAAAAGCTCACCGAGTAACTGAATCCTCTGTTTAAACGTTAAAACTTATGGAATGCATGAGCAAAACAAAGTTACCTTCATCCTTTAAAAGAACATCCTACTACGTATTTGGCCCAGTTTCTTCTGATATATGGCCCTGTTTCTTCTGATATATGCCCTAGTTACTTCGTAAAAGCTCACCGAATAACTGGACCATCTGTCCAAACGTTAAAACTTATGGAATGCATGTGCAAAACAAAATATTAATTCCCCTTCATCTTCAAGAACTACATACTACTACATATTTGGCCCAGTTTCTTTTATATATGCTCCAGCTATCTTGTAAAAGCTCTCGGAGTAACTGGACCATCTATCGTACCCTTAAAGCTGACCAAACGGTATTAGTGGTTAGCATACTAGCTTCTAGACCACGAGGTTGCGGGTTCGAGTCCCGTGTAAGGCATGGGTGTTTGTAAATGCATGTTGGCTTGTCAAATGACGAATGTTTCGTTGCATTATAGCCCTCGTGTTGCTGACGGTGTCAAATAATCTGAAACAACCAACCTACCCTTAACACCTATGGAATACATGTGCAAAACAAAATATTAATTTGTTAATTATGTGTTGTCTGGTAGAGCTAAAGTAACAAATATGAAAAAAAAACACTTACATTGAGATTTCAAAATATCACTAAAATGGCATAACAATGTTTAAAAAAACCACAATTTTGTTTATTTCTTATAGCAACCAAAGGCAAAATGAAGATTGGAATTATCGACACAAAAAACATTCCTGCAATATTTTCAACACTGATGGTTTTGAAAAGCATAACCTATGACCTCCAACCGACCTTAAACTAATGAAATAGATTATTAATCATTTGACATATGAGTCCTAAAAGCATCAAATATCTATGCGATGTCGAAAAGTTTCATTAATGAAGTTTTATATACTTCAAAGATTATTTAACCCTCGTCTCAGTATTAGGTTAAGAAGAAAAAAAGTATTGGGGCGGGGTGGTAAAAAGTGTACACCAAGCCCCAACAATCATTCACTATTTAGTTTTGAATTTAACTTTCTCTTCTGATCTTTTCTCTACTAACCATTTGTCGATTTTCACTACTAATACTATTCAATTTTGCTTTGAATATTTCCTAATGAAGTTTTATATTTTCACCAAAATGGTAAAACTATGAACAAGAATATTTTGATTAATACATTAGATCTAAAATAGCACGCCACCAAGAAAAATTGAAAGGAAAAGTAGTATTATGGAATGTAAATAAGATGCAATTTGGTAGTGCCCCTTTCTAATTTCAAAACTTGATCGGATCAACAACTTGGATAGAATTTTATCTCACAAGATGATTTTTGTTTAGATGTCCATTCTTTTTGTGTGCATGTTTATTTTATGTTCGATTCCGAAGAAGTGAAATACAAGTTTGAAAAAATTCTAGAATGTTTTTAAATTTAAAAAAATTTGTACGAGCAGTTATCTAGAATCGAACCATGAACATCTACTTTGAAACACGCTTCTTAATTACCTGACAAGAGGGAACATGGAAATACTTTTTAATAAAGGAAATTGATTTTTAAAGTAAACGATATTTTTCCTTCACTTCTTGTGATTTTCGTTTTTTTTAATGTTTTTACTAAAAATTACCAAGTTGTTTGCACAAAGATTGTACCCCAAATAAGAATATGAACAAATGAGTCAATTTTTAAGAGATTTGATGTAATTGCTTGAAAAAAGTCCGGTCAACTTTGAGGAAGCAGACGAATTAGGAAAATAAGAAAAATCTGAAAAAGTTACCGAAAATCCCCTTTCAAATATATTTTATAACTTTAAAACAAATTTAGAGAGCTTAATTTCCACGTTGGATTATCATTACATTGGAAAATAAATTAGGTATTGAATTGTTTCTGTTCCTTGAAAATAACGCGTTGTGGCATCTAGTATTTATACACTTGCACAGTTTGTTATTGGGGGGATTAAGGAACGCTTTAACAGATATGAACAAAATATTATGAATAAACGTCGGTTTGAGCAACTCTAAACATTAAGAAAAATATTGAAATACTTAAGGGGACACTCTACCATCTAAACTTTGTTATTATTATTATTATTATTATTTTTATTATTATTATTATTATTATTTTTATTATTATTATTATTATTATTATTATTATTATTATTATTATTATTATTATTATTATTATTATTATTATTATTATTATTATTATTATTATTATTATTATTATTATTATTATTATTATTGTTATTGTTGTTATTATTATTATTATTATTATTATTGTACTTTAAGTAAAAAAAAATAGATTTTCTTCTTTTGAATTCATATGACAGAACAATATTTCACAATTTTTTTTTTTTTTTTTTAAATTTAAATTTTTTTTTTTTTTTTAAATTTTAAATTTTTTACACGTTTTTTAAAATGCTAAGACTTTTTTAAGTACTAAAATTTCGTTCCACAATTTTTTCTAAAAAAATCTTTAAGCTATATCAAATAAGAATTAGCATTAAAATATGAAATACCTATAGTAATTAATTATAATATAAATGTTTATTCATAACAACAAAAAAATTCTATAAATTTGCAATAATTTTTATTTAGTATTAAAAAAATAAAAATAATAGTTATTTTGTTAATTAGATTGCCAATTTATAAATGGACATATTTTATCATTTGCTCTAAAAATTTAAGATTTCTCCATTAATTAGAAAAAAAGCCTTGTAGTGTTTCAAAGAACCTAATATCAACAAAAAACAAACAGAGATTTAAAGTTTTCATTTCTTAGGAAGATCATCCTATCATCCAGCATAAAATGTCACATAACTCATTACAAAATGTCGACACATTTCTAAAATCTTTCATGCTTATTTAGAAGATTCCGAACTATAATTTTAACACATAAAAAAATTGAAAATTTTGCAATTTTTAAGTTAGTGTCCCCTTAAATATGGTCACGTTTCATGTTTAAATTTATTTCAATTGTACAAAAGATCTGTAATTATTGGAAATATATGTTAAAAGGAGCTTCTAATTATGAAAATAAAATGACTTAATTAATTTAAAGAATCGATTTTTTTTCCTAATATATATTTTTTTTTTTTATACAGTCAAGGAGTTGAACTTTATAATGTGTTCTGGAAGTCACGATGAAATCGAAACTTGTATTATAGTTACGAAAATTGTAGCTGTGTTGAGATAGTTTTGTCAATTTATTTCATAGTTTTGAAAGACAAGGGTTATAGAAACAAATTAAATTACCTAATGAAATATAAAAAATACTTTCCATAGCCTCTACTTTTAAATTTAAATCAAGGGAAATGCAGCAAACAACTTTTACCAAATTAATAATTCGATGAAGTGCATCAAAAGTTTGGCGAGTTGAGCTAAGTGTTTACATTTGTAACTCTATAGAATTGTAATTATTCTAAAGATAATAATGTATTTAAATTTATATAACTGAATGTTTACCAAATACTAACATGTTTACTAAATAGTTTTGCATTATTTATAAATGAATAAAATACACTATAAATTCGTTTGCGGGATATTAATATTCAAAACAAACGAAACTTTACATATTCTTAAGAATGTATGAAATAAAATTAATAATGTATCAAATAACGTATATTGTGTATGTAATATTTATTTTCAGTAACTCATGTATATCAGGAATAATAATTATCATTGTATGAAATTAAATAAATTATCTACGAATCCATTTTTATTAAGTTTTAAAATACATATTTGTTATTTAAAATACTTTTGTATTTCCTATACATGACTGTTGGCTTTATTTACATTCATTTGGATACTTTAAAACGTTAATTATTTTTGTGATTCAATTTAAGATTCATTAATTGGTTTAACAATATTTATTCAGAGTCCAATCTGAAAACATACAAATAATATTTAATTTAAATATTCCCGCCTTTATTTATATTATGCCCAAACATCAATGAAAATTACATTTATTAGTTGTGTACCAATCTTATTATTTTCTTGAAAACAATATTGAAATTTTATTTAATATCAAACGTTGTTATTGATCACCCTTTGTAATATAATATGAACATGAATTAATTTTAAACTTAATAAGATCAGAACATGTGGCAGTATAAATGAAGATTTGATATCAAAGCCACCAATATATTCTATCCTTTCCACCTAAAGGTTCAATGATTATTCCTCCAAGTCGTAATTAATACCGCGTGTTTAATACGTCTCTTAATAGTCCCAGTACTACGAGAAAGTCATTCCCATTCATTTCATTTCTATGGATAATATACTGCGCAGTAAACATTTGTACTTCGTTTGAATAACAATAAGCTGTTATTGAGCGTAACTTTGTTGTTACAATATGATGCCGAACAAGATACAGGGTGTCCAAGGACGAACTCCATGATTTTAAAATTAAATAACTCAAAATTAAAAATCGATAGAAGAATGAAACAAAAGTAGAGTTATTTTGAAAGCTGTAAAAATCCAAAAGAGAAGTTTCTAAATTAATTACAAATGTTGCCAACAGATGGTGCTGTTGTTTCAAAATTCTAGAAATATGGAATAAATTTGTCTTCTGCGATCATTCTTTGCAATCACATTAACATCATTTACATTTAAATAGTGGCACAGTCCGAAGACTGATCGCTCTGAGCTTTAAAGCACTCTTTATTCATAAGAAATACAGTGTGCATCGCCATCTGTTGGCAACATTTGTAACTACTTTTGAAAATTTAGTATAAGATTTTCATAGCTTTTAATATAAAAATACATTTAGTTTCTATCGATCTTTGTTTTTTAGTTATTTAATTTTTAAATCAGGGAGTTCATAAATTTCAATGAAAGAAATCGTGGAAAAAATATATGAGTAGATGATTATTTGTATATTTTTTCGGCAAAACATCTTAAAATGTCGATTCTTCTCTTATTTCCAAAGCTTAAAAGGAAACAAATAAAATAAGAAGGACATAGAAGGCAATGACTAATTCTTCAACTAAAAATATTTTACTTACTTTGCAAAAATAATTTTTCCGTAATGCTTGAAGAAGTAAAAACGCATTTATTTAGATGCACAATTGTCTTGTCAATTGTTTGTAGGTACACAATTTAACAGTCATGTAAGGAGAAACTTGTTGTAAATGAATTATTTAAGAATGTTAAGGAATAATTTTTTAAGTCGACAATTGTTACTGAGTTGTAAAGCATATGTTTTCCAACTGGCGGACTTCCTGAATATATGTGTATCATAAAAAAGACGTTTTTTTTGTCGGGAATAGAGATTTGAATGCTATTGTGCTAATAATCATGAGACACCATCCTAAGGTTTTGCTGCTAAAAACAGACAATTGATGAGAGGTACTTCATGAAACATTTGAAGATACATTTCAATGAAGACCATTTATGTCAACAAGAATTTGGAAACCAGATATTTTTCTTCATCTTTCATAGTTGTTGGGATAGTTAGTTTTGTGCATTCAAAACATTGTTTGAAAATCCAATCCAATATATTTTTATATTTGCACCATGTGCTGAAAATAGAATACATTTTATACGAGAACTTTATTTTAATTTCATTTTACATGTACCGTTTTGTACAGTTTATTATTTGATACTGCTGAATGGTTTTTAATCTTTTCTGATTGTATAAGTGTGATTATTCCAGACTATTGGTCTAATCGATTCATTCGGAGTATGTTATTATATTTCATACATTTCTATAAAATTTTAAACTTTTCTGAATTTTTAGAAATATGTTTCCTTATTGTTTAAATAAAACATCTTCAAATACTCTCCGATAGTTTTAAATGTTTTCCTATAGATGGCACCACAAGATTTGTTGCGATCCATATGAAAAAGTTGATTAAAGACGTGATACGAGGTTCCGTTTATCAATTGTTTCACAACACCACTAAAGCCTTAATTGATCAAGAAATGAAAGAATAGAGTGAGAAAGAAAGTGTTGTCGCTTGTCACTACATATAATCCATGGGTAATTAGTTTACCCGCAGAGAATTAAAAATAAACGAGAAAATCGAAACCTAACACTCTCACATTTGCCAAAGTTACTCTCTGTATTGATTTATCTTCTTTTTAAAAGCATTTGCATCCTTACGGCAAAATCAACACGATTTCAAATTAGAAAATGGAAATTGCTTAACATTTGTAATCAAAGCACTTTCATAAAATTCTTAGGGAATATGGATTTGTTTAAGAAAAAAAAAAGTTTCATTTTTGTGAAATGGAAGGAGTAAATTAAAAGATGGAAAATTATTTGTCAATCGAGGTGAATTCCAAGCGTAAAATTCGATTGTAACGAATATACAAAGTAAACCTATTACCTTTTGAATTTAATTTCAAAACATTGTATTTAAGTAATGAATTCAAATGGCTATAACACATGGTTTCATCACTATATTAAAGTTTATATTATTATAATACTGTCATTTTAACATATTTTAATTACAACCATAATATATTCTAAAAATTAACATGAGAAGTAGCATATTGATCATATTTTATTTGAAGAATCTGCTTTCGTTAAACAATTTAGAAGGCAAAAATTAAACATCTGATATTTGTTTTTAAATTTTGATCTGTTAAGGACGCCTTATGGATACATTCTTCCACTTTTTCTTTTGTTTTTGAAAAATAATTCGAACAATGCTGAAAATACTATTTTCTTTTTCTTTTGGTGATTAAACTTCTTGAAATAAGTGGATACATGACATTTCTTTGACTTGTTGAATGCGTTTTTCAAAGAAGAATGTTTTTCAGGGATTTGGCGAATTCAAATTTTATTATATCCAGCACAATTAATAATTAGTAACTCAAATTTGTGAAGTATTTTGTTTATGTATTTCAAACATTTTGACTTTACAGAAGTCCTTTTTTTTTTAATTAAACATAGCATTTTGCATTGATGCGACATAAAATAACGCAAAATTTTACATTTATAACCTGGTTATATTTAAAAATATACTAATCAAAATTCTGTAGAGACAATATTTCGTCAAAAACTTTATTTTCACATAAATCTTTTACATTTTAAAAGTTAATTTCATTTCTTCACTTTTTTTCAAAATACAAAAATAATGATAATAATAATAATAATAATTTTTTCTTTGTAAATTTTTTAAAAATAAAATGAGGCCATTTTGTTTGATTTACCTAACTGACACAAAAGTAGCAGCTTATTTACAAGGAGAGACCGAAAAGTAAGGTGACTGGATGTCATAATAATCTAATCGCTGCATTATATATTTGCAGATAAATACATCACTGTCCTTCAAAGTAGTTCCCGCCGTCTAAAATACACTTCTGACAACGTTCATACAAGTTCTTGAAACTTCTGAAAAAATCCTCCTTTGAGACTGTCTTAAGTTCCTTGGTAACAGCAGCTTGAATGTCTGAGATGCTTGAAAATTGGTTCCCCTTCAGTGCCAATTTCAGTCGCGAAAAGAGGAAAAAATCTGCTGGCGCTAGATATTGGGAATAAAGAGGGTGTAATACTAGTATTACAGTATTACACCCTCCTTATTCCCCAAGACAACTGAAATTGGCACTGAAGGGAAACCGATTTTCAAGCATCTCAGACATTTAAGCAGCTGTTACCAAGGAACTTAAGACAGTCTCAAAGGAGGATTTTTTCAGAAGTTTCAAGAACTTGTATGAATGTTGTCAGATGTGTATTGTAGACGGCGGGAACTACTTTGAAGGACAGCGATGTATTTATCTGCAAATATATAATACAGCGATTAGATTATTATGACATCAGTCACCTTACTTTTCGGTCTCTCATTGTAGGATATAAAATCTTAAGGTATACATATATATTAAGAATTTCGAAATTTGACTCCATACTGCGTTTTTTTTTTTTTTTTTTTTTTTTTTAAATATTCCCGAATCCATTACCATTAAAATGATACCATTTTCTTTCTGAGACTCAAATTACTTTTTAAATTACAGTGAGTTTTGTGAACCTGTTTTGTTTCACGTTCATTAATGTAGTAAACTTTAAAAGCGTTTTCTGAAAAATGACATTTTGGTGTTATATGACTTTACGCCAACGATCATAACTTCAAAATAAATGGTCCGATTTACAAAATTCTTATTTTCTTTTGTAGACAATAGTTGTGAATGTGTTTCTTATTGAGAATCTGATATATATTGTCATAAACACATTTTTTATGCAGATTTTAATCGTAATTTTTTGTTAAAAACTATGTATTTTTTAAGTTTTTATTTAAAATCTTATAATCCTTACAGCCAAACTCAAAAATCTCCATAGGAACATGCATCAATATAATATCTTTCATTTGCAATAAAAATCATAGTTAATTACAATTTTATTTATGTATATTCTAATAATGTCCTAATTGTCACTTTAATTGCGAATTGCTGATTAAAAAATTGAAGGAAAAAAAAGTTTATTAATAAAAATGCATAATTTTTAATTCTGATATGCTGCCAAAAAGTTTGAAATTATTACTTAAAAATTAAAGAAAACCATCTCAATTGTATATGTATTAATTAAAGCAACGTTATTCGCAGTTTTCTTTAATTATAGTACAAAACGTTTGTATTTTGTCCGTTGGTTGTAATTTATTACGAGATTCTAAATCTGCACTGTTCATCTTTACTCGTCACATACAAAGATCCAAAATAACTTTATTTCATAAATCGCCGTAAGTTTACAATTGAAAAATAAAATATTATAATGAAATTTCCTTTCCTTTTATGAACTCCATAAACGTACACAATTGTTTAAATTATTTACATTTCTGTTTTATTAATATTAAAAGAATACGGCATCATCAATCTTTATCAGGTTCAGCACACAACAGTTCGAACCAACAATTGCTATAATATATTCGTCCAACTGGATAATGTGAAAGAGTAAATTCAATCTCTCTTCTTTCAATCGAGAGAGTTCAGCAAAAAAGAACCGAGCCATCAACCAAAAAGTGGCGCATAAAATCCTTGTTACACCTACATCGAATTTACTAATTTTCAAATAAATCGTTAACAAGTAACATCCCAATAAGCTTATCAAATTGAAACGCGTTGGCCCGTTAAGTGATCTTGCTTATTTCGCAATTAAACCCTTATCAGGCCCTATTTGAGTGGAAAGTGGTTGATTCTTTTTCGTGTAACACCGTTCAATTGAAGTTCCTTTTGCCAGCAGATTGTTTTGTCACTAATGGGCCGGTCTGAAGAAGAATTACCGTTTAATGCCCTTCCCAAATCAAGAGTACTTAATGTCCCCTTGAATTACATGCAGATGTTGAGTCTTTATTAGTATTATTTTATTACTCTTATTTTAATTCGGGAAAAGAAAGTTCTTCTCTCAAAAACAGTTATAATTGAGAATGGAAATCGTCTCGATTCTGTTTCTCTTTTTCGCTTCAATTTGGAATGAGGGATTCTTGAACGATTCCTCAAATCCAATTTCACGTCTTTCAATTGTATACGTTGTTTTGAATTGTATATTTTCATAATTGAGATGTAATTTCCGATTTGGAAATTTTATTTTTCTCATTTTAAAGCAGTTCATGTTTCATCTTTATTAAGGAAAACTTTCGAGAATAATACATACCATTCACTCATTTCCAACAATATTTTAAACTGTTCTTAAAAATATCATTGCTATTTATTTAAAATATTACTGAAACTCTTCAACATTTCTCATTAAATATCGGTGGTATAACAACTTGTTTATTGTATATATTTATATTTGAAATGTGTAAACAAATTTGATATTATTTTCTAATTTCATTTTTTTTTAATTCTAAGTGTTTCGCTGTTATTTTCTAGGTATATAAGCTTTTGTTAAGAGATAGTGAAACTTTTTACTAGTTTCACAATTTTCCGACAGTGCTTTAAACATTTGTACATACAATATTTTATATGTATTTAACTCAAACATGGGATAGACAACTAAGGTTATCAAGCCCTAAATATATAAGTGTTATTGTTTATTATATTGATTTTTTAGAGCTTATTATTTTCATTTTAGTAAATACCTGAATCCAATTTAGAAAAACACGATTTTAATATGTAAATATAGCTATATTGGTAACATCTTCGAAAAATCCATCAATACCTCTTTAAAAAGAAATTATTGGTTGGTTGTTTTAGCTTGTCTTTGTTTGCTAGAAAACCTTGATTTTTTTTTTTTTTAATTTTATTATATCCGAATAGAGTGGTTATCTCGTTTCATTAGTTTGATTAAAGCTGTAATTTTTAATATAATTACATATTTTAAAAGTTATATATACATCAATTACGTTCTTACGTTTAAGATTATATGAAGTTCTGATAAATTTATTTTTAAATCGCATTTGATGCATTAAATGTATGACTACATAAATTCAGCAATATGTCTGATTTCTTTATGAAATTCATCAATTTCTTTTTAAAGAAATTATTATTTGTTATAGCTTCTCTTTGTTTGAGATTAGACTTTGATTTTATTTTTGTTTTCTATTTTATTATATTCAATTAGAGTGGATAGCACATTTTATTAATTTAACTAAACTGTTAATTTTTAATATAAGGAAATTGTTTAGCTGGCCACGCATGCCAAAGGGGCCTGGTTCGAATCTCGGATTAGGCATGGATATTCGTTGTAGTTCGGAATCCACGTTAAGCAGTAGGTACTGGCTTTATTAGCCGTCATTGTGCAAACAAATAGTTCGTTTTGTGTACAAACCAACCAACAAACTAACCAACGAAATTATTTAGAAGTTATATATTCATCAGTTGCGTTATTACGTGTAACATTATATTCAGAATAACTTATTTTTAAAACGCATTTGATGCATGAATTATACTTTCACATTTTTCTAGTTATATTCAAAATAGTTATATTAAATTCAATCTAATATATGGTCTAATTAAATGTAAGTTCTTCCAGTAAACAGCTACATACATGAATTATCTAAAACCTTAAGACAGTTTTAGTATGTCATTTAGTATTGCCATTAACTCGATACATGTTCACATGTGTTATCACTTCTACAGTTATGAAATTGAAAGCCCTTTATGCAAACTCTCTTATCATCTACCAATTTTTAAGCAAATTAGCTCTTCATAGCTCCAAAAACAATTGTTTCCAATTAAAGTAAGCGATAAGATTTATATGAAATTGAAATTCTGGATGCATAGATCGCCTGGTCTTGAATCAAGAACTTTCCTTCCATCAGGTTGTCACCTATTTCATCAACAGAGTTTGTTTCTTCTTTCGCAAACCAATAAAGGATTATTTTAATTTTAAATCCTTTATATTTACTTCTATATTCGGTGGGTGGTTGGCTGACTGAGTATATCGATGTCAGGCAAATCTGCGGAGACCTAATAAAACCCATTGTTGTCATCTAAACAATCTGCAACTTGGCAGATAGATTCGATGTCGATGACAATGCATTCTATCAAATTTTGACGGCAGTCACCGTCACTAAAAGATCACTTTTACGGAATGCTAATAAACAAACTTGCCGTCATTCAATTGCTCTGAAATAGCTTTTAACCGATCATTAAGGAAACTCTTTCATGTTAACAATATTGTTTTAATAAATAAATAATAAAATTGCTTTAATCAGAATAATTAAAATACTTTTGGATGTGAGAGCAAAATTTACATTCATTTTAATGAATAAATTTTGGAAAGTAGTTTACGGCATATTTTGCTGATGGAGAGTTTTTAATATTTAAAATTAGATGCCAACACCAAGCACACGTTGGCAATAGAAGCTGCTCTTTGTCAATGAATATAAAAATTGGCAATGCATAAAAAGGATTTATATTAAAATCTTTTTTATGGGTTGTATTATCACAAATTTAATCGTTTTGAATCGTTTCCTATAGTAGGGACAATTGTTTTAAAGACGTTTATATGCATCAGCATATAAACGTCTGTAAATCAGCTAATACATTCAGATCGATTGATTTTGAGTAAAATATTTTAAGAACTGAAAAAAATATTTTAGATTTTATGATGTCACTTTTATTGATGTTTATCGTTTTAGAAATCAAATAATATATTCGATTCTTACTTTTTAGTAGTTGTATTTTGAGTAAGGTTTCGCTCGTTTTAAAGAACAAAAATTTTTACTTCAATTAAAACGAGTTGGTAAATTTTAATTTTTGTGTGGAACTTTTTTTCGTAATGTACCATATTATATAATAAACTAAGTGTTTAAAGGGACCTAAAAAGTCGAAAATCAAAAAAAAATATAATAATAATAATAATAATAAATAAATAAATAAATAAACAAACAAACAAATAAACAAACAAACAAACAAATAAATAAATGAATAAAATATTGTACTTTTGCCTTTTCAAACTGTGACATACTTATATAAATATTCATAAATGTGTATATTTCGCTATCTGCTGTATAGTTTATTTAAAATATAACAAATAAAAGAAACATTTGCATGTCCAAACTGTTATAAGTATTTGTTGAGATAAAAATATTTAAAATCACAATTGTTTTTTCTTTCTATGTGTTAGAATGTATTTTGTATAATGATGTACCTTTTCTTAACAATTGGTATATATTGTCTCGTTACTTTTACAGTATTATACGTGTCCATAAGTGTTTAAAAATAAAATAAGAATTTAATTAATTATTAAAATTTTAATTTAAAAAATCATAAAAACAGAAATTTGTACAATTTGTTTGTGTGTTTATTGACAAAAAATAGTATTTGGAAATTTTTAGATATCCCGGCTTCAATACATAAAGTACATACGTAATGTACATATGTAATGTATTCCCATTGGAACCTTCAATTTTGGATTTAGAATTCTCTGGTATGTTCCGGAGTTTACGAGAAGCGTCCTTGAATCGTCGAACGTCACTAATAAATCTATAAAAGCTCCATACTTAGATTAGACCATGCCTTTTGGAATAAGTAACTTTTTGCGATAGCCAAACGTCACCATCTCCTCCCCTCTCTCGTCTTTGGCAATAAACTTGTGGTTTTTACTCTAACACGACTTGCTTTCTTATAACGGTCTACACCCAATGTACCGTTGTATGCACATATACCAATCTTATATTCATCTACTATAATTACTGAGAAAAGGTAAGATAGTTTATTTAACATAGGAGAGATATAATTTTTTACGACTTTTCACGTTCCTTCAATGAAAAATTGCTATTTTAAGAAAAACTGAAGCATTTCTTGTCCTAACAGAAGGTATATTTAGAGGTTATAAATGTATAAGAATGAAAACAAAAGGTCTACCATACTATGTATTACATTTAAGAAATCATCTTTTGACAAACACATTTAAAACTATTGTATGAAATTGATAGCAGCTCAGTCAGCATCTGTAAATGTAAATCTGAATTATAGTAAAATAATTTAATATTTGAGACTTTTTTACTATAGAGCTTTATTTTGTTTCAGTAAAAATGACCTAAAGAAACTAAAAACAATTTGAGAAAATTTTGCAACTTATATATAATAGGAATAAAATTTTATTTTTGCAAAAATTCAGTTTTGCAAAACCTGAACAAATGTAGTTAGAATGTTATTTTTATTTCTTAAATTTGTCTTTTGGGCAATTTGGTAAACAAGATTTTATTTCATACTTATTGATATGCTCAAATATTTTACTAGAAACTACTAATTTGCAAAGATAAGTACTATTTCGGTTGTAATGCATAGAGAAATAGAAAGCAATTAACATTAAATTCTTCTGATTTTCTATCTCTTAATTAACCTACTTTTTATTTTTACTTTTATTTAATCGCTGCAAGGTATAGTTTCTAACAAGCTTGTTATTTTAGAAACAGATAATGATATATATATATTTTTTGTTTTGTGTGAATATTATACTTAATTTTGAATATATATATGTATGTATACATGGTAAGTTAATATACCTTTTCGACAGTTGTGCGTTTAAATTATAATAAAAATATGAATTCCGCACTTTCACTTCAAATTGCCAATTATATTGACTATATACATCATTAAAAAGACTCTTTGCAAAAAATAATCAATCTCCTTATTTTTCACTTGGATTCTTAATCAGTAGAATAATCGTCATGCGGCAAAACTACAAGCTGTCGCTTTCCCATTTTCACTTAACTAGGCCGACAAAGCTTAAGTACCCGACGTTTTTGGAAGAATGAAAAATTCCTTTATCAAAACAGATGGAACTTCTAGTTGACTTTTAACAAAATATTACTTCATATTTTCCTCAATTACAAAAGGCCACATAGACCATGTTGTAACATTGACTATTTCTTTACAAGTAATTCAAAACAAAACAAAAAATCGTTACACACAAGACAAATATTCTATTAAAAAAAAAAAGTCATACCGTACATAAGAAACAAACTTACGATCTAGAAACTTACGAGTCAAAATTGATTTGTGGATATAATATTGGAAATAAATGGATAAAGTTTCTCCGAATTTGGTCTAGATCTGGACGAGGTAGTTTATAGCGCAACCTATAAGCATTTAAAGGGAACTGAGTTTATAAGCTGGCTCAAGTGACATGCATCGCAATATGTGATGTCTGGAATTTCAAGGGGGAGGGGAGGGGGATTTTATGGGCACAACAGATGTTGTGGATGTTTTTCTAGGGGTGGAAGGTGACCGATTTCGGCACGAGTCATATAACCTTTATGAGTCATCTCTACTCTCATGAGAGGGTTTAAGGTGCAGGAGAGCTATTTATAATGGAATGGTTTTCATGCTGGAAAAGATGATGAAATCCCATTGGATAGTTTTGGACTTGGGAACTATGAATTTGAAGAAAGAAGTAGCTCTTATATTGCGAGTAGCTTATATAATATTACCTGAGAAACGCATTATGCTTAAGGGGACTTTTGTTACCCTTAAAATTATTATTATTTTTTATTTTTTTTTTAAATTCAAGCCATTAAAATTATAATTTTTATATTTTTATAAGTATTACTAGGCAATAATTAAATTTTATTTACAAAAAGTTCACATAGTGCTCTAAAATGTAATTTTTTTTTTAATTTTTAGAAAAAATTATTTTTCATTTTTAAATATTTTTTCCTGATTTTGAAAAAAGTATCCAAGTAATATACATGACATTTTAAGGCATCGGATTTTGAATACGTAAAATAGTTTTGGAGAAAAATATATATCGGTAAAAAAATCGTAAAAGAATAATATTTTTCAACAATTAAATTTGCAAAAAAAAGTTTTTGTTTTATTCAAAAATCCATGCTTATTTTAGACAAATAAATCCTTAGAATGTTAAAAAAAAATCAAGTCATTTCATTTTTATTTGCTGGAGTTTTAACATTTTGAGTAAGATGAGAATTTCAAAAAACATGAACTGGGAAAAGTGCGTTCGAATCATTGAAGGAGCTATTGCAGCTATGCTAAATCCTACCCAAAAAATATAATTTTTATACAATTGCAGTTATTGGTTCAGCTCAAAAACTTGTCCAAATAATGATGGTTTCAAAGATTATAAACTCGCAAAAAATAGAAAATGGATATTTTTATAATTTTTTTGTGAAAACAAGGGCTACCAAGTCCCCTTAATTACTTGTTTTTTTGTATTTATTGACCAAAATTCAGAAGTGTATTCAATGAAACCAAATGTTGATGGTAAAGTTTTTAATGAGTCTATTAAAGTATGATATCCCCTAATTTCATTTTATTGACAAGTTTTATCTAATTTTAGGTAAAAATTACTATTTACATTGCAATATCTGATTTTTTTTAATTTTTTTTCACCTAAAATATTACTTACCGAAATATATCTTTTAATAAAAGTTTCTGTTAAAATTAATATATTATATGCATTGATTAAGAACTATTTTATATTTGAAAACATTTTTTATTATATTTTTGCAGTAATTTACAAACAACACGTAACTTAATAATTTTTAAAAATTGCAAGTATTAACACTAAAATAAACTTCAAATTGTATTGCTATATGTTCCATCAAGCTGATTTATATAAAAATTATATCTTAATGTATCACTTAAAAATTACCATTTGTTTAAACAATAAAATTTGCATATAAAATGTGTATGGTAATATATTTCACACAAAACTTCAAATAAGAAAACAAACACGACAACTTCTTTCAATGGAAAAATCGTATGTTTGAAATTATACTTTGGTAAAACTATATTAATAAGTAAAATAGATGTTATATACATAGTATGTCTACACTTGCTACTTCTCATATTTGTTTTTATTTAGACAGTATATTTACTAGGCATTAATATAAGAGAGGCATTGATATAATTTCCATAAGCATTAAAAATTGAAGCAAAGCACTTGAAAAAATATTTGCGAAAAACAAACAATCATAGTAAAAATAATAAAATTAAAAATATACTTATTTTTTTAGTTTTCAAATATGAATTAAAGTAGAATTAAGAATGTAATGAATTTAAGTGGATTCGAAGTCCTGAATAATATAACAGTAATTTTGTTATATAATATGAATATAGTTTAAAGATATGACAAGAATGTATCATCTGAAGAATAGTTTATGTCGGAATTAAATTCTTTGTTGGCAATTTTCTGAAACTAGAGATTACAGGATCATATGCCAACAAATGTCGATGAAACACATTTAGCAGATTTTCACCCCCCCACTCGAAACTTTCTTAAAATGATTCGTGATATTTTTTAATGTCTTAATTAATAGCTTCCTGAACTTCTGTAAGAATTCCAATAGGCATAAGCTCATTTTGTACTATTTATGGTCCATGAATGATATTTTATGTACGCTTGTTAGCATATTGAACGATGGATAGAGTTGAATATGCAATTTTACCACTTCCAAACAGTATGCCCTAAATACTTTGGACGCATCTATCTTCCATTTGCTCTGAGAATAATTTGGGATCCATATGACAACACTTCTGGAGTTGTTTCTGACCTTATAAATTCTGGTTGCTTTTTGCATTTTGATCTTTCTTTACTTTTCAAAATATATGAAAATGGTTGACCTAATCATCTGTTTAATATAATGGAAAGTAAACACCTTCATTTAGTTATACTTTATTTTTAGTTTGAAAAGCTCTTCCGGTTCTGCTGCTGGCTTACCAATTTTTTCTTATAGAATTTAAAAATGATACCAAAATATCTTGAATTCGAGATAAATATTGATCTAGACAGTTCGTAATTTTTTAGTATTTTAAGTTACATATTTTTTTAACACAAATAGAAGCTGGGATGTTTGAAAATATTTCAAACTACTTCCTTTTTTTTTATAAATTTATAATTTTCTACTGAACCTTTAAACAAGAAACTACTTTAAAAATCTAAAGGATTTCTAGAGTTTTGTAAACTTGACTTAACTTGATTGTATGTGATGTTTGAAAGGTATGTTAGGTATATAGGTAGGTTCAAAAAAATATTGTTTATTGATTTATGTACGGTTCTTACAACTTTTCAAATGTAAAATATTCATGTATTTTTTTACAATAAATTGAACTAAAATTATAGTTTAGATAAATATTAATAAATTTGAGTTCAAATTTAAATATTTCATTAACTATTAACTTAAAAATATTTTTATTATGTTCATTAATTTTTTTTTTACAATGTGCCTAACTATTTATTTAGATTATATTCTTAATACAGTTAATAATAAATGAAGTTATTTATGTTTTAATTGGAATGGATTTACAGTCAAATCGGTAAATTTCGGCAGGATGTGTAAGCAGTTTTTTATACACAATTAAATGTTCTTTTAAACTATGTAAAAAGTTGGATGACCCAAAATTATTTTATCAATCTTTTTAACTACTATATGTATAGTGTCATAAAAAAATTCATTGAATATTTAAGGTGCTTTTTCAAAATTAAATAAAAAATATTAAAATTTACCCAAAAATTAGGAAAAAATATTTTACGTTCTACTAATCACCAATTTAAACAACAGATTAAGAGAAAAAAGCAGTCGCTCTGAAGAAAAGTGCGCTTTAATGAAAGCGTTTCTGTAATTCAAACTTTCACTCCTCACAACTGCACCAAAAAACTCATAAAACAGCTGAAAAATCTGGCACCAGATGCTCAAGATACTTGTAAATAAAACTATATGATTTAAATGGGAAAATTAAAAAAAAAAAAATCACTTTTGGCTAGCTTTTTCGTCATTCTGCGTCACTGCGCACCGAATTAGATTCATTTTCCTATTCAGAAAACGAAAAAAATTCCGATAACCTAAAAAATAAATTATACCAATGAAAAGAATTTTCAGCAATAGAATATATATATTTTTTATTTATATTGTTAAACTTGGGCCTGGTATTTCAATAAATATTAATTAATGGACATTGCAAATATAATATTTATTTATATTTTTTCGATATTATGGAAATAATAAGACATGCGATGGTTTTTATGCATCGAACACACCTCTCCTCCTCCAAACAATGACTGCGAATCGGTAAAAACTTTAGAAAATCTGGGGTCCAGTCCTCAGACTTGCATACCACACACGATCCTACGTTCTCGATCGACAACACAAGAACTCTTCATGAGACCTAGAAACCTTCAATGCCTTCAGCCGAAAAGGAGTCGAGTAACTGTATTGCATACACAATATGGGATAAGTCATATTTATATGCTATCCTTGTAACTCAGCAGATGTCAATAAATGAGTTGTTTAGATTTGAACTAGCTTCTGTCGTTGTCTGAGTATATTTTCTTTTTATTATAATTTTGATAATTTAGGACTGAGTTAGACCTGATGTTTTTAGATACTATCCCACTAAATGACTGAACAGGTTTCCGGTAACGAGAAATTATTAGTAATGCAAATGTGAATTAAATATTGTTATCGTAGCGGGCCATCATAACAAGTAGTTATTTCGATTGTCTCACATCGTAACATGACAAGTTCAAAAATCACCATTATTCAAACGAAGCTGACAATTGCGTGATACTGGTCTTGGGCTAACAGCTTTCGGTGGGCTCTATAACCATAGTAATAATTATAGAATATATTTACCTAGTAGTTCGTTAGTACACAAGCATGATTTTTTTTTTATAATAGAAGTAATTCTATTATTTATTTGGGGACAAAATTTACGTAATATGTTTTGCAGTAAGTAAATCTCTTGAAATACTATTTTGTTCATTACATTGTATTGTTTAAAGACGTTTACCTAATGGAAAAAAAATTCTCAAATTTACATTAATATGATAGGAGATAATGAACACAAAATAATTGTATAAACATTATTTAAACTACTTAGAATTAAAATGTAGAATCCTGGCAATTTTGGTATGCTTTGAAATCAAAGTAACCATACAATCAAAGCATCGTATTTTAAAATTTTAATTAAATTTATACTTTCATATCTCGCTGTTAAATTAAAAAGAAACGTGCAAAAAATTGTTGCAAAGTGAAGTTGATTTTTCTCTCTCAGTTCAACAAGTGTTCTTAGCATCCGATTTTGACAGCGTTTTTTCACTGTCTTGTAATCAGGAAATTAATTACTAATTTTGTTCACTGTAATGATTTCACGTCTTCTAAAAACGGCTTAATATTGATTAGTGTGTCAAAGTGAATCACTTAATTAATCTTGCCGTGAATTATTTTTTTACCACTTTAATATCTTTTGGTTATTAATGCTATTTAAGACATCCTAGGAAAGTATTCTATAAGTTTATTTAATACATCAATCTGAAGTCGATTTTTTTTCTTATTTAGAGTATAATACTTAATTCACGTAAATTAATAGCAAGCAACATAGTCATCCTTCCTGTTTCCTGTAATCTTTTTAACGAAAATATTTTTAAGGGGAATTGGTACATAAATGTATTAATCATCGATTTTGAGTTTATTATTGTTTGTCAAAATTTAAATTCTCCCATTTAAAAGGATACCTCATTTGTAATAATACCTCAACTAGAAGTATTTATAATAATTTTTTGATGACAAAATTGAAAACTGTTAGTGTAAGTAAAGTTTTCTTAAAAATGCGTTTTTCTCAAAACTACATTTTTCGTTATTCATGTACCTTTTCACAGAAACTGAGCAAACTATCTTCCTGAAATTTTTATCACATCATATTCTTTTTATGTATCTGCATTTACAAAAGTGAGATTTTATTGTTATTTTAAAGATATTTTTTGTTTTGGCTTTTTTCGGCAAAAAGAAAAAACTTGTAATTTGTAACAAATTTGAGTGACTTTCAAGAAAATTCATTTAAAAAAAAAAGTAAATGAACCACCATCAAAATCTAGCTTCAGTAAAATAACAAGTGTCTGCTAAATGCACTACAAAGAAATTAAGCTTCTATGCCAAATGCTTTCTGAGAAAAAGGTACATGAAATATGCTAAATTAACATTACCGGTACTGAGGATACCAACTCTCTTTGTATTGAGACATGTCATCGAAACCCAAAATGCTTAGTAATATCATTTACATAAAAATTGCTCTTTCTTTGCTTTACTCTCAAACCGACACTATAACCGTTAGTGATTGGAGTTATATTCGAATTTTCCATTTTTTCCATGAAAGCATTGTGTAAGTAAGTAAAAAAAAAATACACATATTAGTATATAGCTACCAAAGTCGGATTTTTATCAAGAAAGTTAAATTAGAAATTTTTTGAAATTTTAATTTTAAGAAATTTTTGTTTTTTTAGTTAATTTCTTATACATTAAAATAATTTTTTACAATTTTGCACTAGAATTCCCAAATTGTTATTCTTGAATACTTCAACTGTAAAATTCTTTATGTAAACATACTTAACTTAGCAATTGAAATAGTTTTTTAATTTATAATTTATAAGTATAATTACTTACTTTGAAAGACTAAATATATTTTATCTAACATAAAGCAACAATTTTTGCTAATGGACGACAATGATTTTAATCAATAGTAAGTTAAAGACAGTAGTATTAGCTTAAAAATTGTGGAGGATTTTTTATTATCTCCATTTTATTCCTTAAATAATGAAATTGGAAAACACATTATTAGAATACTAAATAATTCTATACACAATCCACCATAATCGCTGTAATAAACCACTAGTTTAAGTGAATTTTTCGATATGAGCTTTCATGTCATCATTTGCACTTCGCACACTTCCTATTCCATTACATTTTTTTTATTTTACGTAAGGAAAGAAAGGAATAAAGAAAAGAAGGACATTTACTTTACGATATGATGCTTAAACTTGTCTGCTGAGTGTTTGAAAACATATCGTTTGCTTTTACTATTGAACTGCAAATTCTTACATTTTGCAGAATAGTATGACAATCTCTTGAAAATTGCTTCTGCAATTGAAGAGATTTTAGTTGTATTACTTGAGATATTCGGTGTATTTGAGCATATTGTTATGCATTAATTCCACATATTTAAATTGAGTGAATATCTTATATTAAAGGTTTTGCTTTTTAAGTAGATTTTATTACTTTATTTTGAATTATTATGATGGGATGGAAATGCTCCTTACAATGAAAAGCGTGTTGAACCCTTTCGGGATACTGGTATTATAAATAAACATTTTTTTTACATTTTTTTTTTTTTTTTTTTTTGTGAAGATTCTAAAACAATATAACACTAGTACATATTCTTTTATTTGCATATCATAAAAATTAAATATCATGTTTTAAAAGGAATAACTCCATTTCAAATGCGCAGAATAAGAGCAAGAGTACATATTTCCCAGTGATAAACAACTCCACTCTAGGTTTCATAAAATTAAAAATTATGATATCTATTGTTTACATTCAATTACCCATATGTTTACATAGGGCTATAGACATAGTGCTTTCGGTTAAACAAAATTTAATTTTTTTTTTTTTTTTTTGCATTTCTCCACGTTTTGGAACATCCGGACTTCAAAAAAGTGGTATAGAAAAAATATCTATAAAAATATCAGTGTGTAAAAAATATCAGTGTGTACTTGGTCAGCATAACTCTCGAAGGAATTGACCTAAGGTGTTCAAACTTGATGAATGGGTTAATGGTGGTAATGGGACTTACCATTAAGGTTTTCATGAAAATTGCTCATGAGCATAAAGTAGCTAGTATTGGTAAAAAAAGGCTCTAGCGATTTCAATCAAAATCCCTGCTTTAATGCCTCTTAAAGTATTTTAAACATATCCAAAATTTCTGTAAAAATGCTATAAAGGCGTAAAAATGTGAAAAACGAATGCCGTTAAAACATAGAGTTCTATTCCCTTGAGAATCGCTCATCAGCGACCGCTTTCTCCTCTCCTCTGTTCACTTACTAGAAAGGATAATGTAAGAAATTTTGAAAAGTATATCGATAAAATCGCCATTTTGCGGTGTTCTTTTTTTTTATGTACTCCATATAAGTATTATCTCCAAACTGGCATTTTTTTCTAAATGAGTGATGTTAATATAAAATAGTAAATAACACCAAGACACGTCAGTATTATAGTGTAATTGAAAGTTGTGCGTTGTTCCACACTCTTAAATTAAGAATGTGTGTAATTAAAATGATATCAATAGATTTCCAGGATTGATGCTATTAAAGAAAGAAATGTGATTTGAGAACAAATAAGTTATTAATTAATATGTAAATTAGTGAACAAGTGAGTTAGTGAAAATTTTTTCACTGCATCAAAAGATTAAATTGCCAGTTATAAGCTAAAGCTTGAAGCTGTGATGCGCTATTTTTTTCTAAAGTTTATTTGCTATAACTTTGAAAATTACAACTTAAATAAAATAATAATGTGTATGAGATAATTCATCAACTGCTGTAATTCTTTATAGATTTTTTCTTTGGTAACATCAGTTCAATAATCTCTATCTACTTTTGATATATTTTTAAATATTATATATCATCTCAGAAATAAGTGTAGTCATTAGTAAATTATTGGATGTGTTGCACAATCGAATTCACGTAAAGGTTTGATTCATGCATTAACCCTATAATAATTCTAATTGATTTTGTAATACAATTTTTAATAACGAATCACCAAATTTTTTTTTTTTACTTATTTTTCCCTCAACTTAAAATGTTTCCGGATATCATCTAGATTCTAGACTATACTTATACGATATATATTCTATTTTAAATAATTTTACTCAGAAAACATCATTAATTAACGTTACCATTAAATAACGTTTTTCAATTAACTGTTATTAATAATTTAAAAAAACATCTATATACTTTGTAAACTGATTTTTAAAATTCTCTCAAAGTAAAAAATTTTCTAGAAGTCACCTCAACTTCAAGTATATTTTTCGAAGATTTATATGCTGGGGAAGTCTTTCTCTAGAAATAACGTATTCTTCGGTAGATGTGCTATTTTCAGAAGTCAATTCTTTCTTTCAACTAAATTAGGTGAAAAAATACTACTTGAGCAATTTTCTTCGCACATGTTGTCTCAGAGGACATCGTTCTTAAAGAAGCTTCTTTTCTAACGTGCTTCATCCGAATTTCTAGTAATGGCAAATGTTTTCTTACCCAAAGAACTTATTTTTCTCTTTTAGAACTTGTTTTAATATTTTAATTGGGGTCCATATTAAGTAAATATTAAAAGTTATATTAATAAAATACTTGGTATTTTGTGATGTTTTGACTGTACAAGAAAGTGCAAACTCGCAGTGTAAATTTTCAAACACTATTTTAACTTTTCTTGGTGTGTAACAAATTTTAATAAAGATATCAAACTGATTTAGGAAAGTAAATTTCAAAAATCTACAATTTAAAAAAAGAATACTTGCTATTTTACTCATTCTAGTATTATCCTTTAATTCAAACAATTTATTCTAACACCAAACAATGACACCTCACAAAACTAGCTATACATAAAACCCTACAAATTAAACACAATCCCACATGCCACATATCACACAACATTATATAAAATATTATTAAAACCGTACCCAAACTCACAGAGCAGAAAACAGAACTATTTCTTTCCCCGCCAAAGGTCCACGTTTCTCTCTTCTCATCTATTTATACTATATAGACTCCATTGAAGATCATACTGAATTTTCTACAGAGTGTCGAAAAAAGTTAGTAGATTACAAATCCAATTGTCTGTCTTGGCGAAATTGGTCGAAACTTGTCCAAACTCGACTTTGTATGAGTTGAGCTAAATTCGATTACCAAATATTTCATAACTTGCCAAAAAGTGAACACACTTTTGGCCTGGTAACCCACCGCACTTTAATTTTCCATGAGAAAGGGCATAGGCTATTTGTGATCTCTGATTCTGAAAACCTGCATATTTTAAAAGTAAGCCGAATTGGCGAGATTAGTTATGTAATCAGTGACGTAATATTTTTTGCCAACTAGGGTCACTTTTAAAAGATGCAAGTAAGCCGTTGCCAGGTATCAGAATCGTCTGCAACTTTCTTGAATTGAAACTTAAAGAGGAAAGTGTTGCCGAATAAAAAATAATGCCCATTATTTGGCAAGTTATGGCATATTACCAAAATCAGACTTAGTTCAACTTATTCAAAGTAGATTTTTGACCAATTTCGGCCATTTTTGCCATGGCAGACCATCGGATTCGTAATCTACTAACTTTTTTCCACATTCAATAAAAAATTCAGAATTTTCATTGGGGTACCTAAACTTGCATTAGCCTCTGACTATAAGACCTCCCCTCTAAGTTACTCAAATGAGGCCTCTCGAACGTTTCCTCCCCACGTAAGATAAAGTGTTAGAGGTGTTCATTATAAACAAATCACTGATATGAGCAACCTAAAGAAACATTTCACCACATCGTCAAAAATATCAAAATATAAACATTTCACAAAACTTCAAATCATCTAAACATTACTTTCATTGACTAAATTGATGAAATATATATGTAAGCATGAAATATAAACTGTTTTAAAGATGCTTTTCCAAAATTCAGGAACATATTCATTACATCTTAAAATACATGTAAAATGCTGAATCAGTTATAACTGTACCCTAAACGTAAAAGTGCATCAGCATTGGGCATCTTTGAATCCGGACAATTTTTCACAGTTATGTTCATGTTGTATCTTTGTATGGCAAAAGCCCAGCGTTGTAGCCTAGATGATTGAGGCGTGCAACTCGTCAAGTGTGGGAGCGGGTTATGGTCGGTAAAGTATTCGATCTCAACACCGAAAATCAAGGACTCAAATTTTTTCTAGCTCCATACAATGGCATATGCTTCTCGTTCAGTAGCAGACTGATTTTGTTGAGATTTTGTTAATTTTTAGCTAATAAAGGCAATTGGGAAGCCTTACCTTCAATTCTTTGAGGGATGCATGCTATCACCTATCTGTGATGCATCCAAGTGTATGATGAATACTATTTCCAACCTTCAAAGTAATGGAACACTTCATTGTTTATGTAAATTTAATGGCAAAAGTTTGATGTAAATTTAATCAAATCGTTACGGACATTCGCCATATTTTTTACTTAAGGTTGTAATCTAATAAATGTCTAATTTGTGTTTTTTTTCTGTTTTCCTGAAATGTCTATATATTTCCTGCGACAGATGAGGCTATTTTTTCAGTAACCTTATTATGGTTTCGAAAACTAGGAATTTGTGTGTTCACTACGGCAATAGAAGGGAGACTACGGCGGGTAGTGTGTCCACTTGAATACAAAACTTTTGCCGGGGTGAGGTGAACTACGATTTTCAAACTATTTTTATTAATCGTTATATTGTTTTAATGGATAATTTAACCAAACATATAACATGTATTTATCAAAATACTTATGTATAATACAACATATATACTCAACTGACTATTTATCAGGTAAGAAATAAATGTTATATTTATTAGGTTTATGGAGTGCCACTCCTAAATCTGTCCTCTGAATCCGCCACTGAATGTTCACCTTACATGATAATTGTAAGAGTTGATGCTACCTCCCAAAACTTCAGAGTCACAAATTGTATATCACATTTCAATATTTGTTTGTGGCTATCTGAATCTGCTCTAATGTGGTTTGATATCTGGAATACTTTTGTAATTGAATTTTTTCTCCAACAGTGACTGCATAAAAATTAAAAATCGGTGTAACATTTTTTGGGTTACCTTGTATAAATAAATAACCGATGTTAAAATAGGAAAAAGTATTTCATTGAAATAATTTTTTGAAAGTTTTACCTACATCACAACAATAAACATAAG
Source organism: Linyphia triangularis (assembly GCA_963978545.1). Classification (NCBI taxonomy): domain Eukaryota; kingdom Metazoa; phylum Arthropoda; class Arachnida; order Araneae; family Linyphiidae; genus Linyphia; species Linyphia triangularis. The sequence goes on from OZ021733.1 coordinate 66,322,613, forward strand.
ATTGATTCCCCTCCATTCGCCAACAAACTTAACCAAAAATTCATGAAAGGTTAAAGGAAGCAAAAATCTTTTCAGTCCCTTCGATCGTAGCCGTAAACCTATTCACCACTTCACCTGATACCGCCTTCATGTTCCGTCAATAATGTCATACCCATATGGCCTGTCTGAAGACCACGATGCTCATAATTCTTTCGACTGCCTAAAATATAGACACTTTCTACGTCTTACCTTCTTCACCAAAGAGATTCTCTGCCGCCTCTTCCTTTCCCACTTCAGAGGCGGCTATTATCGCGGCACCTGTCTCGGGCAATGGTTTTGATGTATGTAGGTAAAAAAATCGTGGATACATACATAAAAAGAAAGACGAGCGGATAAGGGATTTCGATTTGTATATGTGACTATGCATCCATTTAGTATCCATGTGACACGGCGGCACCATTTTCATGTAGCTACTGTTTTCTGCATTGTATACAATATTTTATAAATAATCCATATTAGGCTATTTGTTCACTATCGACAAGAAGTTGCGTCACACTTTTGTCGCCAACTATGCATTTGTGTGTTCACTACGGCAACAGAAGGGAGACAAAAACTTGTCGCTTGTTGCATCCAAAACTGTTGCCGAGAAGAGCTGAACTGCGATTTTCAAACTATTTGCATTAATTGTCTCAATGGATACTTTTATCAAATATATAATATTCATTTCCCAAAATATCCTCATGAAAATAATCCGTAAAATATGTTTTTTTTTTTCCATAATTTGTAATGGGGCCAAATTGTATTTTCAAAGCACTATTTTGGAAATAGATCTTTTATTTTTTATGTTTAGAAAGTGCCACCCTTAAATCTGTGCATTGGATCCACCAATGAATTTTGTTCTCATATTGTGAATGTAAAACTATATAAAAGGAAACTAAAACATTACCAGTGTTAAAACATTTCAAAAACCAGATTATAGTGGTTTGTTAACTAATAATCTGATACGCCACGTAGCACAGTGGTATCAGTCAATGTTGAAACAGGGTTTCTGGAAAGATTGGTCAATCCATGCTGAAACTTGATCATAGTTTTTAAAAAATAAACCTGCCAAAACCATCAAACTGCCAAAAACATATTTTTTGCTCCTTCATTTTTCCTTATAAAAATTTATTCCAATTTTAAACTCTGCATTAACATTTCAAACTTTGTAGTATATTTTACCCAGCACTGGTCGAGATTGGCCAAGATCCATAGCAACGTCCAGTCTACAGCGGTCCACATCGGGATTGGCCACTGTTGAATGATATTGGCCAGCGTATTTGCGTTACTGGGGAGTATACTATTTAGGGACTTATCTTTTGTTTTGTCTTTTTTTTATATATTTATTATTATTACTACTATTATTACTTCTTATTTTATATATTACTCTTGATTTAAATATTCTGAAATTGGGAAAAGATGTGAAAAAGCCATCTCCATCCAAATAAGACAAATAAGAACAGTGATTAAGTGAACAGAAATCTGAATAGCAATTGGGGTCTGATCCATTACAACAATCACCAGCGTGGCATTGCCATTTTTAAAAAGAACTTACGTTTCAATGATATCGGATTGAATGCATGCTATTCAATGATAAAAAACTTAAAAACTAATGAATTTTTAAAATTTTGGTTACGTTTGAACAAATTTCAAGGAGAACATGATATTGTATAAAATTTCAGAGTTGTCCAAATACCAGAAGAAAGTTAAAACAGCATAAAAATTACACACCTCATTGCATTGCAGACAAATTTTAAATGTTAATAAAAAAATCTAATAAAACTTTTAAAATTCTAGCTCAGAGGTGCAAAATTTCATTGGGAAACTTATAATAATTAATTTAAGTGCTGGTACCTGAAGTTTAAATACCTTAACATGTTTGGAAAAATTTGAATCCTTTTTTTTAATATAGATAAACTTGCAATTGTTTTTAAATTTGATACCATAAAACTGTAATTAATGGAAGCAAAAAAATTGAAATTGTAAAAAAAAATACACAGTAAATCCAACAATGAATGATAATTTTTATAATAGCATTTTATATTACTATAAGTTCTGCCACAAAAAAATTATGAATAAATTACAGTATGTAAATTGAAAAAAAAAAAAAAAAAAACTAAATTTTATTGCCTTATAAATAGTCAAAGACAATTGAATACTTTTCTGGACTTACATGATGGATTGGATAGTATTTTCCTGCAAGATGGAGCATCAAACAATATTTTTAACTATACAAAACCTTGATTGCAAAAAAAAAAAAAAAAAAAAAAAAAAAAGAAATTATATAAACTGGCCTGCAGTAATAGTCCTGACTTCAACCCTGTGGAAAATAGATAGAACATGTAAAATAGATAGAGCATGTAAAATAATGAGTTTTACAAAAATAAAGCGTAGCATTTCTTTATAAAAGACACATTAGAACATGGTACATGGTACAAAATACCAGCATAAGTCATATAAAAATAATATTTTTTATACAAAATCACGTATTTATAGTCATTTTTAAAAAATGGATGTAGAATTAAGTGTTAATTAGTTTTTTTTAATTGCTGTATACTTATAAAATCTCAAAACTGTGTGTCTATGACTAAGTGTTATGACAGACCCAAATTTAAATTTTTTTAACTGTTGTAATTTCTTACTTTTTGGTAATTTGTTTAGGAAAACTTATATAAATATTAAATCCTATAATATCAATCTTATTTATTGTTGAATTTGATTTGTTGCTTTTACGATTGCAAATTTTATGCCTGTCTATAGATCTGAGACGGACTGTATATTTAAAGGCTTAGAACTTGGAATATGCTTTGAAGTTTGTATTTTGTGTAAAATTTTTTTTTTGAAAACTTTACTTTCGTACGTATGAAAAATGATAAGAATACGTTACAACATCGCGAATCTTCCCTTAAACACACAAAAATGGTTTTAATGTAAATGTTATCATACATTTTATATTTTTATAATGTGACACAAATTAACAATACTACTTTGGTATATGGTCCCGTTCAATTTTCAATCAGACATAACTCACTCAATTTTAAAAATACAGGCATGTGGTTTTCTGATGTTGTAGTAAAGTTAAAAAAATTCTAAGTGATCAATTTTTTCTAGAGGGGTCGTAAAAAATTTAAAAAGAAAATTTTTGAGAATTAACGGGACATTTTTTTATTAACGTGGTCATATTTCCTACGTTATTTCGAACTCTTTTGAAAGTTACTTGATTCAATTATAGCAGAAAGTAGGTACTTAAACAACGTAACAATCTTTTTGAGACACTGGCATATTAATAGCTGAGCTAAATGGAAGAAAAACATCCTTAGAACGGTCAGCATAATATATACTACTTGCAAGATCTGTAGCATTCATCTTTAAAGGAGGAACAGTGGCACTTTCCTAGATTGTTTATTTATAGTCAAATAACATCAATAATTATCATAATAAAATAAGGAAAGTTTAAAAACTTTTCTGGTTTCAAATCAATGAATATATTTCTTTCAATCTACTTATTTAAAGCAGTTTGTTTTATTTTTGTATTGAAAATTGAAATACATTTGTTATTTCATATTGTGCTTAGATTAAAAAAATGGTTACAAATGACTAAATAATCAAAATAGTTTTTTTATGAATAAAAATCGCAATTTTTTTCGTGTGCAAATCTGTTGAACGAATGAAAAAAATGTAATTAGGAATGGCATTTTGATATAAACCGTTAATTAAAACATTAATTAATTTAATTTAATACTTAATGATGTTTAGAATATTCTTTAAATCATCCTTTTCAAGTATACTGCACTTCAGCACGTTCGATGAAAAAATGCTTGATAAATATTTGGGTGAATTCTTCGTTTAATTAAAATGCCTAAACTTACGCTCCAGATTTTGAGTTCATTTTACTTTTTATTTGAGCTAATTAACATTTCCTACCCTTCCACTGTATTTACGATAAGTCTGACAAGTGTTTTCGAACCCAAGACTATTCTTTTTTTGTAACTGATTCGGAGCGACATCAGGGAAAATTCCTATGTTAAGTCGTTATTCAAATAGGGATAGAATTAGAATATGTGTTTATATACACACACACACACACACACACACACACACACACACACACACACACACACACACACACACACACACACACACACACACACACACACACACACACACACACACACACACACACACACACACACACACACACACACACACACACACACACACACACACACACACACACACACACACACACACACACACACACACATACACACATACACACACACACACACAAATTAAAAAAGAATAAATAAATTTATTAAAAGGTTAGTTTATTTATTGATTAATTAGGTTATATATTTATTGATTGGCATAAAAGTCCTCGATCACAAAATACTTATATTGACTGCTTAAAATCTCCATTTTTCACTAGCCGTAGTTGCAAAAATTAATAAGTACAAATTAGTAAGACAAATAATATGCATGTATAGTTTAATAAAAATGTATGTTATCGTACTTGAATAGAATGCTTCTATAAAATTCAATTAATATATTTGAAAAATATACCTAATTGTGATGTGAATATATAATTATTCAAATAAAAAAGCCTTTTAGAATTGAGTATAGATACAGCTATGTAATTGGAGGATAATATCTCAAATTTACAATTAAATTGAAAACTCCTTATATTTTAAATTTTTCTCTTAAATATTTATTAATAGTTATGTACTCTATAAAATCTAGAATTGTAATGTATGCGTGAAATTTCTCAGGTGCCTCCAAATGGTGAGATTTTTCTAAGCAATGCAATTAAATACTTCAGAATAAATTTGTCCTTCAATTACTTACCATAAACACATTCTTTAATCCTTTCATTTCATTTTAGATGAAAAGTTTGCATTTGTTTAATGGTAATTGAGTAATCAATTGCAATCTATTTTTAATTAAATTTGGATATTTTGATTGATTAATATATAATATGGTTTTTTAAACTGTTGCAGTTATTAACTTATGACTAACTTTATTTACTTCGCCTATTTAAAATATTTTGAAAAAAAAAATATAAACTGAAATTAATATTTTATTAAAAGCCTTCATCTTCATAAGAGTAATATTTCGGCTACAGTTTATGCACTACGTAAATAAGTTATTGGATTTCAAGTTTATAAATGATCCCTTTGATGTATTATTATGCCAAGTAGAAAAAGGTTTCTGGGACTCAAAATTTTAAAAATTCTCTAATATTTTTTTATTATTTTAATAAAAATATTTCTATATAAATGACATAATAATTGTTTTTATATAATTAGTACAACTTGAACTATTTAAGTTTTTGTTACATGACAACTGTATCTTGCACGTGCTATCTTTAAACTTTGGAATGCTTTTCTCAATGATGGCTTTTTGTTGTCCCTTTTTTGAGTTAAAATGGATATAACTTAAATTACTTGATATAAATGTATAAAAAATTTCACAAATATTTTTCACATATATTTCTTTAATTTGCCATCAGAATTTTTGTATTTTGAAGTATCTTTTAAAAAAAAAATAATTACAAAAATAAAGATTTTAGAAGTATGAGTCTGTTACCCCTTGATAAAAGTATAATGTGAGCTTTTATGATAAAGCACGACAATTACAAATTGCATACGCGGACCACTTTTTTTTTTTCGAATAGATCCTAGAAATTAGCAGTATACTTTGTAAAACCTCCATTTTTTTTTAATATGCGTGACATTTCAACACTTTATATCCAATACTTTTAAATCAACGTTGTATTTAATCCGATCTTTCATCGCTACCTTTATACAAATGTTATCGGGATCATAAATTTACGGAATAGAAAATCAAACGCTCTCCTTTTCTCAAAACGTAGAACTTAAATCAAAACTTTTCGCAATTCTTAATTAACAATACGGCGTCTAGGAATGAGTAGGCGTGTCATTTAAAACATCGTTCCCTTACCGTTTACTGTGTTTCAAATACTTTATAAGAGTTGTTCAACTTAAAACAGTTCGTTATTTATAATGTGATTTTAACCAACACCGTAAATAACATGCACTTTCTTATTTTGTAGGAGTTATTACTGTTTGCTGAACCAAATGAGCCAAAGTCTCACTTTACATGAAAGTTAAAAAACTGATTCCTGCTCCCATTTTATTCTCTGTACAACGTTCACTAAATGCTTCCAAAATTGAGTGAGTGGCGATGTTATGGTTCGATAGAAAATGAAATTTCAGGGAAAAACAATATATTTACTGAATACTTGAACTTAGCCTTGTTTAGCTCCAATTACAGAAGTTATTTTATATTTTTGTGTTCAGAAGTTCGTTTGGAAGCTTTGGTTTATTCTACTTAAGTGTTCCGGTACCTCCATATGAGCCCATGTTACATTCAACAACTTTGGGGGCATTTCATTTAATGACCAATTCTTAAATCATTATGAAACTATCACAGTATAATATTTGAATACTTTAACATGAGGTTTTTTTTAATTGTTTTAAAAAAATTAAAATAATTATGACTTTCTCAAAATGTGTTGATTTATTTTTTTAATTTTACACTAATTATTTTAAAAGAAAGTATGTTATTTACTCTTTATTCCTCGAGTTAAAGTACTTAAATACATTAGAGAAACATATATAAGAAATTTCAAACATTTATGTTAAATAGATTTTAAGCTATATCCCCCCAAACAGGAAAAAACGTTATTTTGAGAAATTCGGCTTTGAAATTAAAAAATATGCATTAATTATCTTCATTCTGTTTACTTCAAACATTTATTTCAAATACTTTAAAATAAGATATAATTACAAATAGGCATCATTTAAAGAAAATAACTCAAAAATTTCAATAAACATTAATTATCTAAAAATTAATATTCTGAAATGTTTCATGCACCGGATCCCACTTACGAAACATTTGTGTAAAATCTCGAATAAGTTTATGATATAAAATTTATTGAATTAGTACTTCATCCCGTGATACTACTTGCTATAAAGAAAACTAAATGCTGCAAAAAGTATGAACTTCTGAATGAATTTCATTAAAAAAAATTTAATAGATTTTTTTTCTAAAAATGTATGTACCAATTGTATATGAAGATGAAACTTTTTGTTACGATATAACTTTTGTTCGATTCGACTGATTATCGAAGAGCATAAATTTATGTTCCAAAAAAAGGCAAAGAAATTGAGATCCTGAGGATTTAGAATTTAGTCCAAGTTAACGATAATTAAACTCTATCTTTTTCAGTTTTAATGAATACTTAACAGCTATTAATTTGATAACTATTAAGTAACATTTTTAAGAGCTGATAGAACTCTTTTCTTAGTATATATTTGATGAATATCCCCCTTTTCCTTTGATTTATTTGCATGAATACAAAAGTTATGAATCTAGTTTATGACAATGGCTGCCCGCAGTCGAAAATGTTAGTACAGCCGGAAACATGCGAATTTTCCGACAGTCAACCCCCCCCCCCCCTTCTCCCCATCCCTAACCACACTAACACTTTCCACAATCAAGTACAATCACAATTGAACTTTTCTCTTTAAATTATAATTTTAAAAATCGGATTTTTTTTGCACTTAAAAGTACATAATTAGTAATATTGTTTAAATGAATTTTTTTTCCAAAAATTAATTAACTAATTAACATTTAACACTTATTAATACATTTTTGAACAGTGATTACTCGAATTTTATGGAACCAAGAAAGAAATTATGGTTGGAAATTGTTCTTAATATCATTCTTAATGTTATGAACCTCCAACTAGTTTCTAGAATATATAGTTTTTTTAGCGCTGGAAGTAGAAAAATCGCAATTTTTCTGAAAACCTTTGCATTTAAAAATCTATCAAAATTAATTTTCTTTCCCAATCAATTTGACTGAGGTTTAAAACATTTAATAGTTAAGGGAGATTTTAATTATCATATCATTTTTCATAAAGATTATATCAAACTTCAGTTATCACTGTTTAAATGAAGATTCACGTGCCAAAAATACAATTTTTTAGATAATGAGTTTAAAATATTCAAATTGAAGTTCTAATTTGTTCTGAAAATAAATCTATTAAAATAACTCTCTAACCGTCAGATGATACTTTTATCTTCCAAAAATATCACCTAGAGATTATTTTAAAACCGAAACTCTCAAGAGCAGCCGATGTTGGAAAGCGCTGATCTGGCTGCTTCGCGACGCATTACGTGGAGGGAAGGCTCTATTTTACTTCATTGATTACTATGGCAACTCGTGGAAACATCTCTGCTGAAACGCGTTTCAGGAACACATGGCTGCCGTTCGGAAGAAGATCACCTTGATTGGAAAAGGTTTTTTTCCCCCTCGTGAATTGAGTATTGAATTGAGGCAAGAAGTTTGCTGTTTATCGAATTTTTTTACTCTTACTGTAGAAATTGGATCTTCATTTTAGAAAATTGATAAAATAAATAATTTTAGTTTTGAACAAATTTAGATGCAGTCGACACTGGCTGTAGTGCACGAGCCGCCATGGTTTATGATCATGTTCATTGAAGTCGATGCATGTTTTTTACGTTACTTCAAATTATTGAATGCATAAATATTTAAGTTCACTAAATAAATTCGAACTGATTGTGAAATTTTTTAACATGAGAACAGAAAACAAGTACTCTAATGATCATTATTGTTTTCATTAAAAAAGATATTCTTTTCGATATATATTCCAGATATATTCACATTTCTTTTCGTTTGAAATTTCAGGTTATGGCTCATTAAATACTAATTTTACAATGACGCGGGACAATGCATTACCGAGATCAACTTCACATTTTATCTTATTTTAGTACTTTCATTTTCTACCTTTATCCCCAACAACAAAACGATAAAAGAAAAATGTCATTAAGCTTTGAAGTGCAATTTTCACTTCCAGAAACGCATTTCAACAACGATAATGATCTCGAAGTAATCAGTTTTTCTTTCCAAAGGTGAATCTGTATTTTAGGATTTATTTTTGGAAGCACTGGTAATGTCCTTTTTCTTAATCTTTCACTTTAATTTTAATTCGGTTTTATAACCCATTTAAACTGCGAGTATAATGCATTATTGTATTTTAAGTGCATTTCATATTTGCTTCATGTGCATTTACTCATGCTATACTTACAATTTAAATCGCACAAAAACGTACTAACATAGTAAGCAGAAGCATAATTTATTAATTTTTTACTAGGTATATTACCTACGTAGCAGTTTAAGTAATATAAAGATTTTAGTGCAAAGGATAACTCTTTTCAACTTTGCTTACTTATCAACTTTGTTTACGTACGTATAATTTATTGTATAATATGTGTACGTATAATTTCAATTTGTATAAAAATGTATTAATACCTGTAACAAAATGAACCATTTTTAGAAAGATTAAAACTGCATATCGGATTGCTGTCACAATTTATTTGCACACATGTTAATTCATTCTTGAATAATATTGCTAATTTCAATGTATGTAAATTAAAAATAAGCCTGTTTAAACCACTTATACAATACAAGATGACCAAAATAAAATTGGCCCAGAAAACGTGAGTGAAGTTTCCGAATTAGATTATTAAACTTCTAAAGCATATTTCTAGATAAGCCTTTCCAATGAAAGAACATTTATTAAATACACATTTATAAGTGTTTAGTGTACTAATACGCTTTTTGAATTACGGCAACAAGTTTATAACTAATCAATAATTTTTTTATTTACATTTACAAACTTAGATTATACTGTAATAACTCGATCAAGCATTAACTTGTTAACATGATCAGTATATTGAGAATGAAGATAAACTAGTTACTGATTAATTTGTAAAATATTAAATTCGAGGTATTATTTAATTGCTTGCGAGTAGTATTGTATTCTCATTTTGCTTTCAAGATGACCCCATATTTAAATAATATACATTAACTTCGATTTTGCTTGTGTGTGTTGAGCAAATCCGTGGAGGTGTTATAGACCCACTTGCCGTCTTCCATTCGATCTGAAACTCGACAGATTCAATGTCGATAAAAATGCATTATATCAAGTTCTGAGAGCAAAAAAGAGTTAGTCCATTTCAAGGAACTGTGAGTGTCCTTTGTAGTTGTTAAACATTGGGAAAAAGTCCATCTAAGCACAAAATTATTTAAAATAGTCGCGCATAAAAGTTGGCAATGCCTATAAAGGATTAAGGGCCTTTAGAGAGCCACTCGAGTGGCGTCATCTCTTCAGTCACTCAGACAAGCCTCTCTAAGCGAAACGTGCAATTCTATGGAACTTATTTTACTGTTGTGGCTAGAGGTTGCGTCTGTCGCTTGTGGCGCTCAGATTGTAAGCGATACATGCAATCCTATGGATCTTATTATACTGAACCAGAACAGTGGCGCCTTTGCTGTAGCGCCCCACAGGAGTGGCTCTGTAGAATAAGAGCCTAACTTTGTAAACTATGTTTTAAAAGTTCATTTTTAAGCTTATAAATAGTTCACAATTGCAATCGTAAATAACTCCACCAATTTTTCAAATAACTCCATATAACTTGTTCTGTGCTTTTAGCAATGCGCACTTTTTTCTAGCTTAACTTTTTTGCTGATATCCTATAAATCTTGAGAAATTGTTTGGAAATTTCTTATTTTGCTGCCAAGAACACTGTAGGCTATCTTAAAAATTAAGCATGGACACTTTGCAATAGGTATACAATACTTCCCGGGCCCAAGGAGATGCTGTTTCAAATTTAAAGCACTTTTAATTACCTTACCGATCAACCTGCTTTTATAAAATAAGGAAACACGCAATGTTTATCTATTTAACACTTAGTGTTTACTAAAGACAAACGTAGGATACAATACTACTAACCTGCCATTGTACAGGTATCTTATTTGTTTTTCCACAAATTATTGAATCCCAAAACTTTTCAACTAATGTTTGTCAACTTGTTATTCAAAATAATTATTAAATACTTTTTACACATATCGCTATGCTCAACTGAAAAAAAAATAATAATAAAGTTGTCAATTGGAATTAATGGATACTTCCTATTCCAATCAAACCACACAAAACAATACGAATTTTTCCTTCTACTTCAGTCGTCGCTTTAAAAAACCCTTCTTCCCTGCAACATGTGTATCTGCAGAACTCTAATTAGAACCCAACTCTTAAAAAAAAAAAAAAAAAAAAAAAAAAAAAAGGAAAAGAATAGCATCATTACATCATGAAAAGTGCCAAGAACAAGCTGTAACAGAAAAAGGAAACCATCCTATTCCTATTTGTAGTAGCACTTAGCGACGATTCTGTCCATCAGACATTCAAAGACTAATGTTAATGTATTGTTTAACGGATAATTGCAATCAGGTGTAGGGACATTTTTTTACATCGAATGGGAAGTCAATTTAATTCTTGGAGTTAACTGTCCTCTCGGATGGAAAAGAAGCCTGAGGGAACGGGTAGAGCTTGAGAACTGTCGAACGGTTTGATTTGATCAGAATGATGAAATATTGCTTTTCAATGAAGTAATGTATCGTATATATTTCAACGAATGATATTTTATTTGCAGTAATATTTATTGATTTTAGTTTGAATGAAGTGCATCGAGTTTTTAAGTTTGATTTTTATTATCTTCAAATTAAGATCTATACACCTCCTGAAAGTACTCCCTTTCTAAACTCAACTTTCCTGACAATTTTGCTCAAAAGGAAGGGGATAGCTTGGTGTTTTTTTACTCTTAAAATTTTATTTCGTTTGGATATCAGATATTTATTTAAAATTAAGGCATGACGTACAACTGGAAAATTCTCTAATTGTATCCATGCTAAAAATGTTATTGCCTTAATAAATTCTACAAAAAGGCTTTAGGTATATTAGTATATTAGGTATATTAGGTATATTAGGTATATTACTAACACTATATTAGTACTACCTTTGATGAGTTTGCTTAGTTTTTAAAGAAAAGTTTGAAAAACACCAATGGGGACCAATGATTCCCACAGTGTTTCAAGGTGGTATACATATCAATTCAGATTAATAATATAAATCATAGAAACGAAGTTTTTAATATATATCTTTTATACGTATTGCCAATTTGTATTTACATTGATATAGTGCAGTTTCAGTTGACAACGTGTGCTTGGTGTCTGCATCTAATTTTTTTTTTTTTTTTTTTTTTTTTATTGAACAACATAGAAAATGTTGAAATAGGTATCACACAGGGCTTACAGAAGTAAATAGGAAACATTAGTAACAAAAAATACAAAACAAAATCAGTGTGACAATACAATGTATATACAAAAATCAAAATGTGTCTTCAATTATTGTCTATAATGATCTATAAGAATCATCTTTTATTTTAAAATTAAATACATTTATAGGTATCTCAATATATTTAATAAAAAGAGTAAATTACCTTTGACTAGAAAATTATGCAGTAAACTACCTTTCAAAATGTATTTATTAAAAATAAATGTGAAATCATGCACTAACTTCCAAATATCTTTTATTTCTTGTGATTAAAACAACTTTATTATTTATTTATTAAAACAATTTTGGAAACAAAAAATAGTTTCTTTAATGATCGGTTAAAAGCTATTTCATCGCGATTGTCTGACGGAAAGTTGGTTTATTAGTATTCAGTAAAAGCGATCTTGTAGTGACAGTGTTATCGCATGAAAATTTTTATAGAATGCATCGTCATTGACATCGAATCTATATGCCTAGTTTGAGCAGGATTTGATGGTGGAAAGGGAGTTAATTAGGCATCTGCAGGTTTGCCCGCCATCGACATACACACACAATTTAAGTACATATAAAGGATTTAAAAATAAATCAACTTTTAATAACCCTTTAAAATTCTGGAAATACAAGAGCACCAACGGACGAGGCACATCATCTCCTTTTACTTCATTTTTGAAAAATACAAATTAGATGCAAAACTATGGCTTTAGATCGAGTGGACAAGAAAACAAGCAATGCTAACCATCTGGAGCTGGCTCAGTCTTGAATCGGCAGTTCGAGTCGGTTTCAAGTGGCATTTGCACTTAGGGCTCCAAAACGGGGAGTAGAACACGATTAATCTCGGACACTAGTGGATTATTTGACCTCTTAGTGCCTTATTATACAGAATCACTCGAGTGGCGAAAGCACGCCATCGCTTCAATCGCTCAGGCAAGCCACTCGAAGAGAAACATGCAATCCTAGGGAGCTTATTTTACAGGGCCACTACTGTGGCTAGATGTTGCATCTGTCGCTTGTGGCGTTCAGACCCAAAGAGAAACATGCAATCATATGGAGCTTATTACACTGAGCCACAACAGTGACCAGAAATGGTGACGCGCGTTCGCCACTAGAGTGGCTCTGCATAATAAGGCCCTTAATCATGTGTTAACAAGGGATACGCAAGAGCGTACTGGAACTTTACAAGGGATACGCGAAGGCGCCCTGGATACTTCGCTATCAGACGGAGCCTCGCTATATAGCATGCATTTCAAATAAGAATGCGCGATTTCAACCACCTTGCTTCTATTGAAGATTTTCTTACATGCGAGTTTGTGCTGGAACTCAGTAAGTTAAAGCTCTAATCAGTAAGTCCTACAAATGACAAAAAACTGTTGATCGTGATAGTCAACTTTGAAAGTAGATTTCCTTTTAGTACTCCAGATGCGAAGTTTAATACCTATTAAGTCCTTGTATAGACCTTGCCCAATAAAATATCAGAAACAAGGAAGGCATGTATGAACTACATTCTATCAATCAAACATTTCTTTCCGAGTAAAAAAAAAAAAAAAAAAAAAACTGACAAAGATACTTATGTATAAAAAAATACACACTGTGCCCTTGAGAGAACATACATTCTTCCTAGAACAAAATGTTTTATAGTAGGATGGGGGTATCAGTATATCTGAATGTAAAAGTAAAACGAGAAGAAACATCAAAAATATAAAGCTCAACATGTATTCATAAAAAATATAGAAAATAAAGTATGATCAACAAAAATGAAAAACAAGGTTTTCAATTGTCAAACGACGCCAAATATTTGTAGAGCAATTCCCTTCAATTTTCCATTGGGGAGAGAAAAAAAAAACATCTTAAAATCTAACTTTAAAAAATGTGACATTTACCAGCCGCGAAAGAAGAGTATATCATAAATTTGTAATTTAGTTACATGTTTAGGAATAAATTGATTCTTTTTCAAGATTTTCAGTTGTGTCCGCTGATAATATTTGTTATAGATCATACGCAGTAACAACGTCATTATTTTTAAGGAAACTAGCGATTAGTCTTCATTTGACACGCAGTAAAAATATTGCCCTTCTCCACTCAATTTATCAGGATAGTCGATGTCATATTAAAATGACGCTACATCGAAAATATTTTGGTAGTATCTCTATGGCAAATTACAGTGTAAATGCCATGTGCAGCCGGGAAATTGAATCAAGAAAAATATATTGCATCACCTATTTAGAAAGTGCTTTGGCAATGACGTATTTGAGTTCTAATAACGGGTTCCATTCGCTGCAGTGCACAAAATCTACATTAAATTTTATATTAATGTTACGTTGTATTATGGAAAATATCAAAGTAATCCATCAACGCATGCGGTAAAAATTGGCACAACTTGAAATATTTTGATTTGTTATCTATTTGTAATCAATCTTTGAAACGATTTATTTTATAGCCATCAACTTTTCAGTAAAATGTGTTCAGTGTGTAAAAGTGATTATATATGTAAGGTTTGCAACTAAAATAGTTTTGTATACATTTTGTAATATCCATCAATTTATTATTAGTCAATTATTGGGATGCACCATTAAATCAAATTCGTACAATTTGTTTAGTTTCTTGGTATTACATAACTTACCATAGAAATGAAAAGATAAGAAAAACACATTATTTTAATATTCTTGACATATTTATTTGGCGTGCGTTTATAATTTCAACAAGGCATAAAATATCTACATATTAAATTAAATGAGCTTGATAATTTAAAAAAACTTAAATTTACTGAATTTGTCATTTTATTTTGAATATTTTGTTTTTATTCAAGAAGAAATAAATTAGGTTTATTGCATTAGATATTACATGAATTTGAATAGTTAAAATTTTAGAAACATTGCAATAAAGTTGTTTCTTATTTGACTTACAAATTAAATAAAATAAATTTTTTTGTATAAATTTGCGTGGGATTTTTGTTCGGGTAAAAAATATAATAAGTTCAAAGAAATTGGAAAATACATCGTGTCTCTAAATTTCTCTTTTAAAAATTTCTGAAGTAAGAAATGGTTTTTTATCTTTTTAGAATAATCAATACATTCAAAGAAATGGTACTTCTAAAAATAACAAGAGATAAAGCATATGAGTGATTTAAACCAAGATAGCCAGTTTAAGGTACAGTACCATCGAAAAACGATTTCTACTTTTTCACGCAACATTCATACTTAAAATTTGACTCGCAGAAAGCATGGCGTTGACAAAAAGAATTCCCACACTGGAAGAATCAGATGTGTTCACTTTTTTATTCAAATAAAAGAAAAAATCTCGTCAGCTTGAGAACAAATACAAAAACGGTAGTAAAAAATGTTTGTCTGAAAAAAAGATCTTCTAAGCAGACCACGTGGTTTCGGTTTCAATAAGCAATCGGCTACCGTGAAACATGAATATGCAATTAGCTCCCTTAGGAATTATCTACAAGTTCCTTGTTTTCAATTTCAAAAGTGTACTTTTTTTTCGAATAATATTTTCTTTAATCTTAGTCATATTTCAAAGCTGCTTTATCTGGAGAAGTTTATTATTTATTCCATTTTTTGCATTCGCATGATATATGGAACAACCCTTCGTTGCTATAAAATGTTTGAAATAACAAAAAAAAACTCAGATTTTGCCTTGAGTGAATAGAAAATTGCTTTGAGTTGCATTCTCAAGTACTCTCTCTTTTTATCACAAGTTATTGTTCTTTATATGTGATGTCAAATAAAGGTACGTATGTGATATAAAACATTGGCCTGAATCGGTGGTCAAAAATCGTCATGCACAATTGTGTTGTTATTATTCTATTAGTGACTACCACAATTTTGATGTCTCAGTCTCAGCTACTAAGTTATAACATGCCTTTTTGTACATTAGTACAATACTTTATATCGATTTACATGTTCGATAGTTGTCATGGATACTTTTTTTAAGATTTATCCTAACCATTTTATTTTTATCTTTTTATTCAATATATTTTTTTAGTAATAATAGAGACAAATAGTGTATTTCATTTAAAATATTTCTCTTAATTTGAAATATTTGTCCCAATTTTTATATTCAGTTTTTGTACACACATTTCAGACATATAAATCTATAATCACATAAACTTTAATTTACTAAATTTAAACACTTTATAAATATAAAATATCCAGCAGTTTTCAAAGATTCTAAACTAAATAAAGCTTTGCATGGATTAATCTCCCAAAAATCAACTAAATGCTGTAAAAACACCCGCCAATTAAAACGGTCAGCCAGAAAAAAGGTATGAAATCTCATGTTTGCTGCCAAGCGGCCGAATAAAATTTCTTTGGATACTTGTACACCATAATCAAAATTGCGATTACCATAGACAATCCCATAGGGGAATTCCCTTAGGCAATCAGAACTTGGCAGGCTAGAGTTACTTTGAAGTACTATCATTGCATATGCTCGAGCTACTTAGTACCAATTGCACTGAATTAAGATTAATTAAAAAAAAATTCTAGACTACCAAGTACAGATTGCGTATGGGAAATCCTAAAAGTAATTCCAATTTAGTTGATTGTGTAGAAGTACCCAAGGAAATTATAACCGGCCGCTTGATGGAAAACATTATATTTCATAACTTTTTATGGCTGACTAATTTTTTTTTTTTTTTTTTTTTTTACAATGTCTAGTTGTTTTTTGGGAGATATCAATTCTTTTTGTGGCGTTTGTTATGTTCTAAATTAGTAGGATTCGGTTTATGGAGGTTTTAGCCTGAATAATCTGCAGATTAAAATATGATTCTTTGTAATGAGATCTACTTTTAGTATCATGATTCATTATTGTTGAGAGATTTAGGTTTGTAATCCAAATCCTTTTCGTTTCTATCAATTTCCCCATCAAGAAAAAATCTTCATATTTAAAAAAATGTACCTACTAGTTATAACTTGAGTACAAAATCATGCAACTATATACTAAAAAATAAGTAATTAAAAAATGTAAGTTGAACATGCTTGCTTTTTTATGCGAAGTAAAGGATTACCAGCTTAACATACCAATGAATATAACTTAACATACCAATCAAAACAACTTTTGCTTTAAGTTTGAAATATAAAATTTAAAATAATAAAATAGTTCGATAATAAAATAGTTCCATTTAATTAGCATTTACTTGTAAAGAAAAGATTTTTAATAGTGATTAAAACTGAAGAAAAATTTCCAGAGATGTATGGATAAAATTTATAATATTTTCTTGGTCTTAAAGAGCTAGACAGTATTCAAATGGATTATTGCACCGTTTAATTAAATACTATATTAACTTTGTTATGCATTTCTACTATTGTGAAGTATTTCATTAACTGCCTTTAAATTAAAAAGTAAACTCTTCAGCCTTGTAACAGCTTTTTTAAACTATTTAAAAAACATTGAATATTGAAATTTAAAACTCTACATGAGAAATTTGCTTCTGTACTCTTCTCGACAAAATAACGACTGCGATTTGAATGAAATACTTTGTGATCTAAAACACCGAGACATTGCCAACCGAAAATTATCCCGTATGTCTCGATACCGTATAATGCATTTTGACGTATCCTCTACGGAACTGAAAGTAAAGCCATCCTGATACGTTACCATATCCAGGGAATTCAGCAGTACGTTAACTCGGGAAGCTGTTTCTTTCTTCCAATTTCAGCTTCCAAACTACAAGTGTGCTATATCTCATATCTCTATTGTTTGGGTTTGTTGCATTTCATTTTCTGTTCCCAGGTTCGAAGTTCTCTCTCCCATCTAGGTAAAATTCCATCATGATATAGCATTCGTGGGATCTCAATGTGTTTGGTGAGCTTCTTCTTTTTTGAGAGCTAGATGTATCTCTTCAAAGAAAAACACGGATGGCGGCAGTCGTTTCTCTGGAGTTAGGTGATACATGTTTTGGTATGCAAAAAGTAATCTAGGGTAGATTTATTATTCAACGGGTCTGTATTGCGTAGAAATTGAAAGGATATACATTACGTTACATCCAGGATGCTAAATACTTTCATTGGGATAATTAAGAGGGTGTTTGAGTTGGGCGTAAAATAAATGTTACTGGGAAATAAGCGTTAAAGAAATATAAATATGTTATTTGTAAAGATAGAAAATTTGATGTTACTGATATCGAATGTGATATTCATTAATTTTGCTCACGCATTTTGAAGTATTTTAAGCAATTTGAATTTTGTCAGTCTTCCAATAATAATTTTATTTTTTAATATCTGGATTTACCAAAGTTTCAAAAATATGTTTCTTTAAAATTTTCTTCATATCTATGCATATTTATACAGAAAATGTGGTGTTACTGATATCGAATGTGATATTCATTAAACATGCTATTATATTTTTAAAGTATTTTATACAATTTTAATTTTTTCTGCCTCCCGATAATAGTTTCATTTTTTAATAACTGGGTTTACCTTTTCAAACTTATAATGTATTGAAATCATCCTTTAACGTACTCATTATTTGTTTATCTCCAAAAACCATGTAGCTAATATAGACATGTTATTTTGAATTCAATCATCTAATTATGGAACTGCTGTTTTATATTTTTCCATAGTAATTTTTTTACTCATCCTAACACAATAATAATTTAATAACAAGATGAGGCATAAATATATAAAACACGAGCATTGGAAAGCAAAATGTTACATCCATCTAGTATTTGTTATTAGGTTGTCTAAACTTGTAACCTACTTATTTTATATAATTGACATGAATCAAAGTGAAAGATTATTTATATTGTATATTTGTTTTTTCTTTCTCGCCAAGAAATCTACTCCAAATTGTTTGACAAATATGTTTTGAAACATAGTTTTTTTTTCTTCTTTTTTCTATTAGCAATATAATTTATTAAGTCCACATAAAAATGCATCTATGTTTTATCAATCAACAATCACTAAACGTAAGAAATGTCAGTGAACTAACACGTAAAGAAGTATTTGAAAGTATTAAGGTTAAATCCCTTTTTTTAAAGTGCTCTTTATAATACTTTCAATAGGTTACATTTCCTCGTTTTATCCTAACATTCGATAAAAATATGTACTTCCCAATAGTAGTCTTTATATATGTAAACTGCACTTTGAACTAGAAAAAGTGTTTGCTTTTTATTTTATTTCATGTTTCAGTGTATTCACGGAAGAAATAAACATCTTCGCAATGCATAGAAATGTAAAAAGCACCAGAGGATATGTTTAGTTCCGTATTGAGTTCTCACAAAATTCTTAAAAACCCAAATACATGGTGCCACACTTAAATATAAAAATAGTCTTGTTTGTTATAGTATTTTCCCTGAACAAATATGTTTTAGTATTGTCGTGGTTTGCTTGAATATTGCTAGTCATAAAAACACCAACAGTCGTAGTTAGGTTGTTACCCGCAATAACTACACATATGGATCCATGTTGAATTTTCCTCGTTCTAGGGGAACCCAAATAGACCGATATGGATTTTCAGTATGGGCTCATGTTGCAAAACCCATGTGGACCCAGGGACCTTATAGAACTCATGTCCCACCATCAGAGAGCATATGGTTAACCCACTACTAACCAATTGGGCGCCATATGAGAGTGTTATTTGGGAAGGGAAGTTTTTTTTTAAGTAATGTATTTCAGATACAAGTGTAGAACTCTATTAAAAATCTTGACTTTTTCCATCTGGATTAGAAATTTCATGGCGACACTCCAAAACAATTGGACCCCCCTCCCCCTCCAATTTATTGCAGATTTAAAAATATGTCAAAAAGTTGTAATAAATTCAACGGATTCGACTCGAACTCAAAATCAAAGACAACGAGCGTCATTTTCTATGAACAATAAACCATTTAAATTATAAAGAGTGACTTGTTTTCATTACCTTGTTAAACAAATATTTAGTTTTATATTTAAAACAAACTTTCCTCTTTCGTAATCCTCTGCGTCTTTACTGCGAGTTTTAATCCATACTTCCCTCTTATCCAAAGTAATCTTCATTATGCTTAACTGAGGATGGCAAGTTTTCTAAAACCTGTTACCTAGCATTTGTCAAAGACGTTTATATTAATATGTAAAACAAAGTATGTATTTAAATGAGTTCTACATATCATTGCTTATTATTTTCAGATTTCCATTAGGTGCAATATAATGCATTTACTACAGGAGGGAGTGAACTTAGAGCGTGTTGTGTTCGAATATTTTTGTTTTAAATTGCATAACAATTTAATTAAAGTAATCACATATAATAAAATAATATAACCCATAAATAAGTTTTTAATATAAATCTTTTTTATGTATTGCAAATTTTTAAATTCATTCACAAAGCTCCGTTTCTGTTTCCAGCGTGTGCTTGTGTTGGCATCTAATTTTAAATATTAGAAACATCTCTATCAGTAAAATATGCGGTAAACGATTTTTCAAAATTTATTCATTAAAAATGAATGCGAATTTATGCACTCACATCCAAATATATTTTATTTAATGTGATTAAAACAATTTTATTATTATTTATAAAAACAATTTTGGCAAAGGGAAATAGTTTCTTCGATGATCGGTTACAAGCTGTTTCAGCGCGATAGGATGATGGCAAGTTGATTTATTAGTAATCCGTAAAAACGACATTTTAGTGACAGTGATAGCTGCCGAAATTTGAAAGAATGCGTTGTTATCGACATCGAATCTATCTGCCAAGTTTCAGCCCGATTGGATGACGGCAAAGGGGTTATTTAGGCCTCGGTAGATTTGTCCGCCCTCGTCATACCCAGCCAACTATCCACCCACACACATACGCACACACAAAATAAAAGTTAATCTGAAGGATTTAAAAATGGTTGTATTGCTTTAAATATTTTTTAATCGTCATAAGTAAAAATTCAAATTTAATAACTTTGATATTTTATCGTATGAATTTATCTTTACTTTTAAATAATATGTTACATTTCTAAAAGAACACATATATGTCTGATAACATGAAATCTAACGAGAAGCTCTATAAACTTTTATAGAAAAATTTAATTTGTTTTAAATCAAACCCATTCCTACCTAGTGAGACTGTTTATAAAAATATCAGAAATTTATCTTCATCTTCAAATGAATCAACATTTAATCTTAACTTGACGAGGTAAAAACGCCAAAGGTTTACTGAGAAATGCCTTCTTACTTCGTCATCAATCACTAGTAACCTGGATTTGACTTTAAAGTTTGAAAAATCCAGAAATGTTTGACCTTTTATGGTGCATTAGTTGTCAAATTTTAATGCACTCATTTTTTCCCTAAGAAAATATTATATCGTTATTTTTTGACATAGTTATTGATGCGAATAACATATTTGGGGAACACAAATCCTATTTTTATTTTAAAAAGTTTTTAAGGGTCATATTAAAAAGAACATCACTTATTTAATCATCTAATTTAAATAGAAAAGTTATTCGTTTTAATGCTAATTTTTATTGCTTATCCACAAAATATTCTTTATTCTTAGTTTATTACACTGAATTTTCTTCAATTTGAGATGCAAATATGGTGAAGTTTCCTCTTGAAATATACTAACTCCTTAATCTTTCAGCACCTCCATTAAAATTTACCGCAATAATATTATTAATGAGCTCTACCAAATTCAATCCATCTGCAATAATACATCCAACAAGATCAATTTACTAATAGTTCTCTATATCACCTTAAATAGTATGCAATTTCCTTTACATTTTACATCGAAATATATTGCTTTTAAACAGTCGGAAGTGATATCACAATCTCTCATTTATACTCCCAACAATTCCATCCTAGCATGAAGTAAGTTTCACTTCATATTTTTTAATGGTTGAGTGACCCTTGACAGTAACCTCTGTCGGCATAGAAGGCATTCTTTTTTGGTTTTTGGAAGCTCGTGCTACGTTATCTGTCTTTTCTCTCTCTTTAATTCGTGCTCAAACGTACAAATGTTTGTAATTTTTTTTCTGCTTCACTTTTGTCTTGGATGTATCCATGTATCCTTTATTTTTGCTCTTTATATTTTCAATTGATTTTTTATTATTCCAAGCATTTTCGGAGTGTAATGAGACGTATTTATCTTGAACATTGTTTGAGTTCCCATGACAGAAACAGTGCATGTTTCTGATATTGCGGCTGATCATGCCCCCTAATGAAGTGGGAATCTTCATTATACGGATTTTTTTTTTTTTTTTCATTTTTCCCTGGATATAAGAATGGATTGTGCTAAAACTGGCGACTTAAAGTGACCTTATATAGATATCTGTACCTACCTCTATATATATGTAATGTATTCCCATTGGAACTTTCATTTTCGCTTCAGTTTTGCTATAGAATACTCCAGTATTTTCAGGGATTAGCTCGAAGCGCCTTGAATCGTCGAACGTCTCTAGGAAATCTCTAAAAGACCATACTTCGGTTTGACCACGCCTTTTGGAATAATCAAGTCTTTGCGCTAGCCAACGTCACCCTCGCCTCCCATCTCTCTTGCAATAAACTTTTGTTTACCTCAATAACGATTTGTTTTTTAAGACTGCCTACACTTCTTCCCCGTTATATGAGTCGAACAGGATCTGAACTTTGTGTGAGGTAATTTTTAAAAAATGCAATAAGACCGTAATTACAATTTTAAATTTAAAGATATCGGACTTCACATTCAGTTATGGAGTCAGAAAAGCATAGTAATCCTTCCAAGATTAGCCAGATGTCAATCAAAGAACGACGTGATGCCATACAGTCTTGGAGAATACGAGGAGCAGACTGGAAACCACACCTTCTTCGTTTGTGATTGGTCAAGAGTGTCCCCGTAGTAGAGAGTTGGTGTTTAGTCGAACTTTCCCATATACAAAACCGCGTAAATGACCCAGCAACGTGTCGTCGAACCAAGGCGAAAAGATTGGCGATCAGAACCTAGGATGCTGATTATTGTGAGGTGTGTAACTGTTATGAACTTTGGAATGGTGATTTTTTATGCTAAGGATTAACCAAGAGCGTTGACTGGAAAGGGATAAGAAAACATCTATTTTGTTTAATTGCTGTACAAACTTTGTGAAGTGTATAT
This sequence comes from Linyphia triangularis, assembly GCA_963978545.1. Lineage (NCBI taxonomy): Eukaryota > Metazoa > Arthropoda > Arachnida > Araneae > Linyphiidae > Linyphia > Linyphia triangularis. Next base: position 66,345,879 of record OZ021733.1, read on the forward strand.
ATATATATATATGTAATTACATAAGTATATATATTCCTCCGAATTAATTTATATGTCCCACAAATATAAGAATTTTCTAAGTGTTAATACAAATTCAACCTTCTAATTTCACTAATTGCTTGTAAAGCATTGACAAACGTTACAGTAATTACGACGTTAATTTAATTATTATGTTCCAAACACATTCTGAAGAGTTTTCGGGATTCCTCTTGAAATTCATAAAGACAGCTTAAGGTTAAATACAAAAACTTTTATCTTATTTAGCTGCACCGTAATTTCGCAGTAAACTTTTCCTGAATATTCTGCTTCAAGTAGAATAAAAAACTAATATCAGCATCTTGAAAGAGTGTGTTATTACTCTTTAAAATGATTCAGTCAAACTTAGTACAAAGCTTTAAACATCATTTAATTGAATTGCGTTGATGTTGTTAAAAATTGTTTTGATGCTGTCCCAAATCTAAATTACTGCACGTGCTTTTAAAATGTACTTAGTGACACGAACAACTTAGACAGCTTATTTCAACTCACCTGGTTGTTTCGGAGGTGAGAGAAATTTTAATTCTGAGTGGAAATTTGGAATATTTATTCAATTCAATGAATACATATCATGCTTCAATTAACGTTTCATTCATAATTTTGCCTTATGCGTTTTTAAAATGTTGCTGTATTTGAATAGGATTTCGGGTACTAATGATATTTTTTGTTCAAAGTCTGTTATAATTTTATCAATAACTGTTTTTATTTTTATCAATAAAAATATAAATATTGCGTAATTAAGTAAAAGCTTAATTGGTTAAGTCCTTTCAAACTATTTTTATTTATTTTGTAAAATAATGTTGTTGCTCATAAAATTGCAAATATATTAAACTAGTTTAGAAATTAAACTATTCCACTGAGGGAAATAACTTCTATAATAGTTTAGATAAAATGCTTTAGTAGATAACAAAAATAATTTATTTGAGAATAAAATTGTTTAAGATATACATATACATTAGGAATTGCGATTTTTTTTTTTTTAATATTCCCGAATTCATAATTTTTAATAGTATATATTTTTCTTTCTGAGACTTAAATGACTTTTTTAATTATAGTGGGTTTTGTAAACCTGTTTTGTATCACATTAGTTAGTATATGAAACTTTAAACGCGTTTTCTGAAGAATGACATTTTGGTGTTGTATAACTTTACGACAACGGTCATAACTTTATTATAAATGGTCCAATTTACAAAATTTTAATTATGTTTTGTAGACAATAGATGTGAATATGTTTCCATAAAAAAATCTAATATATATTATTATAAACAAATTTTAATTTTTATTTTATCTTAATTATTTGTAAAAAAAAAGTATGTATTTTTATTTAAAAACTTATAATTATATAAATATTGAAACCAAATTCGCAATTCTTAATGGAAACATGCATCAATATAATATATTTTATTTGCAATAAAAATCATTCCTCTAAGTTAGTTACAAACTTATTTACGTCCGATCGAATATCGTCCAAATTAGTCATTTTAATTGCAATTAGCTAAATAAAAAAGTTAACAGGAAAAATAGTTTATGTACAAAATGCATAATTTTTTATTCTGATCAACTGCCAAAAAGTTCGAAATTGTAACATGAAAATTGAAGAAAATCATCTCAATTGTATACGTATACCTTAATTTATCAATAAATATATTTCTGCAACTTTATTTGAAACTTATACTAAATTATTTCCTATTAGCTACCTCCCCTCATATGCTTTTATCATTAAATTACGTATTACACAGCATGGCGTAAATCAAGAGTTATATCTGTAATATCTAATATGTTTCTAAAGCTATTGTTTTTATGTAGTGCATTTTTCAAACAAAAAATCCTCCTGAATTTGGAACTTGGTCCATGACATCTCTCTTTACAGCGAATATTTATGTTGACAGTTAAAACTTACATATAGCATCTAAAATAATTTTTTATCATAGTTTTTTAAAAGATATATCGCAGTTTTGTAATAAAGATCATTTAATCAAGATCATGACTACTGAAAGTAATCTACTGGATCACAAAATTTAGAAAAAAAAAATCCAATGTAAAATTACAAAAGGCCAATAAGCATTATTCTTAAAATAATACATGATTGTGTCCTTACATTAATCTGCATTGAAGTACAAGACATCCGCCATATAGAATTCAAAGGGCTTGATATCAAACAATATTCGTGTGTTGATTTGGATGTAATCATATGTAACACATACTCTTCATTTCTCTATATTGAGCGCGGTCATGTTCATCTTCATATGGCACTGTGAAATGAGTTTTGTAAATTACATTGATTGTCTTAAATAGATTACAGAAACACACCTGACAATTTTTTGCATCATTTGATTGGGATTAAAAAAAATCAGTGAAATCCCAGATTACTCATTTGCGCGTTTTCAGATAAAAGCCAGAAACCAGTTAACCCAACAACCAACATGAGATTAAATGTTACGATCACCATGGTGCCTAATCATTGAGAAGAGAGAATACAGAGCATCACCCCATTGAGGTTCGATTACGGGGCCTCTTGCAAATACAATTCCGACTTCAATAGCTCGACTTTAAAATTCTCAATTTTTTAAAAACTATCCTGCATATGTAATATTGCGCGCTAATTTAGTATGTATATGAAAACATTCAAATTTGCATAAAAAGGAAAATACAAAGAATATAAAAAGTTTCTTCTACTGGCTTGAAATACCGGACTGGGAATCATTTAGAGTTCATATTCGTGGTTGTTTTGTTGCATTGAAGATTTTCTTATGTAAGAAATGCATGAGGAGTATACTCCGCCAAATTCTGTATAAAAGTGGAGATAGGAAAGAGAAACTGCCCCAATTTTCAACTTGAATGGGAGAAAACCCGGGAAATTTGCTCCAAGCAGCCGAACGAGACTATCTATAACACCACTCACTTTGAGTCTCACGTTGTTTTCATAAATAAAAATGTAAATACTTTTCAACCAATTACATTAGTATGCCAATTATTGTTATCATATATATTTACTTTATATTGTAACTGGAATTATATAACAGTCGTTATTAAAATATCACATCCAATGAAACTTTAAAAAAGTACTGAATTTAGATATTTATAATTAGAACAAAAATTATAAATTATAGCTTATTTTGGTAGATTTTGAAAACAATTTCTGATGAATATTTATTTCCTTGAATTATAACGAGTGGCTCTAGTTTAGAATAATAAAGATAAACACCTGAAAAGCAAACACTCAATTACAATAAAGTATGAACCGTTTAATTAGCACACAATCTTGTTTCCGGTGGACGTCGAAACAATTTAGCGCAAGAAAAGGTCCTATTGCACTCTTTTCCAATGCTAAAGTTTGCAGAAGATTTATCTCCAAAGCTATTCCAACTTCATAAATCATTCAAAACTTTTCCGGGCCATCTCTGATTAAATTCTGAGAATTAACTTTGCTCTACCGGGTCACGTTTCTCTGCTGTTAAACCTCAAGCTAAACTTTATTGTATGCGTTAATGAGTTGGACTGCTTTAATTTGTTCAACCAGAAATTGAGATAGAATATATTTTAGATGGGCTTACAACGTTGCAAATAAAGATTCAAAAGTCTATGGCATACATTCTTATGTTAAATTCAAAACATATTTGTTAATTTTGTTTCATACTCTTTATTCTATGTTAAGAAAATAACTTAAAATATGTACGTTTATGTATTATTAAACGATATAAACGTTTATGTAAAATAAAATGATAAAATAATGAAAAATGGAATTGCATACTATGAGTAACATTTGAGATACAATATTTTTTGTGGAGTGTAAAATAAATGTCAACTATTTAATTATATTTTCATAGAAATGTCATACATTTAATAAAATATATTTACATTTAATATTTAAATTGTTTTAAATAGTTTTTAATCAGTTTAAAATCATTTCACTTTTGTTCGTTATATTCATTTTTATAAATAATTTTTGGTTACTTGCTTGTAAAGATATCAATGTTAGTCTCTGTAATATTAATTTTTAATCTTTATAGATATTTCAATCTGAAATAGTTTTTATTTATAAAGCTATACATAAGAATGCCAATACATCAAAATTACTTTAACTTCTTAAAATGGAACATCAAAGGTGCTAGATAGTAAATAAAGAAGTTTAACAGAAAACATTTTAATAAGGACAACATCTGTAATTAAAAGTTTTTTTATCAAATTCAAATAGTTGCAAAGAGCGGTTTTATTAAATCTTTTATGCTTGTGTTATATTATTTGTAATTTTCGTGAGTCGTAAAACCAATGTCAACATCTAGCCATGATTACGTATTTTGTGACGCATACAAAAGTAATAAATGTATTAATAAAATCAAGAAATTACCTAAAAGTCCTATTTCATTTACTGTTGTTGCATTTGGTTCAAATTAAAAACGTCTTAATTCCTTGATTTATTTAAATTTGTATGACCTAAATTTCAATACAAATAACATTTTTAATACCATAGCAATTTTTAATTATTACCACAACTTTATAGTTAATAAAATATATCCAGACAATAACGTACAAAAATGTTGTCTACTGTTTATAAAAACATTACTGTGATTGTTCAAGGCTTAAGGTGATCACACATTTGCGCTTCGCATTATTTTTTAAACTGAAAAAACTATTTTAAATGGGATATTACGTTCATAAACAAGTCATCTTGATTAAATATATTTAGCAGTTTATTTTTAAAAACTTTTTACAACAATTTTTTAAAAAGAATCATAAAATAGTAAGGTTTAAAAACGTATTTAACTTAGAATATATTTGGTGTAGGCATTGGACATTTAACAAACATTCACTAAGTTCTACTTAAGCATATATAATTAAGTCGTAAAATATTAACCGGTAAAACATTTCAATGTATGTGTAAAAAGTTAAATAATTGTAAACTAGGTATGTAAATTCTCTTATTTTACAATCTAGAAGATTTTCAAAAGTGTTTCTTAGAATTTAAATTGAAAGATTCAATACAAGTTTTGAAATTGTGAATATGATATTATGATTGACTTTCGAAATAATAACTAAATGAACCAAGCTAGTATATTGTTATCCAATACATATATATTATAAATCATAAAATAAAGTGAAATCATCAGTGATATATATGGACAATAATTAAAATACTTAATGTAGTAAAATACAATCAGGTGCAGTTTCAACAAGTAATTTTGTAATGGTTATCTTATTACAAATTGACAGTGTTCTGCATTACTGGACCAGGTACCAACTCTCGAAAATCACACCAAACGGTTATTGTTAATCATTAATGTTTTTAAAATATTACGGGTGTTCTTCCAAAAGAAACGCGTCAAAAGAATATGATTTTAATTGGTCGTCTTATCTATAAGACTGTACAAATGATGAAGATTTTGCATTTTTAATATAAGTTTCACACTTTCAAAATTATGCAATTAAATATTGCATATTCTGCTTTTTTAACTTATTCTTAATCTGAGTTTAAATTATTAAATTAAACATTCTGTTTATAAGGTGGAAGCTATGATTCTAACTGAATAATTAAAAAAAAAACTATATTCACATTTGAATAACACAAAAATTAATTATTATTTAAAAAACCCATATATTTACACTTGAATAACAAAAATAAATGTTTATTGTTATCAATAGTGTCGCAATAAATACAAAAATAATGTGATTCATCAGGAATCCTTAAAATAATTCACTATATCACTAAAAACATCTTGGGTTGAAAATTCAACATTTCCGTTTTGCACACCTTGGAAGCAATAAGGAAAATATAATGCAGAGGTTCGTTTAGCAGTGATTAAATTTTGACACGACGTAAGACCACCTAACGGGGAAAGCTAATTACAATTACAATAGAAGGATTAGGAAGAGCTTATGTTTCAGTCGTTATAAATCCCTACACAGTTCTAGAATACACCAGAAGCAATTCGATAGGACTTGATAAGGGATCAACGGTATAATGGTACAGGTTTGAATCCTATAGTCTTGCGACACAAGTTCCTTCATTTCTTCTGGTTGTCCATTTATTTCAGGAGGATTGAAGGAGTGTATAATTTATAAAACTATACGTATCGGTATGTTTTTCTGCTGTGTTGATAATATTAAACTTATATTCAATAGTTAAACTGTGGAGTTATAAAGTGATAAAGATAACAATTTCAAATCGAGTTTGAATTACCGGGGGTAGTTAAAACACTACTTATAAATTAAAATTTGTAAAAATAATAAAAATATTTATTCTGTCAAATTATTCAGAGATTCCGTATTTGTACTTTCAAATAGATTTTAGTTTTTTAGTTACATTGTGATGGAATTCGATACTAATCTGGAAAATATCTGTTTTTTAGCCAGTGATATACCTCTAAACTACACTTTAACATTGCAGTTTTCAATTGAGGTTGGTTGTATTGGTTGTATTCAGATTATCTGGCGCCGTCAGCAACACGAGGGTTATAATGCGCAGAAACATTTCGTCATTAGACAAGCCAACATACATTTACAAACACCCATGCCAACACGGGACTCGAACCCGCAACCTCGCGGTCTAGAAGCTAGCACGCTAACCACTATACCGTTTGGTCGGCAGTTTTCAATTGAGAGCTAAGCAACTGTGTGAGTTTCAGCTTGGAACTTTTTATGTAGTTAGAGGAGATAATAATTGTGTGTGGTGTTAATCATGATACAGATGAATAAAAGGCATTCATTGACGAAAGTAGAATAATGAAATCCATAAAAAGGTTTTTAATATAAATCCTTTATATGTATTGCCAATTTGTATATTCATAAACAAATTGCCGTTTCTGTTGCCAACTTGTGCTTGGTGTTGTCATCAAATTTTAAATATTAATAACATCTCTATCAGCAAAATATGCCGTAAACTACTTTTCAAAATTTTATCATTAAAAATTATTATGAATTTATACTCTCACATCCAATTATATTTTATTTATTCTGATTAAAGCAATTTTATTATTTATTTATTAAAACAATTTTGAGCATTAGGAAAGAGTTTCTTCAATTATCGTTTAATTGCTATTTCAGTGCGATTGGATGACAGCAAGTTGGTTTATTAGTATTCCGTAAAAGCTGCCTTTTAGTGACAGCCACCAAAATGTGATTGAATGCATCGTCATTGAATCTGCCCGACTGGATGACGGTTAGGGGTTTAATTAGGCCTTCGCAGATATCAAGCCATGCACACAAAATCGATGCTCGGAATACATTTTCGTTGGCACTTACACAAAATATATACGCAGATAAAATTTACGATGTTGCCACAACAGTTAAAAAATTTTATATGTAGTCAATGGATTGTTTAAATTAATGATGAGAAATTATTCTTTCATTTACTATATTTTTGGCATTACAAATAAAAGATAATTAACTAGTTTTGTAAATTACAATAATTTCACCTGGAATTGGGTAAGAATTACTTCAGCTATAGAAAATTAAATTTTGCTGATTTAAATTTAATAAGAAACTAATCTGAAGAGCATGGAAAAAGTTACAATTTAAAAAAAATAATAAAATGAACATTTTATTATTTCAAACTTACACACAAGTTTAGCCTGGTAAGAAACAATTTTGTTTAGAACTAAAATGTTAAAAAATTGAAATCAAAAGCTCATCGTGGCGTGTAAGCATGAGAAAATGAAGCATAGCAAAAAAAAAAAAAGTTTATAGTTCTATTATATACAAGTCGTTTTGTGAGTTCCTTCTCATGACTGAATATAAATTTATTTTTTGTCATGTGTATGTTATGCGACAGTTACGATCTTATTTTTTTTTTCATTTCCGTTGATGAAATAAGCAAAATGTAAACATACATCATCTTAAAGTACCGCTTGCGTTTTAGTAAAAGCACTTAATGTGGTAAGTTCAAAGGTTTAAATTGTAGCCAAATCAACGCCCACGGCTGGGATGTGATGTCTTTTCCCATGACCCTCTAAAACAAAGTAAGGCATGCAAATGCCTTAAAACTCTGCTTAGGAATCATCCGTGCCGTGACAATGGTCAATCAGACTTACAAATGGCGTGAGTTGTTTCAAATGTCTGAATTCTTGATGGTTTAAAGCATTTCATTTTCTGTGTTCTTTTTCAGTTTGATAAGTGTCTATTAACTGGTTTGCAACAGGCACGTTTAGTGAAGCATTAACGCCTTTTGACCATTAAGTGCTACAAATGAGTATTCATTTGTTTTTCCTGAAGAAATTTCAAAAATTTAAAAATTGTATGATATTTATCAAGTTGTTTTCACTGACTAATTTTTCTGAAATGTTAAGTAAGGTTAATGTGAAAAAAAAAAAATATTATTTAGCAATTGAAAATTTGTATCGAATCGTGACTCCCGTTTAATAGAAAGTTTTCATTTTGAAATTTTCATATCTGCTTTATTAACTAAAATATTATAAATGCTCTGTAACTTTCATATGATTTAAATTACTATTATTTCTGCATTAAAAGAAAATGTATGGTTTTAAAGAATTGCGTTAGTTTATAAATAATACATTCGAAATCTTACTACGCCGAAAATCTTACTAAATACATTTAAAAATGCACATAAAAGTATACATTGTTTTATTTGGACTTTTAACGAGTAGTTTTCAATTTTAATTAAATAAAATTCATATTTATTTTCTAATTAATATATTCATATTTTAATTAAAAATAACATTAGTTTAACTCAGCGTTTCCCAAATTGTGAAAAATGACCCACTGGCGGGTCGCCAGTGCTTCACAAAGGCATAATTAGCAATATTTATGTAAAATTATATTTAAAATTAAATGTTTTTCTTCACATAAGTTCCGACCATAGAACCACGTTCGGAAAAAGCGTGTGTTGTTCGTGTCTAAATAATATAAAAGATAAAAATGTATTTAATATAAATCCTTTTCATGCATTGAAAATTTTTATATTCATTAACATGACTCACCTTTTGCAGCACCAATTGTGTTGATCCCTATGCCGAATGGAGAATTCCAGCTATGCGAGGACTACACGAAATTTAATTCAGTCGCGAAATTTGATCCTTACACATTACCGAGAATGGATGATGTGTAGCAGAAAGTATCAGAAATTAACTTTATGTCCACCATCGATCTAAAAGCAGGTTACCATCAAGTCAAGGTGTATCTACCGGACCAGGACAAAACATCTTTTGTTTATGTTTTTGCAGTTTATCGCTTTACTCGAACGCCTTTCGGATTGAAGACAGCTCCAGCAACTTTCCAAAGACTGATAGACATTTTCAGAAATGGCTAAAGATCAAAACATTAGCCTATTTGAATGTCATAATTGTCCTGTCTCCAACGTTTGAACACCAACTTGAAGATTTGTGTCTAGTCTTCAAAAGACTTCAACAATTCAAGTGACAAGTAAATCGTGAGAAGTGTCGTTGCTTCGTTTATCAGAAGGTTTTCATTTCATCACAAGTTCCGGTATTGAAGTTTACCCTGCCAAGGTGGCAGCCATTATGAATATTTCTTCTCCGAAAGCTGTAAAGCAGCTTCAGTCATTTCTACAGACATGCAGATGGTATAGACGCTTCATAGATAACTTTGCTGGAATCGCAAAACCACTGAGCAATCTCACAAGAAGACGAACTGCCTGGAACTGGAGTTCGGAAGAGCAGAACAGCTTTGATGCCTTGTAGAAAAGCCTGATTTCACCAAAAGTCCTCAGACAACTAGACGAGAGCCAACCTTTCCATCTGAGAACTGATGCATCGGCCTACGCTTTGGGATCTATCCTTAGTCAAGGGCAAGGTTCGGAAGAACACCTAGTTGAGTATGCCAGTCGTCTTCATATTTCGGATGAGAGAAATTACTCAATAACTGAACGGGGAGCTCTAGCCGTCGTCTGCGTATTGGAGAAATTTAGAGGATACATCGAAGGTGCTGAAATCCGGATAGTTTCGGATCATCAATCTCTGAAGTGGTTGTTGAGTTTGAAAACGCTTACAGGACGTTTGGCTCTGTGAGCTCTACAAATACAATCATTCAACTTAAATCTTGAATACGTGCATGGGAAAGCGAATGTAGTTGCGAATATGTTATCCCAACCTCAGTGTACTCATGGTGTATTAGATTGCGAGTCCTGCGCTGTTATGGTGGACCTCCCCAGCAGGTGATCAAGTGATATAAAAGAAGAACAACTCAAAAATGAAAAATTGAAGACAATTATTAAGACTTTTGAACAAAGTTCCAAGAACTAGAATTTCCTCAATTGGCCGAATCGTGGAAACCTCATGATCCAAGGTGCACTCTCCAGAAACTCACCAGATTCTGACTCGGAGGAAGCACAGTTAGTAGTACCCAAACAATAATGGAACAACATTCTAAAAGAACATCATGATGCTCCGACTGCCTTTAACTATGGTGAAGAAGGGACATTCAAAAGAATCTCCAAAAGATATTAAGAAGGAGATTCTTCATCCCCGACTATGTCAAGAAATGCTCTGATTGCAATTGATATAAAGCCGAAAATCAGAAGCCGTCTGGACTTTTAAGAACCCCAGGGATGTCCCTGGAAATGTCCAGAAAATGTCCAGGGATATAACTAGTACGTTTATTAGAAAATGGCTTCAAAAAGGATATTATATATAAAAGAAAATAAAAAGTCATAGTAAGATAATACAAAATCTTATTGCATCTATTTTCTAAACGCAACATAACCAATAAAATTAAATTAATGTGATTTCCCTAGGTAAAATTATTAAATTTGCTCCTTTGTTAATTTCTTGCTGGTGTCAACACTACAAGTGTAATCACTACTTCCACTTTTCGAGAAAATGAACCCCCCCCCCCTTCCCCTTTGAGTTTTTTTTTTTTTTGTATATCCATACAAGATGCTAATTCCCACCAATTTGGCGGCCAATTATAGTAATGGATTTATGACCCATCGATGTCTGCGTTAGACTTAAAAAAAAACCTCAAAGAAAAGTTAAAAAAAAAAAAATGCTTCCGAACCGGCCTATTTTTTAAAGACACTGACCGGCCCGGTAATTGAACACAGGACGACCCTATGGCCAGTACACCCCTGAACAGAACGAATGGTAGCTAAAAATTTATACAAAATTCTGAATTTTATAACTTACCAATTATCGCCAATACTGCTAAATGCTGATTATACAGCAGACTCGGAATTAACTCAAATTAAATAAAAAAGTATCGTAGAACTACGTAGCGTTTTCAGTCCAGTCCCTATGCAACCACTTCAAAAGTGTCGACTGATTAATTTGTTTTTGTCCCCTTATCCCACATCCATATAATTTCTATTGAAGTGTCATCTATTTGTCGCCTTGTTCGAAATCCTTGTCCCACCCCATGCGAAATACCCTTAAGCAATGGTTTGGAGACTAGATGTAAAATGAAGGAACGACCTATACTCTTTTTGGAGCCGTTCTTGGAATGCGTAATTGTAAAACTTCTGATTTTAAAATTACAACTTGTGATGCAATCAATTTATGGCCAACCCCGGGCCCTGACTAAAGAAATTAGTTATGGGAATAGCATTACGTAGATAACATCTAACATCACTTTGTCCCCTATCTCAACCCTGTGGCAAACATTTTTTTTGGGGGAGGAGGGGATTGTCCGACACTGTCTGCTGGTGGTCTATTGGCAATCTCTATAATATGTAAAAATAACACTATTTTTCAATATAAATGTAAAAACAACAATATTCTTCAATAAAAATATAAAAATAATACTATTCTTCATTATAAATGTAAAAATAACATTATAACATTATTCCCTCACTGTCATTGTAGATCATGTCTACAACAAAATGTTTTTCTTAAATGTCTGCTACTCTCTCATTAAACTGTAAATCAAAGAAAAAAAAAACTAGGGAAATTTAATTTTTTTAATATTCCAAGAAATCTTTCCCCCTAAAATATCAAGGAACATCAATTCATGGAAATGATTTTAATATTTTTTTGAATTGAGAGAAGAAATATCCTTCTCTATTGTGCTTGAATTATTAAGTAAAATTGTTTATGAACCCTGCAGATATTTTGTACTTATACGTTTTAGAAGTAAGCAGGTACCATTAGTTTCTATAATTGTTTTGTTCAGTCAAAACTCAATAATCTACTGAGGGAATTTTAAATGAGAAACTTTTTTTTCCTTGTAGAATTTATCTTTTTAAGTCGATTTTTATACAAGTTAAATGGACATTGTAGCTACTGTAATGTGCAGGTTAGATACACTTATAATTTTGTTCGATACCAATTGTAGAGAAGTGAATTTGTCATCTTCTCTTTTGTCTTTAACACGCACACAAGCTCACACTTCCTATACTATTTACAAAGTTTATTCAGTCGTTTTCCAACATCAAACTTTTGATTTTTTGTGGGAAAGGGGGGATGTGGGTTAATTGGCTTTTGCAAAAAGAAATTAACTAACGTATAATAAGATTCGTACGATATTGGTTTGGGGGAGTATTCCTGGATGAGGGCATTGCATCTTTTAAAGTGAATTGTGAAAAATAATTGTTAAGTATATGTATGTTCGTTTGAGTAGGGATGGTATTTATTACTCTCAGGGGATAGGAAGGAGAGGTTGGCTAAGAGGAGGTTGTTTACCCCAAAATTTAGAGCTCATTGCATTTACTTGAGTTTCATTGAGTTGATAGAGTATGAAAAACACGAAGAGAAACTCAAACCATATTGTTCATATTTCTTATTAACACGTGTAGTTTTTTCCCCAAAATGGAGTATCTCAAATGTTGTGAAGGAGAGTAAACTGCAAATGAATACCATAAACAAACTCTATTAGAAAGGGATAAATAAAACTGAAGACTTAAGTGAGAGAGAAAGAAAGCTGATAAACTTAAGAACCAATGTCAATGTTTAAACTGAGACAGTTACTTGCTTCCACCATGTTTGTTTGTTACACTTCGGAAACTACATTTGGTATTTTCCGTTTTGTCGATTAAAGCTATATTTAGTCAATTTAATAGCGAATAGGCTTCATAAATCTATAAAACTCGCTCAGTCTCTTTGAAATTCCACTTTGCATTTATTAACTACATCAGTGTTTGGTTTGAGTTTCACTTCGTGTTTACTATACTCAACGAATGAAACTGAAGTAAACGCAATGGGTTCTTAGTTCTGGGGTAAACTTTCAATTTTAAACCCCCCTTGACAGCAAAAAATATCAACATCAACTCAAACATTACTCGCGACTCTATGGCTTGTTTTTCTGATAAAGTTACACTTAATTATCCCTCATTCATAAAAATAAAACACAAATCCTACATATTTTAAATTTAATTATCATGCTTAAAATTTTTGAAAAATTCTTCAAATTAATTATTAATCCATGGTGCACGGTAATGAATTGCAAAATCTCGTTTGCATTTCAAGGATCACAGGAGCATGGGGAAATTTTAGATATCAGGAAATGAAATTTTTCAAATAATATTGACAAAAATACGATATTTCAACTAGAATTAAAAAAATACTATTACATTTAATTTTTCAAAAAGTAAATTTTCTCGCAATAAATTTAATTTTTTACTACTTTTTTAAGTTTTAAGTTCAAATTTATTTTTTATATATCTCCATTATGAATATTTAGATTGATAAAAACGAAATTTACTAAGACAAATTTGCAAATTTTAAACATGAGGATGTAAAATTTGATTAATTTTATTTTTCACAAAAGATAGTACATACAGTCCCAGTCATTTTCATAACTAACATCTTAAGATTTAGTAATATTCGTATACTTCAAATTTCAATTTTAGAATACATGTTTGTTTTTTTTAGAAAAATTGGCTGAAGTGAAAATATTTACTACCACAAGGCCAAAGCATTATTATTATTATTATTATTAGAAAGATAATATATGTTCCTGTAAAAATTTTCAGGTATAAAAAAATTGTTTCTGAATGACACGTATTAAAAAAACACGTTCTCTTAGAGAAGAATCGAGTATGAACAATGTAGTGTAAGAAACATTCCGAGAGGCCCCATTCGGGTATCTTGGGGGAGAGATGGAAATTATAAACAAAATGAGACAGAGCGAGGCAGGTCCTGTCTGGGGCAAGAAGTATCGGTTCTCCCCTCTGTAAGTTGGGTATGATTTTAATCATGTTTTTTGTCCTTTGTCTTGTGATTGTGTTTAATTAGTAGGTTTTTATGTTAGTTTGTGAGGTGTCCTTGTGATTGTTTGCTGTTAGAATTAATTGTTTGTTTATTCAGGATACCCTTTTATTACGCACTTAACATACCAATTAAAATTGAACCAGACATTAGATTGGCGCATCCAATTAGAATGTTCAGTGCGTGGTTTCTTGTTGCTGTGAGAGAGAAAGGAATTGCGTGGACAATAGCATTGCGAATATTTTTGTCATTTAAGGTATTTTGGTGTGTTTAGCAATTTGTATTTTGAGAAATGCAGTTTGTTACTTTGAGAGGATATTTGTTTGATTTTATTCTGTGAGATTATTCGATTTTTTTCGAAGGTAAATCTTTTGATTGTTTACTTATTTTTCTCATGTGAGAATACAGTATAAGTCTTTCGAGGTATTGTGGTTTATGTGGTATATATTCATTTGAGGTAAATGTGTAATTGGGCTGTTTTAATTTTTCTTGTGAAGAAAATTGTGGTAATGAGATAAATGTGACTGGTTTGTTTGAGTGTTTGGTTTGGTTGAAATTTTGTATGTTGTTGCGAGTAGTCAGGAGTTAGTGCTTTTGTATGGGAAATTATTGTTGTTGTCTGTTGTTTAAAAAATGACTGGTAAAAGGGAAAAACAAAGGCAGGAGACAATGGATTTAGAAAAAGAGAGGGATCACTCTTTTGAGTTAGAAAAATCTCGACTTGATCACGAAAGGTAATTACTGTAAACTGAGAAAAGTAGAAAGTTTTGAATCTCTTAAAATTTAATCGTATCCGACCGCTTATATAAATTGCTTGACAACGAAATGGCTTGTCACGTTGGCATAAAACAAGGAGAAGATTGGTTTGAACCAGTTTTAATGGGAAAATAATGCGACATTTATTATGTATTTAAAAACAAATCATTTTCTGAGATTCTGGAAATTCCTTCAAATGTCCGTGCTAAAGAAAATTATGATATCTCTCAAAAATATGTCTAATAAATAACGAGGCATTGGGTAAGATAATTCTAAAAACAACATTGAGTCTTATCTTTGTGGTAGACTTCATTTAGCAAAACATTGTTTTAAGAAATACCCAGGTAAAAGATAATTAAAAAATGGCAGGAATGGGGTATCTGCGGAGAGAAACGATACAAATGAAAATGCAACTGTCGTAAAAGTAGGCATTAATTCGTGCAACTAGACAAATGTACACAGTCGAGCTTTAATTCTTCTAAACAGAGTGAATATTTGTGTCGAGGGAAATGAGTTGGAAGCTTTGTTGGACTCTGGGACAGAAACGTGTGTGTTAAACCCAAATGCCCTAAGTTCAAAATTAATTCAAGGGCATGGAAAAATTGAGCTCACTTCCGCCTTTGGGAAACAGTCGAGGCAAAACTAGCAATTCTAAAGATTGGTTTAAGTGAATTGTGTAGTTCCATAAACCAGAAATTAGACGTTGAGGTTGCAGTGACGGATAGGTTGATTAGTGAGGATTGTTTACTCCCTCCAAATGTGTATGAAATGTTGAAGGTGGAATGTCTGGGTTCAGGATCTGGTGTTGGTAATGAAAGGCAGTCTGTAGACTTATTGTTAGATAGGGATGAGGAACTTTGTTTCGAAAGTTTATTTGTTGAACAGAAAGTTGGTTGTGAGAAGGGTAGTTGCAATGGGTGGAGTATTGATCAGGTTTTGGGGGTCACAATGTTGAAAGAAGAGCAAAATAAGTGTCAAACAGTTCTGAAAGAGGTAAAATTGGGTAAGGGAAACTTTTTGAAGATTGGTGGTTTGTTGTATCATAGGGATAAGATGTTGGGTTAGTTGGTATTGCCGTAGAGTAGGATGGCAAAAGGTGTTAGAGTTAGCACATGAATCAGTTTTTGGGTTACATATGGGTATTAAAATGATGAGAATGAGTTTCTTTTGGCCCAACCTTGCTCAAGATGTCGCAATGTTTGTCACACCTGCTCAAAATGTCTACCCCGAAGTCCAACCCAGTCGCAGTTAGTCCCGTGCAGAGACCTAAGTTACCTCCTGCAGTCTTCAAACATTGACGTTTTACTTCCGATCGAGCCGACGTCTAGAAGAGGACACATCTGCATTCCGACTGTCTTTGGATCGGACAAGCATCAACTTGATCACGACAAGATTAGTGCTATTACATCGCTACGACGACCAGAAACAAAAATGGAATTGAGTTATGTCCTTTGAATGTGTAACTACTATCGATATAACACACCAGGATACGCAGATTTTGTGTATCCACTGACAGAACTAACGAAGAAGTGTGGATATGAAAAAAATCCGTGGCTTCATAATCACGACATCGTCTTCAAACAGTTAAAGTTGAGACTTAATTCTTTACTTGACGAGAAATCATCAAGGCTACAAACGCTGGGCGTTTACCGTTCAAAGATAAAACATAACGGTGAAACATTGTTCGGGTTCAAAGATGCAATATGATAACGCACCTTCACGTTTTGTGTAACATTGACATGTATTTTCAGATAAAGTGAATGTGTTCCTGAATTATAGAAAGGCAATTTTGCATCTGTTCATATTTTATGTTTGTTCATATTTTCATCGATTAGTATTTTGTGTGTTTTAAAATATTTTAGTTATTAAGATATTTTGAACATGTTTTAGAAATTGATGTTTCCGTTTTCGTGGTATGCTTAATACTATGTTTACGTATATATTTCATCATTTTAGTTTATGAAAGTAATGTTTAGATTATTTGATGAAATTTTGAAATGTTTATACTTTGATATTTTTGGAGGTGTGTTTTTGTGAAATGTTTCTTTAGTTATTCACATAAGTAATTTATTAATAATCAACGCCACTAACACTATTATCTTACGTGTGTGGGGGGGGGGGTAAAGTGTGAGAGAAGGAATATATAAACAAAATGAGACAGAGCGAGGCAGGACCTGGTTGGGGCAAGAAGTGTAGGGTGAGTTGGATATGATTTTATTCATGTTTTTTGTTCTTTGTCTTGTGATTGTGTTTAATTAGTAGATTTTTATGTTAGTTAGTTTGTGAGGTGTCCTTGTAATTGTTTGTTATTAGAATAAATTGTTTGTGTATTCATGATACCCTTTTATTACACACTTAACATACCAATTAAAATTGAGACAGTCATCACAAACAATTTAATATTTTTTTGTGAAACTTTGTATTATAACTTGAAGCTATAATATTTTTTTCTGAATATTGCATAGTTTTATTGAATTGTAAAAAAAATCATAAAGGTATAGTAAGCAGTTATTGAAAAAAAATATATTTCTCTGACACGTGCATCTGTACGGAAGTTTCAGGAACTCCAAATTTGACAAATTCATAAATTTTAAAGTGTTGTAAAATTTCAACGAGGTGAAAAATCGAAAAAAAATTAGAAATTTTTCTTAATAACCATAAGAAAAGGATTCACACCAAAATTCATAAAAATCGGAGGGGGTGGGTATCATGGCCTGGTCGATCTGACGTACTATGACCCTCAATTGTCTGATTACTATTTGTGTAATTCATTGGATAGTAAAAAATATTTAGCAGCATGATATTCTTTCCATACTAACATGGATTATTAAAAATATTTTGAGATAAAATTGAAATAAGGTATTAGTAAAACACGTTGTTAGAACTTCAACTAATCCCTTAGAATTTACAGAGCCACATTCCCATTAAACAAATTGGAGTTTTAATTTGATTTTGTAAGCAATTTCAAACATTTTGGAGAGACATCCAATGCTTTAACCAGTAAATAAATCAAATAGTACTTGGATATTTCATTGTAGGAAAATGCGGTTCTAGGAAACTATTTAAATTAATCTGTTGTGCCAGTTGAGTTTGCTAGAAAGTTTCGGAATTTCTTTAGGTAATACTCAATTATTAAAAATTCCGAGTGGGTGTATAGAGAAATACTAATAAGGGGATTCATTTAAGAAGTTACATTAATGTTTATAGTTTAGTAGCATGGCTATTTTGATTGCTTGCGTTAAAAGCAGTTAATACTTATTTTAAAATTTGCACAATTTGTGAAGCAGCCTCGTCAAAATCAAAAGACCTTACATTTGTGATAATTATGTATTTAAACTATTTTCGACCCATAAAGTACTTTGAAAGAATGCTTTCTTATTTTGAATATTTCAATCCCTAACAAGAAGCATTTTACAAGATAAATATGATAATCAGATGTATTAATCTATATTTTTTGATGAAAAGCTGCTACATGATGTAAAATATTGCATATAAAAAATATTTATTTTTCATATTATTTACAAATTACTTTTTATATTTATTTTCTTGAATAAATTTGAAGTACTGTGATGACTAGTGGTACTTGATTTTTTTTTTCCAAGTTTAGTTTTGGTGAAGCTATGTTTATCACATTGCAAACTTAAGATAGTGAAGACTCACAGTGTAATTTATTGGTAGCCTCTTGTTTCAACAGCTCAATTAGAAAATGGACGCAATGAAGAAGAATTGTGAGTTCTTCTTCATAGAATGTAGAATTACATTCAATCGTTGTGAGTTCTTCTTCATAAAATGTAGAATCCCATCCTATGAACAAGAACTCACATTTCTACTTCATAGATAAAAGTCGACGCCGTATCTGGGTTTAAGCAGAAATAATCAATTTCTACATCAAAGTTTCTCAGGAATTACAAAGCAACGTGGTGTAATGGGGACATTTATGGGTACTTTAATATCCCCATCTCAAACTTTCTTCTGTCAACCAAATTTGAACGGACTTGGAGTGCCCTCCTTTGACTCTTGAAAGTGAATAATTGTGTATCAAACGAATCATTCTCAAATTTGAATCCGATGCCAAATTTGAGATGATCTTTAAGAGAGATAGATAGATGTATACGTATAGACATTGATGAACACTTGATTTTACACTTCGCCTTTTGGCCTACGCTTTAATCCCCCTTGCCGATTCTTACTGGCTGCTAATATTTAGCCATGTCATTTCTAGACTTTTTGGTCAAAGCAAGTCCCGAAATTCGATTATGACCAAAATGATTCATTCAATTGTCAATAAGTAATCCGAAAAAGGTCATACATGTTGACTTGTCTTGTAACTCAGTTTTCTGTTGCTTAAATTGTGCTACTGTCCTTTAAAATTTTTCACTTTACTGTGATGTTTGTATGCAATTTGGAGATACTAATACGATTAAAATTCATTTCACTACACGATTCACAAATAGTTTTTCCAAGTAACTTTTAAAATGTTTGCCGCGTAAATTTACTGGACGTCATAACTGGCCTTATGGCATATTGTTACCATAACAATGATGAAGTTCTAGCATTAGTTATTTAAAACAAGGTAAAAAAAGCTTATAATTAATAAAATTAAATAAATAGGCTGAGAAGCGTACTTTGCCTTGCTTTACCTAGTGACTCGTTACGCCTGGTAGGCGCACGAGGCCGCAATCGTTGACACCCAGTCCCTCCGGTTAAGCGCGGCCTCACTGGCAAGTGTCCGGCTCGGCCATCCTGATTTGTCTCGTTCTTTTAAGACCATCCTTCTCCAGGTCAACCTGGGTCGCCCTCTCTTCCGCTTTCCATTATGTGCTCATGTCAAAGCAATTCTTTCGTTGGTTTCAGGACTTCTTCTCAAAACGTGACCAATCCAATGCCAATCGTACTTTAAGTGTTCTTATTCTTGTTTTTGTAGTGAATAGAAACATATGTCATAAAAATTGCTCTTAAAACCTATTGTATAATACTGCTTTCTTCACCTTCTCCGATTTCTTATAAAAAGTACAGATAAGGTTTTAAAAATTACAGCATCATACTCAATTCTTATTTTTTTTTTTTTAATGTTTATTGTCAAACCAATGAATTGGTTAATAAATTAAAACAACAATTATTCTCTATTTACAAATTGAGAATTGATTCTTTACACATTTATTTTGAAAATATATATACTCGTTTCAGAAAGACTCTCTGAGTTGTACGTCTCAGTGTCCAAACCCAAAATATCAACCAAAGAATCCTGAACCAAATATAAAAAATCTTGTTTATTTCTATTATAGCTCCTGAGCCTTGAAATATCTTATCGATCAAATATTTTTAATAAAAAGCTCCCTGAAAGTCTTTGCAGAAGCATGATACACAATCAAATGTACATAAAAAAATAAGTAGTTTATATAAGTATAAATGTGTTTTATAAACACAAAGTGTAAACAAGTATAAAGCAATCTGGACAAACAGTTGTGTCAATTATGTAGAGCATTAATTCTGATACAGAATCACAGCACGTACCTCTATCGATAAAATATTATATTCGATCTCCTATATCGCAATCCAATTTCCACTTTGAATTTCCGAAACGCAATCCATTATCTTAGAATTAATAGTGATCCCAGGTTTTTATTCAATGCTATTTTGCCGTAAAAATAAGATGATCAAAATTATTAAACTAGTCTAATTATTAAACTATCAAAATTTTGATCTAGTTAAACTAATTATTAACTAGATCAAAATTATTAAACTAGTCTACTTGTATTGAACATATTCAAGGTATAAACAAATGAAATAAAATAATCATACTAATGTATTAAAATGGTTTTAATATAAAAATTCAACTTTATTGTTAGTGTAGTATTGCCACAGTATAATCCTTCATTGATAATTCAAATAGCCTATGTCGCAATTTAATTTCCACTTTGAATTTCTGAAATGCAATCCATTGTCATAAAAACAATAGTGATCACAGGTTTTTATTCAATACAATTTTACTTTAAATATAAGATAATCCAAGTTATTAAACCAGTCTAAATAAAATGTATTGAACATATTGAAAGTGTAAAGAAATAAAATAAAAGAATCGTACTACTGTTGGTTTTTGAATCAAAATTTAATTCTACTGTACTATTGCCACAATATAACCCTCCATTGATAATCCCAATCCAATTTCCAATTCGAATTTCCTAAACGCAATCCATTACCTTAGAAACAAAGTGAACACAAGTCTGCAATCGAACCCTACATATCCAATGCTGCGAGGACAATGGAGACGTATTACACAAATAACTCCTCTACGCTACCATTAGGGGGAACGGAAAGTCCCTGTACCATATCACCACCTTGACTCAGGATCAGAGTTATAAGTCTTCAGTAAAGTCTCCAGGGATGGGACACCAGGGACCTATTGTGTTCAATCAAATGGTTATAACTTACTTCCAAACGTCCAACTGGGCGGTTTAAATCTGACCCCTAACATGAAAAATCTCCATAAAACTTGGTAACGCGAGAAGAAAGGCTAGAGCAAGAGTCTGGTAATTGTATCGTGCGAGTGTAACGTTAAGAATTGATGTAAATCTAAATTAGCGAATTGGAGTTACTTCGGAAAATGGCCAGAGCATTATCTTTAGTAGCTTTTAGGGTTTTACTATTGCTACTAGCTTTTAGGCCTTCTCGTTTGGACTTTGTGTTTCTTAGTAGATTAATAAAATTGGAAGGGTCATTTTAGTAGTTTGGTTTAGTACTTCTTTTAAACGTATCAGGGATTGATTTTTATATATAAGTGCGAGTAACAAAGTGTAACCTTTAAATTTGATTAGAAAAATTGTAGTGGGGAAATTAATAAAAACATTGAAACCTTAAATTTCTTGGAAGTTAATTATTAATAAACAATCTTTAAGGATTTTAACCACACGTATTACACTTCTGCTGTTTAAAAACAATTTTAGCTCCAATAATAAAAATGTATTTTTGGCAGAATTATATTTAAACACAATTATATTATGTGCCCCATTTTTCATGAGTAAGATGAGTATATTTGAAAATTCTTTGTATTTAAAGAATTATTTTAAAGTCTATTTTCTAGAATTTTTTTTTAATCCAAAAGCAAATATTTTACATTACATTACTTCTCTTATTTGTATTAATTATTTTACAATACTAAAATTGTGAATGTTCATTCGTGGATCTTTTTGCTTTCAATTACCCAAATGTTTACATGGAGCAATGAAAGCATAGCATTCAGTCAAAAAAAACTTTCGATTTTTTGCCCTTTCTCCACATTTTTGAACACCCTGATTTCAAAAAAGTGTTACAGAAAAAATGTCTTTATGAGTATCTGTATGATTGTGTGTACGTGGTCAGCATAACTCCCGAAAAAAGTGAGCTACGACGTTCAAATTTTGTGTGTGGGTTGGTGGTGGCCATGGGACATACCATTAAGGTTTTCGTCAAAATAGAGCTTGCACATAAGGTTCAAATCATGGTTAGTTAGTTTTTTTACATTTCCAACACTAGGGCCAAACTGCGTCGAAACCAATCATAAAAGAACAAAAAGGAAAAAGCACTATCTCAAACAATTAAAATCCTTTGACAAGGTGACCAAAATTTAATAAGTAAAAATCCTTAAGTAAGATGATAAAATCAAATCTCTAATAAAAACTTAAAAAGGTTATGGTAAGGAGATGAACTTAAAAGTGTTGACAATGGTGGATGAGCTGAATGGCAAAGTAGTATAGAGTTAATAACTGCACAATCTGATAAAATATGAACAACAATAAAAGGAACACCGCAAGAATTGCATATGAGGGCATCTTCTGCCAGCAAAAGATGCACATGGGTAAAACGAGTGCGGCCGATACGCAGTAAATCACCTCCTTCTTCCTACTTGGTTGAGAGAGGGTGAAGTTGAAATCGTGAAAAATCATGAAAAAATCAGGTTTTTCATCAATTTCTAAAAAACGGCTCTAACTATTTTGATTAAAATCTCAGTGCTTATGCCTCTTAAGGTGTTTTAATCGTATCCACCTTCGAAATTCCCGTAAGACTACAATTAAAGTGTAAAAAGTTGAAAAACGAGGGCCTTTTACACAGATCTCTCTGCCTTTGAGCCTACCATCAACTGTTTTACGCACTATTATTATGTACGATTTTTACCTGTTTTAAGCATAATAAAGGACAACATAATGTCCACCAAATGACACAGACAATTTTGTCATCTTTGTTGGTTTTTTTTTGCCCCCTGTAAAAATTATTCCTATAAATATCGCCAAATTAGGTATTTTTTATTTAAATGAGTGAAAACATGAAAACGGTAAATAACACCATTAATTTTAATGCAATGACCAATATTAGAGTGGGATTGAAAGTTGTGAGATGTTCAACAACCCTAGTTTATGAAAATGTGTAGTTTTAAATTCATATTAATCTTAGTACAATACCTCCAATCGTGTAGTATTTTAACAGTTTGGATTGCTATGCAACAAGCATAAGGCTTAGCAACCAAAGATGCTAAAAAGGGGAAAAAAATGAAAAAGCTGTCTTATGACCTCTCTAAAACATTTATGCATGAAAATTATATTTAATAAGATATATTTTCCTCTTTGTCAATTAAACTGAATGTAGGAAAAAATTCTAATGAATTTTTGAATGTTGCAAACATGCGACCATGGGTAAAATTTAACGACTATTCAGTTCATCGTATTATTTATTTCCATTCTATAAATTAATTTTATATTTTATTTACATTTCAAAAAATTTATTTTATTGGCTATATTGACTGTTTAGAAGAATTGACTTATTCAAGATTGACTTATGCAAATGTTTTTGACATAAATTGATGTTTTAATATGTTAAAACTTTGCATTATTTTTAATTACATTTTTAACATATATAATTTTACTTTTTTTCTCAATTAAAACAAAGAAAAAAAGCTGAAATAGAAATAATAAAAACAATTTATTATGGCATACATATGAGTCAAACCCTTTATTATATTTCCCAACAAAAAAGACGAATCATTTCCAGATATGACTCCCGTAATCGTTTCCAAGCAAACGTGGTATGTATTCACAAAACACAGTTAATCGTAAGAACTATCTCTTATACGAGGTTGATCAAAATGCAGGACCATGGACTTTGTATCATTCCATTCTGTCGAGATAAAATCACAGCACTAACAGTCCTAATAATTGCCTTTATTTCCAAAAGCTAGTAGACTAGATGTGATGTACCTCTCGAACATTTGAGATAATTAAAGAAGTAACACTTGCGTAATTGTTATTAATCTTGACGAAGGAAATGTTTCGTTTAATTGTTTGTGGCTTCTGTGTTCTAGAATGACTATGAGTTTTTCTGTGGGTTGTTTAAAAATGAAACAGCTCATTTTTTGTTATTTTTTAAAATTTGTTTTTAGTTTTTTAGACATACTATGTAGAGTTAAAAATAAAACAATGGTATATAATATAATAATGGAAAAAAAAATTAATGAGTTATTTATTAACTGAGTATTATATATGGCATGACAGATTAATTACATTTTATCCTAGGCTTGCTGATAGACGTGTGAGTATAACTAATATAATAGTTCAAAAATACCACTATTAAACACAAAGTAGTAATTATCACATTCAAAAGATTTTGATAAATAGAATTTTGAAGAATTTGAATAACTTACATGAATTTGCCGTATGTAAGGATTTTTAACAAGTTCCTTACTATCAAAAATCTAGAGCAGTGTTCCATTATCCCAATGTCAAAGCGGCCTTTGTTTTTCTTCTGGGTCTTCTGGTTATGACCAAAAATTTAGCCACAACTATATGATGATTGTTTTTCAGCTTGTTTAGAGGAAGTGCACTGTGTATGAATTGACGCATACGTGGATCTGTACCCCCCACCTCTCCATAAATGATCATGAAGTTGGGAATTTTAGCCCGGGTAATGACTGATTAAAACGGGCTAGAGTTACTTTGGAATAATCCCATCGCATATGCTTGAAATTCTTTGTACCCAATGCACTGAATTGAGATTAATTTCATACAAACTCTAGCCTGCCACATTATGATTGCCTGTGGATATTCCTACCAATAATCTCAATTTAGTTCATTGTGCAGAAGTAACCCAAATAAATTATACAATTATACGTGGCCGTTTGTGGCAAACATCAAATTTCAGAATTTTTCTAGCTGACCATTTTACTGGCGTATTTTTTACAATGTCTAGTTGATTTTTGGGAGATATCAGTTCTTTTTGTAGTGTTTGTTATGTTCCAAATTAGTAAGTTACGGTCGATGGATGTTTTAGCATGAATAATCAGATCATCGCTTTAAGCGCAAAATGGCATAACCAACAACACATTTAGATTCACATATGACTCTTTGAATTGATTCAATACTGTAGAGGGATTTAGGTTTACAATCCACATCTTTTTCTTTTCCATCAATTAGAAATTATCCTTTCCACACCAATAAAAAATCTTCTTAATTAAAAAGATGTACCCACTAATTATAGCTTGAGTGTAAAAAAATGCAAATAGTATATACTATAAAATAAGTAATAATAAATGGTAAGTAGGACATACAAAGAAAAAATACTTGCTTTAAATGCTAAATAGAGGTTTACTAGCTTTACATACCAATAAATATTAAAAAAAAGAAAATTTTGTATCAAAACAATTTTCGCTTTAAGTTTGAAATAGAAAACTTGTTAATATTTTAAGAGAACTTTAAGGCAATCTTCGGTGGTGCTGAAAGTTGTTTTCTAGCTCAAAGTTGAAACACGTAGTTTTTATACGCATGCAACTTAATTAAAAAAAATGTACTTCATTTTAATTACACTATTTTAATAGTTCAGCTTAAAGTATCAAATCACTTCTTAAACTACAGCAAAAGATGAATATCTGCAACCCGTTGACCCGTTTTAATCAGTCATTATCAGGGCAAATATTTCCATTTTCCGGGATCATTTCTGGGGGAGTGGGGGGGGGGGGGGGTACATACACTCATACGCATTAAGTTGCTCTTTCTAAGCAAGCTGAGAGGAATAAAAAAAGAACGGACTGAATATATTAAAGTGTTTAAGTTGTAGGCCTGTCTAAAATTCCCAAGTATCGAAATCATTTTCGGAAGGGAGATGGAGGGGCTTGTGCCCACTAAATGAAACAAAGGACCCTATCTCTAATCAAGCAGCTGAGAAGAATAAGAAAGAATGGTCAGAAATCATGAAATAATTTTGACTGTAGCTCTGGCTAAAGTTTTGGTCAGAAGAAGAGGGAAAATCATAATAATAAAAACACAATTCCGGTGATTTCGGCGATTTCAAAAAACATTTTTATGCCATTTTTTTTTCAATGTTAACAATTATGTTGTTATTTTTCGTCTACTCATCCGAGGCATCCTAATGTAAAAAATCAGGGTTCTAGCTATAATAGAAGCTGAGCTGTGAGGGGTCGAAAGCGGGCTTAAGCTCTGCCAATGTAATGTACTCTTGCATGTCTGTCGCTATGAGATCGGAATTGGCGTCTAGACTTCTAATATATAAAACATGTTATCTTCATCTAATATTTCTTCACTATCGGGTACCGGTATCACCATAGGTGCGACTAGTATATTTAAAAATTCATGTAAATTAAAAATAAAAATAAGTAATACAAATATAATTATCGGTTGTATTAATGCGCATTTAGTATACATTTAGTAAAAAATACTTATTCCTTATGAGGCTAAATAATATTGAACTCATTACCTATAAAATATGCAATTATTTAATATGCAACACTATTATATACAAAAACTCTTTTATGCCCATGCTTTTATAAAATATATACATTAATCAAACATAGATTACTGAGTATTTTATACAAAAGTTTTCAATTATTTAACTAATTTCTAATATGTTTAATCATGTAAGTGGACAATACATTTATACACAAATTATATGTTTACTCATATAAGTGGACAATAATTTTATACACAAATTATAACAATGGAATGCAAAATAAACAATACTTTTATATACACATTTTTTATTGTGATTACTATGTATTAAATGTATTTAGTATTTATATTAGTATTCATAACAATTTCCATTTTAGTTAAATGTACAACATAATCCATGCATGCAATAAAAATCGAAACAAATCATAGTACAATGTACCAATGAAACTGGAAAATATTTTAACGAAAGAAACATTAACCACATCTGTTGTTGCTTTTGTGGTAATTTATAAGGATCAATGTGTTTCCATTCATAAAAATGGGTCTTGCAATCAAAAAGAACCATTATACTTAAAACTAGACGTGCATAATAACAACTAGCAATTTTGTATTCCTATGAGTATTATGAGAAGTCTATCTTTAGCTTTTTGTGTGTGTTATCTGCTCGCAATCTAAAAGGGCTGGTTGTATTCACATACATCTATCACGCAAACAAAAATCTAATGAATTCATTATAACTAACTTCTGTCATCAAGCTTTAGAAATCTACTTAAGTTGATTCTACTTAAAGTTTTTACATTTATGATATTTTTAGTAGAAGGGGAACTACAGGTTTTGTTGTAGGTTGGAGAAATAATTACGAAAGTAGGGTTGGACTAGTAATCTTTATATTACTGGTGTTCTACTGATCCAAATACGTGTTAGAAACACTAAAATCTTATATTTAAAAATCCAGCACTATCTTAGAAAGTACGTGATTCGATTTGAAATATCTAGTTTAATTTCCTTGATCTTAGTTTAATCTTTCCTTACGTTATTTTTTGAATTTTACGGCAGGATGTTGTCAGATCATGCTACTAATTTGGTTAACATCAGCAATTCGTGCATGCTTTCACTTGAAACATGTGTCGAGACATATGAATCAGCTTAAATTACCATACAAAATGTAATTTAAATTCAAAGAAACAGTTTAAATATAACTGTCAAATTTAAATGGTTTTTATAAATTTACGCCAAGAATTATTCAAAATTGAATTTCACAAATTATACAATAATCATACTATAAATTTCATTTAATTCATATTCAAGAAACAATTGCAATGTTTAAATTTACTAAAGGTATAGGACATTATCACTTACAAAAACATAGCTTTGCACAATAAGTACGTTTACTGTTAAAAGAGTTTCGTAAATACTTACAACTACAAAATGACCACACAATTTTCTGAAAGATCAGTCTTTTAACTTAGTAGTCCTTCAATTTGTCCATGATCAGCCCTTTTTTTAATTTTTTTCATGTGTATTTGTTATTTTCCGAAGTCTTTCCACGAAGTAACAAACACATTTAAGCCCTGATCGTTATCCGTGTTTCGTCAAAGGCAATAACAAAGACACGCGTTGCTCCATATCCAATTATTTTCTCCTTTTGTTCTATAGAGTATTGGAAAGATAAGTGTTTATAGATTTCCTCATAAGCTGAAGTATGCCCTTGTTCTCAATCACAAATATCAAGTAATATGGACTGCCTTTGTAAGTTAAGAGACATAAACAAATTCCTCTGTCGAACCGAAATCAGTGACTCAATAGTTACATATTAATAGGATGTATGTTACTGAAACATTCTTTGCATACATGGAAAGCTCTTATATTATTATAGGTATCAAACGTGATAATATTAGGCTGCCAAGCAGGATTTTTTTCTTTCTGATGTATGCTAGTATTATTATAATCATTAACAGGCATAGCATGTTTTATATTTTTGCAAATGAAGAGGCATCGAGAATACATGACATGATCTATGAGTATAGGTATTTTAGACAATACTAAATGGATAATACACGCAAGATCATTGAGAAACAATGCGTACCTTTTGATTTCTTGTTGAAATATTTTATAATTCAATAAATTGAAGTATTGAAAGTTAACTGAAGTATAGTTCTAGAGAAGATGCAAGGTAGGAAATTTGTAAGGATTACAAATTGAAAAAACATTATAACTTGACATTGTTTTTTACATGATTGTTTTCATGACTATAAAAAAGTGTAAGTATAATTTAAATGTTTTTTTAAGTAAATTTTATTTAGAAATGCTTCTTTATTAAAGTCTTTTATTTTGGACTGCTGAAATTGACATTGTTTTTCACATGATTGTTTTCATGACTATAAAAATGTGTAAGTATAATTTAAATGTTTTTAAAGTAAATTTTATTTAGAAATGCTACGTTATAAAAGTTTTTTTATTTTGGCCTACTAAAATTGATATTGTTTTTCACATGATTGTTTTCATAACTATAAAATAGTGTAAGTATAATTTAAATGTTTTTTAAGTAAATTTTATTTAGAAATGCTACTTTATTAAAGTCTTTTATTTTGGCCTACTAAAATTTATATTGTTTTTCACATGATTGTTTTCATGACTATAAAATAGTGTAAGTATAATTTAAATGTTTTTTAAGTAAATTTTATTTAGAAATGCTTCTTTATTAAAGTCTTTTATTTTGGACTACTGAAATTGACATTGTTTTTCACATGATTGTTTTCATGACTATAAAATAGTGTAAGTATAATTTAAATGTTTTTTAAGTAAATTTTATTTAGAAATGCTTCTTTATTAAAGTCTTTTATTTTGGCCTGCTAAAACTGTATGACAAAACAAACTTATTGAATAACGGGTGTTTTATATTTCCATCATATTTAATCAAATATATTAAAATTTTAGCAAAAAGTCTAATCACGTTAAAATATTTCAATATGAATAACTAAGAGGTGAATATATCTATATTTTTTCAAAATCCTACGTGACTAATGAAATGATCAATGTGTTGAATCACAAAAAACTGTGATATCCCGAAATACTCAGTTCTATTCCATTATTTTCTTAATGACATGATATTAGGTACGGTACTTTATTATTTATGAGCTTAAAATTAAACTATAATTGTTCGTTATAAAATTCCAAAATTAAATTTTGCCAAATATTTGTTACTTATGCTTATTTTGTCGATTCATATTGATGTTCTCTTT
Source organism: Linyphia triangularis (assembly GCA_963978545.1). Classification (NCBI taxonomy): domain Eukaryota; kingdom Metazoa; phylum Arthropoda; class Arachnida; order Araneae; family Linyphiidae; genus Linyphia; species Linyphia triangularis. The sequence continues at coordinate 66,375,732 of OZ021733.1, forward strand.
GCAAGAAAGCAGTATCTCAAATTTACCTATTTCTAATTTAACTAAATTAATATATTTCTATAATGAAGGCATTTGTTACTCTGTGTTTCTATTAATCCCAAGTTAAATAGAAACTAATATTAGTGGAGATAGTGTCGCTTTAGTTTGGTAGAGCTAATTGGTGCAAATAATCTAATATTTTATTGATAAACAGATTGTGTTCAATTGGTTTGAAATTTAGTAGCTTCTTCAATTATATTACCATTCTAAATTAATATTCTTTTATCAACCATTCAACTACAGAGGAGCAAATTGAGCCTAATAATTTAATAAATAAAAATAGGAAAAGACAAAATTCTCGGAAACAAACAATAAGCCGAATAGATCGTTACAACAATGATAATCAAAATCCCGGGAGCTCGGAAGATCAAAAAGATTTTTTTATTTCGTTTTAACCTTAAGTAGAGAGCTTGAACTTTACCACAATAGGCCCCAAAGAATGCGCAAATTCAATTGTACCACTGTTCCCGACTGAAAACAACAATCAAGAACTGACCTACAATTCAATAAATAAACTGAGAAGCAATACTATGGCGGAAACAAATTTCCTGCATCAATGACCAGCGAAAAGAAAATTGCCCAATGTCTGGACCGTTCGTTTATGATCTATGATTTGTTTGTTTTAATGGTAAGGGTTGGATTGAAGAAAAATGAAAACGGTACCTGTAATTGTTTTAGAAATTGTCGTTTGAATTGCTTTTCAGGAAATGCTTTATCTTCAGTTCAGTTTTAGAAATTGAATACACAATGAAAACTTGAAAATACTTTGAAATAAGGAATATAATATATGTTCAATCGCTATGACTAAACTATTTGCTACTCTATCAGGTATCTAGACTAATATAATTAAAATTGCGTTACATAATGTCTTATTTTGTTAATTTTAAACTGTATTTCTGCATTAGATCTTTAACTTTCAAAAATAAGTGTATTTTATCTGCAATGTACGAAAAAAACCTATTTTTGAAAACAAAACAAAAATGAAAATATCCCTTTTTGAGATATAGATGCTAAAAGGTTAAATTGTTTGACCTTAAAATAATTAAAAAAAATTGGTGCAAATGATATTTTTTAATACTGCCCAAATAATCATCTTTTTTTTGCACTAAAAGCAATGTTATACGATAATTGTGGACAAATATACGTGTAAATTTGTAAAGTAAAAAATACTTAAATTTTACCCTTTTGGCCCATTTTGGAAGCTCCGGATTTCAGAAACCAAACGTTATTCAAACCTAATATTGGCCATTTTTTCTTTTCTTTACAAATCAACAGGTGAGCAAAATTGTATCGAATTCTGAAAGGATCGGGTTGGGAGCTGGGTAAATTTGACATGGGATGACCCTTCTGAAAAATAAGCTTGATTTAAGACAAAACATGCTTACATTGTCGTAGGTGGTGTATAGGTTACCAAAATTATTAGGTAATCTAATAATTTTGTATTTATAGGTAAATAAGAAACTCGCCTTACAGTTATAAGCAGCATGTGGAGTAAACGTTTAGAAATTTATACCGTGGAATATGATTTATTTTTAGTAAAGCGCATGCTGTAAAATATAATTCTTGAGCGAATGAATATAAGTTCAACTTATCACATACGAAGTTTCAACATCCAACGCAAACTCTGCTTCCAGTTAAATACCTTTAACAGCCACCTTTGCAATTCGCAAGTCTTAAAAACTGTGCCAGTCAGGAGCATTGTGTCTGTCGTCCAACTTGAGCATGCCGCCTTGGGCCGATATCAATCTTTAGTCGTACTTTCAAAACTAGAGACTTTATCAGCTATGAAAAGAAGATGCCAGTAGATGTCTGCCGATGCTCTCTGACGCTACAGATCACTTCGTTAAAATTTCTTCGATAGCGGTCTTGGCTTAGTCATGTCTTGATATTCAAGCTTTAAATGCAAATACTTATTTGTGAATACGTTCCATTAAATTTTTCTTTGATTTAAATTTTGCGAATAAATATTTTAATAAGTAGATTTTACACTGAGTTATGCAAAACGTAATCGTACAGTAGGCAAAAACCAAAAGTAGGCACCCCAAGTAGGGACGACCATTAAAACTACAGTGTGTCTATAAAATGTTAGACCCATTTTAGTGTTGAATAATTCATAAAATAATGAAGATATAAACAAACTTATGTCATTTATACATACAGTAACTCATACATTTTCCTTTGGTACTTTTTAGAGAGGTTTATCTTCAATATTTTATGAATTATTCAACATCAAAATGTGTCCAATATTTTATAGATGCTCGATATTTTGGAATATCATGAAGAAGATGGTACCATTTAAAAGCTACCAATTTCGATAATATATCAGAGAATTTAAATGATTATTTTCGTCAAAATTTTCCAATTTTCAAAGTATAGTGGTACCTTAATAGGAATTTTTGAAACTTTTTGTATATTTTTCGACGTAATGAAACATTTCATACTAATACAAACTTGTTGAATGACTATGTTATTTGGCATTAATAAAAAGTTTTAGGCAAATTTAATCCCATTTCATGGACATTCGCTGTATTTTTTAATTTACGGTTGTAATATATGGAATAATTGAAAACTGCGTGTGTTTTCTTGTCATTCTAAAATGCTCATAAGTCTTTTAGCGTCCCATGATGCTAAATCTTTTGTTACTTCAATTACGGTTTCAAACACAATTTGGTTGCATCGTTACTTTTTCCGCGGCTCAAAAAGATCTAACTGAAGGCTCTACTGCACCGAAATTTCGCAGCACCTAAATTATTATACTGGACCCGATTTTAGTGGAAAATACCTTGGGAGAATGTTTTGTCGCAGAAGGAGCTTCTTTATATTTCAAGTAACGAATGGGAGCAATTTGCGTTGTGACTAATTTTGAAAGCAGAAATTATTTAGCGCTGACTCTGAAAATTGTATCGAAATCTTTTTTAAGAGGGAACTACTTTGCATTTCAAGTAACGAATGAGAATAATTTGATTTGTATCTAATTTTGAAAGCAGAAATTATTTAGCGCTGACTCTAGAAATTGTAACAAAATCGCCTCGTATGCTAAGCGCGAGTGTTATACATCTGATCCAGGACTTTGGATTCAATCAATAGATAGTACCAACTGAGGAACGAACTATTTAAATAGCATTCAAGGGACTATATTAATATAATACAAAATATATGCATATTGTAAACAGTACAACTTATATTTAAGTAAGTCATTATCAAAATATCCTTTTTGTGTTCTCTTTCAAAATCATAAAAATTAAACATTGTTGCATTTCTACTTAAGACACAGCATTTAGTTACTAATTAAATATTTTAGAAAATGTCAATCAATAATTTCTCGTGCATAAATAAAAATGTTATCTAGCATTTAACTTATCTTACCTCAACTATTATTGGTAAATGCATATCAGAATTTAAAATTGAAATGTGTACCAATTACCTAATACTTTACCAAAATACAAATGTTAAGTGTCAAAAATACTGTGAAGTTGGGAAAATTAAAAGATACTTCATAAATACCGGTATTACTCGAATATCCTTTAACCCATTCACAAAAATGTCCTAATTTATTCATAGAAAACTCTCCATGAGATCTTTTCTCCCCGAGGCACGTTGAACACAAGCGAATGGATTAGCTAGGGAGTATATGAATCCAAATATCAATGAAATTCAGAAAGAATATTTGAAAGCAAGGGATTGGGGGAAGTTCCATCGATTTTCTTCAAAATTCCACCACTTTCTCAGGTAGAATACGATTGAAATGGTTCTTGAGATTAATAAAAAAGTTGTTTCGAAGATCGGAAAAAATCTTTTAGTAAGCGCGTCGTGTTTCTATTGAAGGATGCTGTCCTTTTAATTGATTACTTCTGGAGTTTAGCTATTCTGCTCTTAGAAAAACTCAGTAAATGAATCTTAATGAATTATTCGTACAAACTTATTAGATTAATGATTTGCACTTATATGCTTGGATTCCTTTCCCTTTGACATTATTTTGTTTTCCTTTGAATTTGGTTGTGGTTCATTTCTTGGCTCAAGGGCAACGCTAGGACCAAACTGCGCCGGCAATGAATTTGGACAAGTGTTGAATACCATCAAAATTGTACATATAATTACAAATTTGGGTTAATCTACTTTGGGTTATATGGTCTTTGACATTTTGTATTTCTGGCGATAAGTATTACTTTACAATATACATTAAGCATTGTTCAATTAAGAAACTTTTTTAAATTATTCCAAAACATTTTTTTTTAATTAAGCACAAGTAATGATTTATGCACGTTTAACTTCAGTTAAAGTAGTTGAAATTTTATTATGTGCATAGTACTTCTTCTTATTTAAATTAATAAAAAATATGCTTTTTTAATTAAGAACAAGTGATGATTTATGCAAGTTTAACTTCAGTAAAAGTAATTGATATTATATTACGTACATAGTATTTCTTCTTTTTGTATTTGCGGAAAATACATACTCATTTAAAAAAGTTTATAAAAATCAGCTTTAATTGTTTTAAAATTTATAAAGTTTTATTTTTATAAGTATTTTTGAAATCTTTTATTGAATTGCAAAACTGGAGAAATAAATTTTATATATTTTGGCTAACACTATATAAAATTGTATTTTTGTTTTACATATTTACTAACATTAGCGCTATGACATATTTTACAACTACATGATGAGTATAGAATGTTTATTTTAAGTATTGTTTAACGATAGATTCATATTGATATAGTTATAAGGATTGGCTGTTTTAATGGCTATTTTAGTAAGTAGTACCAAAATATTATACAGTATTTCAAATAATAAATAACATTTATATTGTTGTCTTATAGTATTGGCTATAAAATTCCTTTAAATAAATAAAAATTAAGGTATCTACCTGAACTCATTTTATACGAGCTTATTGAAAATAAATAAAGAATAGACATATCGACATACAATCAATCGATAAGAAGAACCATGAAACATTTTTTATGGAAAGCCAATGCATTTATATGTTTTAAGGATTTATATGATCACTTGTCCTTTATAAAGGTATTTTTAAAATCTAGAACAATTTATTACCTTGCCAATCCCCGCAAACCATCCCCACTATAATTGTAAATGCAGATCAGAATTGTTGAAGTTTGAATATATAGGTAGTTTTGAAATGGTGAAATAGCTGGATTTTTTAAGTATTAAAAGTTAAGACTATTTTGTATTCATGGGTACTACATGTTTCAAACTTTATAACGCGTACACTCTGTGCAAGATTTAAGGAATCTTGCGATGCGCGCTATTTAAATAACATTTCTGCGCTCTGAAAGAAGTTATTTTATTTAAAAAATCATTCACTTTCAACCTTCACATCTAGAAATAATACAAGTAAAATCTGGAATCGTGCCTCTATTGATATTCCTTGTTAGCATATGGACTGTAACAAAAAGAATGGTGTATGGAATGAATATAGTCCGAAGCGTTGTGAAACGAAAAAATAATGAATGTTCGACATGAAATATTCATGAAACGACTCGCATCGAGAATTTTGGTGACAAAAATATCTTCATGCGGGATTCATAATGCGGCTGCATTAATCTCTGAGTTTTCAATAACAACTGACCAGAGCCAAAAATTCGGAAGAGACGCATAATATAGTTAACCTATGTTAATAGTGTATAGGTTACTTTAAAAACTTATCAGTCACAATTTAAAAAAAATATATATATATATTTTCTAAGTTAACTCAAATGATAATTTACAATGAATGTGAAAAACATATTTTTTTTGGAAAACTATTGTTTCAACAGTAAATTGAAAATTTTAACAGAAAATAATTTGTATATAGGTGTAGTACTTAGTTTAATTTGCGCAATTTTTATACATTATTTTTCAAAACTGAAAATATTAAAAATAAATAATAACTCACGAGCTAATCACAATTGTACGATTTCACTTTTCATAGAAATTCGTATCAATTAATAGGACTATTTGCACAAAAAATCGAAGACCCAGAAAAAAAAAGTTTCTGGCTAACAGGATACAATAGAGTTAAACAAAATATTTTTAACATCTCTTGACATTTGTTTTCCATTATCTCACATGTTAATACAAACTTAATATTTTGATAGGCATAAATGTCTCGGAACATCTACAAATATCGCAGCTAAATAATAGGGAGGATTGAAATAACTTTTTTTTTCTATACGTGTTTTAGTGTTATGATCTGTTGTAGCCATGTGGGAACTAAAACATGACTGTGAAATAAGTTTGAGAAAAAATACCTTAGAGTACCCTAAAACCTCCAAAATAGGATTTGTCAATAAAAGATAATAAACATTTCATATTTAAAATGCAAAAATATAGATATGACACTGCATAATAATTTCTGTATCATGCGCAAACAATCCTGCAAAACATTTGTTATGGGAACCAATAATTTAGAGATCCAAAAAGCCCTCCAAAAATAGAAATTGTTTTATAAAAAATGTATGAAATAAGAGATTTCGTTGCATATTAAAAATGTGGAACCAAATTTCTTGTTACTCATATTAGATATTGTAAAGTGTTAAACACCATAAAGTAAATTTTTAATTCTGCTTAACGATGTTTGAAGTTTCATTAAGGTATGTATTCATGAACATTGAGAATCGCAAAATTTGTCTAAAGTATACGCTTCTGTTTTTTTTTTTTTTTTTTTTCTTTTAATATTCTCTAATTCGTTGCTTTTAAAATAATTTCCTTTCCTATTTGAAACTCAAAATAATTTTTAAATTACAGTGTTTTTTAAATTACAGTGTTTTTTTTTTTTTTTTTGTTTTTTTTTTGTATCACAATGATTAATCTAGGAATCGTTAAACTTGTTTTCTAAAGAAATACTTTTTGGTAGAAAATTATCGTGAGTATATTTTCATGGAAAATCTAATGTATATTTTTAAAAACATATTTTTTATATATTTTTTAGCCTTAATGTTTTGTTAAAACTATCTATTTTTAAAATGTTTTACCTGAAAATTAATAATTAAATGAATATCGATAACAATTTCATAATTCTGGTACAAAACAAGTTTAATTTTAATATATTTAGTTTACGACAAAAATTATATCGATAAGTTAAAAACAAGCTCATTTATGCCCGTTCTAATTATGTCCTAATATGAAAATGTCATAACATGTGGAGGATTTAAAAAATTTGTGAATGTCATCCCACATAAAATATGTAATAAAGTGATAAATTATACATTTATATCAGAAATGAAGTATGTGAGCTCATTATTTCGGCATCCAATACACAATGGACTCTAAAATTGAAAGTTTTTCAATTAAAATCCATAAAATACTAGTTATATAATATATTTTAAAAAGACCAATGGTTAACGAGATGTTATGCCTATAGTAATCAGTTCAGAATAAATGCCCTGTTCCCACGATGGTTATTGAATTCATAGATGTTTTGGTAACAAAAGTCTCAAATAGAAAATAACTAGAGAACCAAATGAAACTGCATGTTCGACATCATCATTAAAAAACATGGGTGGCCGCCGTGCATCATTTACCAATGAGGCTTCATCCAACTTTACAAGCCCATTCGATGGAAACTATGATACTGAAAATAATAACATATTCATTCCACTTCAAAAGAGGACACTTTGCAAATGGTGGTTCAGTCTACCAACATTAGCAATCGCACCTGATAGATTCGGATCGCCAAACAGAGCTGCAGTTGCTATAGCATTACCTAAGCTAGAAGACTTGGGAATTATAACATTAGAAGATTCATGTAGTGATTGACAAAAACAAACTGAGAAGAGAGAAAGGTAGAAAAGATAATTAAATTTCACCTCCAAACTGTTGTGCAGCAGGGTATATACTTGGATGGCCGCAAGGCTGGAACTTTGATTTAATATAAAAAGAAAAAGGAAAGTAAAGAATTACCCCAGAGAACAATGTCCGAGAAGCCTGCGTTATTAGTCCAACAACTTGAATTCGAATATCTTGAACAAGGTATTTATGAGTTTGTGATTGGGCAGTTAGAAACAAAAATAGTATTACTGATTTATAATATAATCATCAAAAAACTAACAGCTGTAGGATGTGATGGAAATAATTTTATCGCAAAAGAGGAGTTATACGATTGCTTGAAGAATAAATGAAAAGACGCATGCAATGATTCATGTGCCAACTGCATGTAAATATGCTTCCATTAAGAAATTTACTCGAGAACTTGGGCATACAAAGGAGACGTGCATATATTCTGTCTGACCATATTGACCAAGGTCTGGAAAACTGTGAGTAACTACTAATTTAACAATTCAAGAAAATAGTATGTGAACTTCCATTCATAACTGTCAGTCATAAAAAATATTATATATAAATATCAGTGGTGTTTTCTTTGTACATTTGTCAAAAAAAGAAAATGGGAAGTTGTCACATAACCATAGGCTAACCATGGCTATTTAAGTTCGACACTTTTCTGTCGAAACACAAATACCAACATCGAAATTTTTTTTAGTGAATTCATACTAAAAGTTTATGAGCGCATTTGGTTTTGCATCAAAACCAAGTTATCAGGCAAAGACGGCAGCACTCATGTTTGAGATGGCACACAATTTTCAAGATACTTGGATGATGAATTGAAAAAACTTGTCGATCCTGTAAATCAATAGAATGCTCATAATTTGCTCACCCAGAAAATCTACTGCTATGCATGGTTATTGATGAACGGGCTCATGTCAGACGGCAAAAATATGAAAAATAGAAACACTAAAACCAAAGACATAAAATCTGTTAAATTATAACACTATGGACATTGCACATTAGTTTAGATATTTAAAAAATAGTTAAATTGAATGTTGCTAAGAAATTGAATTGCATCAAAGAGAAAAGTACCAAATAATGTATGAATAAATATAATGCATTTTTTCAATATTTTCGGCATTTCACAACCTTAGTGAAAAATGGAAGCCATTACTTTATAGAACTGAAATTTTTGTAATTATTACAGCACCTTAGACCAACCTTTTTCGCACTATGACGTTTCCACTTTCAAAATTTTAAATCTTTAAAATTAACCGATTGATTACGGAATTTGAATCTTTTTTTTTTTAAACTTCCTGTCCGTTGTGACTTAGGAAGATATTTTTAAAATTTGGTAAGATTTTGCATACTTACTATTGATGTCAAGAGACAACTTTTCCGCAATATTACTTTTCGATTTCCAAAATTCGTTTTTTTCGGCCCACCCAAATTTAGGTAAGTCGGTTTGTTGGTTGTATTCAGATTATCTGGCGCCGTCAGCAACACGAGGGCTATAATGTGCCACAACATTTCGTCATTTGACAAACCAACATACATTTACAAACACCCATGCCTAACACGGGACTTGAACCCGCAACCTCGCGGTCTAGAAGCCTGCACGCTAGCCACTATACCGTTTGGTCGGCATTTAGGTAAGTCATATTTATGTGTTTTTCTTGTAATCCTGCTGATGTCATTAAATTATTTGTTTAGATCGTTTTCTGAGTTGATTATCTTTTTTTTTTTTTTTTTTTTTTTTTTTTTTTTTTTTAATAATTTTGTCAATTTAGCTAGACCTGATGTCTTAGGTACTATCCCAACAAACGACTTTATAGGTTTACAGTAGTGATAAATTTATTAGTAACTGTGAATGCAAATGTTGAATAAAATCTTGTTATCGTAGCCTGATTTCTAGATAATTGGTTGCACGAGATTTGCATTACAGATTTTCTCGTAGGACTTTAGGAATGGGGTTGTATTATTGTATATATTCAATTCTGGAAAAGATTAAAAACATACTTTTCAGTAGAAAGAGCACGCCTAAGGGTTTGAAAAAGTTGTGGAAGGATGAAGGGGACTGTGCTATTAATGTTATTGTGTATAAAATGTTATTGTTTTTCAACTTGAGTGGGGTTATAATAATGAAAGTTTACGTCAAATGAACTTTCCATCAAGTGAAGCAAGCTACTACTTACATTGAAATGAACTTTTCAGAGAGAGAAGCCAGTCTGTGCTAGTGTAGCAATGAGCCTTTCAGGGACCGAAGTGAGCCTGGTTCCCGAAATTTAAAACCTGGGACCTTTACACAATTACTGGTTTTCTGAATATGGGACCACACAACTATATAAGAACAAGAACCAGCATTCATAGTGTAAAAAGTACAGGTGATTTCATTCTACTTTCTATACCATGTATTTAAATCTTGAGTAAAACTTTAGTAATAATTAAAACATTATGTTTATGTCTAATAATTTTGCTTTATTTCATCCATCTTTTATAGTTGTTCCACGTATATGACTTACAGGTTAACTTACCGTTTATAAAAAATTTCTGAGAAAAGTATAAAATTTGTTGAGAACATTGCAGGGAAATTAGTAATTATCTGATTAAAGTACATTCTTGAGTTCAATCTGACCACTTGTGTATGTTCTTGTAGGATACTTTATCATATTATCGTTTCACTGTATTATGTCGGTATAATTTTTGGCCAGAAAGTAACTTTTGGAATGCTCTTCCTGGTGTATCTGTAAAATATTTCCTAGCTTTCCTAATACGACGTACCACAAATTGCCTAATATGAGTGAATGGAGGCATTATGGGGTCCGGCACCTTAAATTTTTTAAAAATATCAATTTGAAGTTTATTATTGTTTATTAAAATTTAAATTCTTCTCTTCAAAATGATGCCTTATTTGTTACACTACCTAATTTAGAAGCCTGTTTAATCATTTTTTTGAAGTAAACACACTACTCCCTTACTCGTCTACTGACGTACCCAAACAGACAGCGTACCTCGCATCGCCCTTAGGTTTGATTGCAAGTTGCCCTCCTAATGCCTTTCACTGGCTTAATAAACTACATCAGAATCATTTTTGTCTTCTATTTTAAAATATATGTACGAATTTATTTAAACCTAGAGATGTAAATGATCATCTCAACTTGGTACAAATATTATAATTTCCAGAGCGTTTTAAATTTTGGGCTCTGATTTTGCGTTTGTTGTCATTGCACAAGCTACAAGAATAATATATATATATATATATATATATATATATATATATATATATATATATATATATATATATATATATATATATATATATATATATATATATATATATATATATATATATATATATATATATATATATATATATATATATATATATATATATATATATATATATATATATATATATATATATATATATATATATATATATATATATATATATATATATATATACATATATACATATATATATATTTGTGATTGCCGTGTGGCAACACTAATGTATAGAATGTAAAAGAGTTCAGTTCGATTCACTAAGCTGGAGGAACTCATTGGGTCTGTTTGTGATAATAAAAGTTGTTTTCCTTTAACCCGTTTGCGTCGAATATTTCTGTCAGATGCTGCTAATAATAATATCTGGCGCCCAAGTGGGGCTCGAAACATGGATGTACTATTTAAAAGTTGGATAATGATTTGGAGATCATTTACGCGGTTGTGTAACGATGTCATATTACAAATCGACAGTGAATCAGTCGAAGTAATTGCTATTGCGAAGTTCAAAACTTTAAAAGTTTAGTTCTAGGAATTGCAGAACCTATGTGCTAAAGTTTTTGAATTCATTTTGGAAAATAACAAGTCCGAATAAAATTTGGAAAAGGAAAACAAGTGCTGCGAAGAATTTTTGACAAGATATTTTAAAGCAAGAGCTCTAATTAAGAAGAAGAATAAGAAACCTCTGCAAAAAGTGTCACGGAAGTTGAAAATAGGAAAAGAAAATTCAAACTTCCAAAATTTGAGCTGAGAAGTTTTAACGGAAATATTAAAGACTAGCTACCATTTTGGTCATAATTCAAAATGATAGACGAAGATGACAATATTGATCCTTCAGATAAGTTTCAGTATTTGTTGCAATCTACGTCGCCAAATTCTCACGCCAAGGAACTGGTAGGAAGTTGCCCGGCAACTGCAGAAAACTATCGTAAGGTAATACAAAGTTTAAAAGAAAGATTCGGCCAAAAGGATATGATAATTGAAGTTTACATATGACAACTTTTTTCACTTTTGCAGAATGGTAAATCACGATAAGCGTATTCATTTTCTTCGCTGTATGACAGGTTTGAATCCCATTTGAGGGCTTTGGATGTTTAGGTGCTGTCCCATAAATGTATGAGGCTATGCTTTTTCCTTTAGTATTCCTGAAGATTTGTTAAGAATTTGGCAGAGGCAGCATGTAGACAGAGCCCCGAAAGATCAACTCAAAGACCTGATGTAATTTTTAAGGCATGGAATCACGAATGAAGAAATAATTAGTATTGCTGCTGAGAGCTTTGATGAAAAGCGGTTCAAGAAAAGTACTGGAAAGAAAATGTTCCAGAAGCACGGAGATATGATTTCTAGTGACACGGATTTGTTTGCTTTAAAGAAAATCAAGGTAAATAGATTATGTTGCTTTTGTGATAGTAAACATATAAGTAATGAATGCTTTAAAGCTAGAAAATGTCATTGGCACAAAAAGAAAGGTTCTTTCTGATAAACGGTGATGTTTTTCTTGACTTGTCCATACTAGCAGGTATTGTAAAGTTGAAGTTAAATGTTTAATATGTCAAAAGAAACATTTTAGAATAATGTGTGCAGATTTACTCATTAATAACGCTGAGAAAAATGAAAGAAAAGGGATGAATAGAGCGGAGTTTGCACCGGCGAAAGTCGCAGAACAGTCTGTGGAATCACTGCACTCTAGTTCGTTGAGAAGCCCTGATGTTTTGTTTACAAACTATAGGTGAAAATTTAAAGAATAGGAAAATGAATAGAGGAGTCCGTGCAATAATTGATACATGAGCACAAAAGTCATACATCTTAAAGTCAACTGCGGTAATGGGTTATGAACCTATAAAAGAAAAGTTGTTGAATCACAGATTATTCTGTGGTGAAATTACTAATATCTATCAACACAATGTTTAGATGATAAATATCAATGTAGTTTGGAAGCACTGGATCAAAATACTATTTGTGGTGATATTCCTTCCATTGACAATGGGTCTTGGATACGAAAACTATAATCATAGGACATTACTTTGAGTGATGTACAGAAGACACCATGTGTTATCGAAGTTTTCATTGTCGCTGATGTAGCGAATAAACTATTCATTGGATAAAGAAAAAAATGGTTTAGTTGCTATAGAAAGTAAACTAAGATGGACTCTAATGGGAAAAGTTCCTGAAACCCAGAAGATGGAGAAAATGACTCAAGCTTAACAACAATGTTTGTAGAACATGTTAATATTACAAACTTGTGAAATTTAGAAATGTTGGATATTAGAGATCCTGTGGAACAGAAAAGTGCAGAAGAAGAGAAGCAAACATTTCTTCAACATTTCGAAGAGACTGTTCATCAGTGTAAAGACTAAAGATGCGAAGTTCATATGCCGTGTAAAGAGAGTCACCAACCTCTTCCAGAAAACTATGACTTAGCTATGAAGAGATAAGAATCCACCTGTCAAAGACTAAAAAGAGATGCTTGTATGACTAGATACCAAGAAGTGTTTGATGAATGGTTACACGTAGGTATAATAGTGCAAGTTCCACAAGATGAGATATCCGAACCTGGACATTATTTTGCTCATTGACCAGTCGTGAAGGAAAATAGCACGAACCATGTCCGCCACTTGTTCGACGCCTCAGCTTAGTCACCTAGCAATCCTTCACTAAATGACTGCTTAAAAACAGGAAAAAATTTAATATGGGTCCATTTCAACTATTCTAACGAAATTGAGATGCGGGAAGATCAGTGTCATATCGGATATTGAAAAGGCGTTTCTGCAGATTAGTCTTCACAAGAGTGACGGGAATTTTCTGCGATTTTTATTGCGTGACGTTTTAAGGTAATTCGTTGTTTTTCGGCGCACTAGAGTAGCCTTTGATGTTACCTGTAGCCCTTTTAGTTAGAGGCAGTTTTAAACTATCATTTTTCTCAAGAACGTTTTCTTTGTGAAAAGGGATAGAAAATTGTAGCCCTTCTGATATTGATAAGCTTCAAGACAGCTTTTTCGTTGATAATTGTGTCACGAGTGTAGATGCAGAAGGTGAATTGCATAATTGCATGAATGTAGAAACCGAGATTATGGAAAAGGGTCAATTTGACTTGAGAGACTTACTTTAATAGTTGTATTTCTGGATGTTATCAGTCAAAGGTTCTAGGTCTGTTATGGGATAGAGATTTTGATACTTAAGAAATCAGTCAAGATTGTTTGAAAGTCGATGATAGTAAAGCAGTAACCAAGTGGAAAATCTTATCAATAAAATTTACGATTCGGTTGGGGTTGCATGTCCATTCACGTTTCACCCTAAGCTGTTATTGCAGTCTACCTGGAAAACTAAAGTAACTTAGTATACAGAGTTACCTTCTGACACACAGAAGAGTTTTTACAGTGAACCCGAGATCTTTCATATTGTGGGTCAAATAAGGATTACCAGATGGTTTGGATGAACTTGTGATATTAGAATGAGTATATATACCTTTTGTGACGCTTACGCTGAAGCAGTATTTATAAGGTGTGAATCAGTCACTGGCCTAGCGGTTCAGTTGTAATAAGCACGAAGCAGGGTTGCGCCAATTTAGAAAATAACTATTTATCGGCTAGAGTTACTTGCGGCTACAATCGGAGCAAGAATGCCTGCTTCAGTACTTCAAAATCTTAACTAAGATAATGTAGAATTATACTTTTGGACCGATTCTATGACCGTTTGGCTTGGATACGTCGAAATGACGAATGGGAAATTTTTGTGAACAATCGAGTTTCTGAAATAAAACATATGACTTCTTGTGAGAAGTGGAGACACGTTCGTGGCATTGAAAATCCCGCAGACTTCCATGGGGATGTAATGGAAAGCAGTTGTTGCAATCCCAATGGTGGGAGTGGCCAGTTTAGTTAAAGAAATCCATGGAAGGTGGTCTTCTACTGGTACCGATGAAGATGAACAACAAATTTCATTAGAGTGAAATCGGCTTTAATAGCTATCCAGAATCAGAAGAATACAGAATTCTATAACTTTCCTCATTATCCACCCATAGTGCGTATGATTGGTTTGATTTTGCGTTTTAGGAAAAACGCTGGATCGCCAAAGATCCAACTTGCTAAAGGAGATTTGTCTTGTAACAAATACACCGAAGCTGAGCATCGCCTGTTAAAAGTTGTACAGAGTTAATCATTTAATGGCATGAAGGATCCTAAGCTTGGGAAACTGTATCCATATGCTGATGAAGATGGGGTTATTCGATTGCAGAAAAGATTTCATATTAAGAAGATTCCAGATATTTTCGACATCCAGTGATTCTTCCTGATCATAAACACCCTGTTGTCTTTCATCTGATTTTGGACATTCATAAAAATCAGCTCATTCTGGTAGTATCGATTCTGAGAGAGCATTATTGGATACTATTAGGCTGTCATACAATAAGAGCCATTATAAATCAGTGCCAAGTTTGCAAATAAAACAAAGAAAATAGAAATAGTGTCGAACCTTTTACCTGAAGACAAGGTTAGAGAAGCTTAGGTCTTTGAGGTGGTGAGCTAGGATTTGGCTGGTCCTCTTTATATAAGGATGCTAAGGACTTTCACAAGGTCTGAGTGTGCCTATTTACATGTGCTGTGTACTGGGCAGTGCATTTTGAGTTGATTTCCTCTCTGTCAACGTATGCTTTTCTTCAAGATTTTAGAAGATTTATAGGACGTAGAGGAAGACTGTGTATATTATGATAACACATTGTATACTGTTATAACACTACAAATTTGACGGGAGCTTCAAATGCCTATAATCAAGTTAATTGGAACAAAATAAGATCCTACAGTACGGTAAGGAAGATTCATTAAAGTTTAACCCTCCTTCATAGCCCTGATGGAGAGGTTGGTGGGAGAGATTGGCAGGCGTTCTAAAGCAATTACGAAGACTTGGAAACACTTGTTTTAGGTTACGAAGAAATGCAAACTATCTTATGTGATTGCGAAGCTACAGTCAATAAACGAACTTTGGCAGTTGTGACGGAAAATCCAGCTGTCCTCTGACCACTTACTCCATATATGTTTCTCAAGGACATTGATGAGGTAAGAATATCGGATTTAAATATGATAGAAAGCGAGAACCTTGACAAGAGATAACGGTATAGGGCAAGATTGAGGGAGCAACTATTAAAGAGGTTCAGAATTAAATATCTTGGAAAGCTAAAAATGCAAATGCAAAATCGCAAGTCTAGAGACATTACGTTAAAGGATATAGTGTTAGTGGATTGTGACAACAAGAGATGGTGTAACTGAGCATTTGTTAGAGTTGTTGAATTACTTACTGGAAAGGATGGTAGAACCAGATTGGTGAGACTTAGGAACCCAACCGAGACTTTTGCTTCGTCCAATTCAAAGACTGTACCCGCTCGAAATTATGGATAAGATCGGGGATGGCAAATCGTCACTTGAATAACCATTTGAGCTTAGGGATAACAGTTGTTTACGAGACCCATATCCTAGTTCAGCGAAAACTGTACAAACTAAGACTAGACTGTCTAAATCTAGTCGTGCAATTAAAATACCTGATAGATTTAATCTTTAGGATTTTAAATTTGGAAATCAGTTTTATTCTTTTAATGTTATATTTAAATGCTACTTTTAAAATATTTTATCTTGCCTGTTGGAGGTAATTGTCATATTATGTATTTAATGAAGTAGTTAGGTTACTTTGTGTAGCTGCATTACCTTGAGGTGAGGGAATGTCGTCATTGCTCAAGCCACAAGAATTATATACAGAGGGTACAAAAAAGTCTCCGTACGGAAGCCAAAGTCACAAATAAATTAGCATAATTTCTAATCTTTAGCTTTATATCTTCAGTGAATATTGAAATATGTTTAATTTAATTCTTTAGAATAAGTTTATAATAAATGTCTGTTTTTACAAAATGCAAGAAGTATTTAAATTGAAATATTTAGGAGATGTTGCTAAGTGCCATGCAAAATAGTTTCCGTACGCCATATAAAAATTAATTCTGACGTCTTCCACAATAGACTAGCAGTAAATTTTCAAAACTGAAGTGTACGCAAGTGTCATGAAGACATGATAGCAACAATTGTTTAATTTTAACTTGAAGCTGATTGTCTTAAAATGGAGTTTCTAAATCTATTCGTGAGTTGGTGATTCAGTTATGAAATGATGGATTATCTATGAAAAAAAAACTAGGAAAATATTTAATATATTGAAGTCTATAGTACAATATATTATTGAAAAACACCGATGAGCATCTCAAACTTTTGAGGATAGAGATCAATCCGGAAACTCTTCAAAGCTAAAACGCTTGTATAAAAGAAATATTTTATAGTAAAGTTCAAGATAGTCAGCGAATAAGTGCACCTTAAGTCGCACATGGCTTAAAAATTGATAAAAACATTGAAGGGACATCTCAAACGGTGAGAAATGTTATTAAAAAAAAAGCGTCTGAATGGACTTGCAGCCCATAAGAAGCTTTATATAAGTACATGTAACAGAAAAAACCGCATCGATTTTGCAAAGTCTATTTTAGTGATGAATTAAAATCAAATATCCAAGGGTCAGATAATCGAGTTATGGTCAGGAGAAAACGAAATTAACAAATGTTAACTTATAATTTATATGGAACTGTCAAACACTGTCAAGGAGGAGCTATGATTTGGGGGTGTATGAGATATACTGGTGTCGTTAATTTAAGAGTAGAAGGAAATAAGCATGGGTACGTGTATCTTGAAATTCCAAAGTAAAATGTCTTAACCAACGAACATAAATTGTCAATTAGGATTTGTTTTGAATGTTTTTATCAAATCTTAGGCCATGTGCGACTTGAGGTGCACTTATTCACGGATTATATTGAACCTTACAATAGGATACTTCAAGCGTTTTAGGTTTAAAGATCTTCTGGGTCAAACTCTATCCTCAAAAGTTTGAAGCTCACGGTGTCTTTCAATCATTTATTATACAGTAGACTTCAATAAATTAAAAATTTCGAATTTTTTTTCCATAGATAATCCAACATTTCATAACTGAATCACTAACTCAGGAATAGGTTTAGGAACTCCCTTTTAAGACAATCAGCAACAATCTAAAATTAAACTATTGCTGCTATCATGTCTTCATGACACTTGCGTGCACTTCAGTTTTGAAAATTTACTGCTGGTCTATTGTGGAAGACGTCAGAATTAATTTTCATATGTCGTACGGAAACTTTATTTGCATGGCACTTAGCAACTTCTCCTAAATATTCCAATTTAAATACTTCTTGCATTTTGTAAAAACAGACATTTATTATGAACTTATTTTAAATAATCAAATTAAACATATTTCAATATTTACTGAAGATATGAAGCTAAAGATTAGAAATTATGCTAATTTATTTGCGATTTTGGCTTCCGTACGGAGGCTTTTTTTACCCACTGTATATTTGTAACATCTAATGTTTTGAATGTATAAGTGTTCAGTTCGATTTATTAAGGGCTCTGTATACTTTGGATGTATGAAAAAACCCTTTTTTTAATATTTTTTTATAAGGATACTATTATGTTTATTGATATAAAATTTGTTAGGCTTAACAAAAACATTCGTTAATTACAAGAAAAAAAAATATATTGATTTTAATCACTTTTTTAGTGTGAAAATGCCAGGTAAACAGGAGTCCTCAAAAAGTAGGTAGGTGTGCGCTGCTAAAAAAAAATCTTAGGAACTACTGTAGTGATCCTTATGAAATTTTAACCACATATTCTGTACACTTATAGCTATATCCCGTACCAGAATTATTACAAAATTTTAATTTTTACTATTTTTTTTTTGGCAAAAAAACCACGTTTATTTTTTAATTTTTTTGTCCGCCATTTTGTTATTTTTGCATATAAATTAATATTAGAGGTACGGGATATAGCCAATGTCACACTAAATCTAAAACCATTAAATTTTTTTGTTTCGGATGGGCCGTAGTTCAGATTTTTTTTTTAACTGTGCACACCTACCTACTTTTTGAGGACTCCTGTTTACCTGGCATTTTCACATTAAAAAGTGGTTAATTTTTATTTTTTTTTGTAATGTACGAATGTTTTTGTTAAGTCTAACAATTTTTATATCAATAAATATAACAGCATTCTTAAAACAAATAATAAAAATAGCCTTTTTTTTCATGCATCCAAAGTAGACAGCCCTAGCTGGAAGAATTCACTGAGTTTGTTTGTGATAATCAAAATTGTTTTCCTTTAACCCGTTTGTCCCGAATATTTCCGTCTGATTAACTCGTGCTAATAATAATAGCATTTACACTTTGCTATTTCTATTAAAGTTACTTCCGTTATTTAAATTATATTTAAAATATTCATACCTGTTAAAATTTGACTCATTACAGAAATTATATTTACGATGCCTAGAAATAATTGCGTTTTTAAAAAACGTGAAAACGTTGGTGCCAAGCAAATTGGAAATGAACTACCAGCAACAATGATGTCTACAAAAGGTATTGAAACTTCTATTCCAAGTAAAGTAAGTGCTTCAATGATGAACCCCTAAATTAGAAATTGAAATATTTCATATTTTACATGCTTGTTTAGTGCACCTTATAATAACTATTATGCAGTGTCACACTCTTACTTTTTTCATTTTTAATATTTTTTTCTAAAATCTCAGAATATATGTATTTTTAATGAAAATTCAAATTTTTTGGAGGGGAGGTTGGAAGGGGAAGCTTTGCGGAATCGTACATTATTTGTTCTCATACTTTATATTTTACAGTCTTTGTTTTCTCCTAATGACAACTACTGAACATAGTGCTGAAACAGATTTAGGAGAAAAAAAAAAAGTTTTTTCAATTCACCCTTCTGTATGTAGTCAATGATTCATATATTATTTTATTTTTGCGTTACATTTCTGTTGGATCGTCATGTACCATAGAATAAGTTGAATGTCTTTCTATGTTTCTTTACTTTCATCTCAAAAGTAAAGTTTCTCTCTATTTTAATTAGTTGGAATATAAAAATTTTTATCTTTAATCCTTAAGCGTATCCCAACTCAACATTCAGCTTTGCAAGACTTGACTGCAAATTTATGGAAACGGGGAAACCATTTAAAATGTCTATTTAATGCTTTAATAGCTGCTTTGACATAAGTGACAAAAAAAAAAACACATCAGCAATTACAAAGGAATCTCTAACAATCGGGGTCGAAGAGTAATTTTGACACGGATTCATTAATTAGCCTTTTCCTACATGAAAACAATGAGTGCTTTTCAATAGTTGTTCATTATCTTGGCTTGCCTTAAATTATTAGACGACAGCTGAAGCAATTCCCTAACATCCCTCAAAAGAAAGCTGTTTCCCTCTTCAAAGTAAAATAAGAGATAAAGAAGCCAAGCTATCGACTTACGTCAACTGTCGTACGTGATGCATTGTCTCCATTGTGCCATTGTCAAAGGATTTTGACTACAAATACTCTCACTCCATGTGCGTTGTATGTCATTATCTTTAAAGTGTAAGAAGACAATGATTTTTTTTACCTATAGCTTAAATTTCGAATTGCATAAAATACGACAAGTGGTGTGAGCAAGAATGTCAGTTAACGGATGGTTGTGCCAATTAAGCGCAAATGTGGAGATGATGAATGAAATAGTAAAGCTTTGAATAAGACAAATGTGGGCGTACTTAACTCTTCCGAACTTTATCTACTGAATATATTTCTAAAAGTTTCAAAGCAAACTCAATTTTTAATTACATTAAAAAAGTTGCCTTTTTAAATAGTTAACTATTTTACATATTACTCAATCTGACCTCCATATTGTGAATGAATGCAGTCAGAAACACATTTTTAAAGTCTTGTACTTTGATTAATGTCGAGTTAATATCCACAGTGGTTGAATTCCGTCTAACCACTTATAACTAAAGATTTATCTTACTAATTAAAATCTTATTTACCTTAACTAAACACAAAAGAATATTTTAAATGTATAGGATGTAATTTAAATAGGTTTTCAGTTAAAGGTGTACCGAATTTTTAAGCATTTACACAAAAATAGTAATTTCTTTATCTTCGCGAAATATTGAAATAGTAAAAAATGTATCCTTCTTAGAACGTAATTAACCCAGCAGAAGGAGCATGGGGTAGGACATAACCCACCTCTCACAAATAGTGAAATAATCCAATGTTTTCTCGCAACAATGTACTAATATTGTGAGAAGCTGAGTTTGTCACTGTCCTTGACCTTCAGGACCAGTTTGAAGTACCACCTGTCCCACGCGCTTCCCCGTGAGAACTTTTTCCCTAATTAAGTGGGTAGTGCTCAGACGCATCTGGTACAGTACCCCCCAAAAAAATCAGAACGATGGCTATATCTTCGGTTCTAATTATCGTAGAATCTTACGGTTTACACCAAAATGTTTTGCTTATGATTTTCTATGTATTTGGTGCATTTTTTCTTAAGGGACCGTTTACTAAGTAAAAGTAACGCTATCTTCGAAAATTTCAATACGAACCTATATTCTTTATCATTTCATTCGATTTAGAATACATCACATACTCTATATTCAAAATTTCAATGCAATATGTTGAAAAACACGTCACTTATGAGCGAAAATGTTACGACCATTTTTTGACCGATCTTCATTGAGAATTTCCATAAAACGAAAGGTATTTTTAAAGTTCGACTTCACAAAGGAAGAAATCAAACGGTCAGTGTACCATTTCATGACGTTAAAAAATACAAATATTAGTCTAAAATTGCATAGAAACTACTTGGATTTATAGTGTCATGTTTAAGATTAATACAAAAATAGCAAGTAAACGCAAAAGTAACATAATTTATTTACAACATTAAAGATGTGCATTCTTCACACGAAATAAATAAAATATCGAAAACTGCAATAGCAGAAATATAACGCATACTACTGATAATTAGAAAATTAAAAAAGATCAAATGGTAGGCATTAGTAAACAGTATTCAGCAAAGCGTGATTATTTTACAGAAACATTTCACTGTAAACACAAATGTAACTTGATCGTTGAAATTATTTATAAAATGAAAAAATCACATGATTCAGTAAAATATTTAAAGGATAGCTTATTGAAATTACTTAAATAATGTTTTTTTAAATAGATGTAATTTAAGAAAGTAAATTAAAAAAAAAAAGGACACTGTTGAAAACCACACAAAACATATGTTCCAAGATTCCAAACACGTTAGACAGATTAAAAAAAAAATTAAAATAAAACTGCTTTGTTTGCATAAAATAATACATTTTTTGTTGTTGTAATTTCAAGAAATTCTGTTCCGATTCACCACGCTGTTCTTATTCACCCCATTTTACGATAATTGAACGTTGTGCGATTATCCACTCCTCTAGTTTACCTTGAATTAATCTGTGATAGTTTTCAAAAGTCGTCTACTATATGGTCCCTTAAAGTGAGCATTTTTTACATTTTCGCTAAAAAATCGAGTAAAAGTCAAAATGGAGAGAAAAAAATTCTGGGGGGGGGGGGGGGTTAGACCATGGTAAATCTAATGAATGCAAAAAAAAAATATGTTTCTATTAAAAAAAAATTAATGTTGTTTTATTAATTAATAATTAATTATTAAAAAAGAAATTGATGTAAAAGTTGATTGCTATTTATGTTTGGCTATTTATGAACTATCTTTTGAAAAAAAAAATTACTGAAATATATTAATTATTTAAGTATTTATGGCCAAAAAACTAACTTTTTTAATTAACATTGATTTATCATTTTCTTTTTATCATTTAAATTACAAACCATTCATTAGAAAATTACGAATTTTTGTACTTCGACATTTTTTGGATGCTGAATCCAAATATGGGATAATATTATGAGGTTGCTATTGAACTTTTTAAAGTTTGGTTCTGTTTTAATATATAGATTACCCCTCATGACAAAAAAAACCTACATGCAATTACTAAAAACCTTCCACGATTTACAATGGTCCCTTTTGTTTGTTATTTCAACAATTATAGCACAGGATATAGCCATCGTTCTGATTTTATTTTTGGGTACTGTACATAAACATTCTAAGTAACTGTCTCTGCAATATTAATTTTTTTTGTGTGCATATTTCCTTGATTTAAATCATAAAAATGTCAAAAAAAGTTAGTCCGTTTAACATAACACAGACACTGAAGAAAATTATTTTGATGAAGACATTTTTACTTAAGATGAGAAGTACATGGGCCACGACCACGAAACCATTTGGAGCAAGAACAAATTCGGCAAAAATGTGAGAGTCCACTCACACAACATCGTGACACATCTTCTTGGACTCATCAAGGAAGCTAGGAATGTAGCTGATCCAGTAAGTAGTTGGAAAGTGTTTTGTAGTAACACAATAATAACAATGGTTGCAATATTTACGAACATATTTAAATCAAAATTGGCGGTAAATTACGAAAGAGAAAAAGACGCGAAGTTGACAGACTATGTAAAGATACAAGAGCTCGTTGGACTTGTACATTTATGTAGTCTACATAAATCCTCACACCTAAATGTCAGAGGCTTGAAGGCCACTGATGGCATAGGTATAGAAATCATTCATACGACAATTTCATAAAGCGAATTTTGTCTCTTTGCGATTCAGCGAATTTACTTGCAATTTGAAAGAATCTACTAAAGTCGCAATAGATTAAAAAAATTCCTATCGAAGGTTATAATAATGCCCGCAAGCAATTGACAGAAAAACTCGAAATCAGTATATTAATTGTGAAAATATGAATGTAATGAACAAATGAATGTTATGTGTTCCAATTGTGTTCAATTAGGTGAAATACTTAGGATTAATATTGCAATGAATATTTGAAACTATGAAATTTATTTTGTTCGTAATATAAAAACTAAAATTTACTCACAACTTATTTATAAAGTTATTACTTAATTATTTTAGTTTTTAAAGTTTGCCTTTAGTAATTTTGAAATTTTTTTTTTTTTATCGAAGCCTTAAATGATTGTTTGAAGAGGTGGGGTATGAGACTTGATAATTAAGGAGTATCTAGCCGTGATAACACCCAAAACCTAGCGTCTAAATGTAAACTTGTGCAATTGTGAACAACTCTGTGTAAAATACGGAGTGCATTTTAATTTCATTTTTTTATTACACTGTAATATTACAATTTTTTTGAAGATGCATAATTGGTTTGGTTTCACTTAAGAGAGATAAGCAGGAGATACTTGTGTACCTAGGGACGCCATGTACCTAGGGCCGCCTCACTTTTCATGAATAATGTTTAGTTCAAACTTTTTTTACTCTCTTGGGTAAGTGGAAACACCTAATTGCTCTTTTGGCAGCCATTTAGAAATCTTAGAGGAGAAAGCTGTGGCAAGTTATAAGTAGAAAATGTTTTTATATGGTCTGTAGTAACCTTTTGCAGCTCGTGTCTTTTATTGTTTTACATATTAAAGTCAAACACTTTTCTTAGAATTCTAGAAAATAATTTTGTTTGTAACATTAAGTACTAAATGAGATGTTTAAATAAGTCCTTTCTCCAGGTGCATTTTTAGTAGAAGACATTTTATATGAAATTACCAAGTCGTGTACCTAAGACCACATAATTACTTATTGTGTTCAAATTGACCAAACCAATATCTGTTGGTACTTCAAAGCGATGAAATCAGTTTTCAAGATATGAAAATACTTGTAATTAATTAATAATTTGAGACATTTCAATTTATTATATGATAAACCAATGACCGATAATTATTAATATTTTTACTATAAACTTCATCTGTGTATGTTTGTTTTCTATTCATTATGGACTGAAACCTCACTTAAAGAGGATGGTCCGAGGTACATCAGCAACTAGCCCTAGCTACAATGAGGTCATGTACCTAGGGCCATTTGTGAAATTTCTATAAAAACCTTCTATTTGCCAGAATATATTATTTGAGTTTATATATTAATCCCAATGGGAAGTAATTACTGCAATGATGCATGCATATCAGTTTCACATTTTTAATTGGCTCAGTGGCTCATTTTTTGTGCAATGAAAAAAGGCGGCCCTAGGTTCGCAAGTCTCCCCTACATATGCGTAGGATGCACTTTGTTATGTGTTATTATGCAAAATGTATTCAAACACCTACGCGTTTGATTTTCGAATCTTTTAATAAACCTACAAGGAAACTCCAAAATAGCAAATATTTCTCGATTGGTTGTTTTTTTGCTTCAAAAATAGTTTTGAAAATAAGATGACATTGCATTTTAATGAGTTATTTTGCTTTCAAGTTAAATTGGGATAAATGCATACATATCAAAAGGCTGGCGATTAGATTGGTGAGAGGTGATTTAATGTTTTGGAGAAAATGCATATATCAGCTCAAAGAAATTGAAATAAGCACAAATTTGAATATTTGAATTTCACTCTGATCCATTGTGGGTTTTTCATTTCACTTCTAATTTAATTTGTATTAGTATGCTGCTTAGAAAGCCAAACACGTTTTAATGAACATAATTTGCTTATTCACATTCTTTAAATATGTTCTTGAGATTATATGATATGATATGCTAGAAGGTGGATTAAAAAAAAAGGGCATAAAATGAGAGTAATGAATATGGATGCCTGATATTATATGAGAATGCGCAGCTTGTTTCGTTTATAGTTTTTTGGATTCATCAAAGATATTTAAATTTTAATTAAATCAAAACATTTTAAATGTTTCCATTTTTATGCAATACTGATATTTTAAGTGTTCTTACAATAGAATTATTAATTGAAAAAGACTTCAAAATATTTCTTAAGCAAGAGTTTCACTTAGGTGACGAGTAAAAATAACAGAATTCCTTTACATTTAAAATAGTGCGTTATCTTATTTAAATAAAGAAGGAAATGAATGACTATGGTGCAATTGGGTTTCTTTCTCTAAAAACAATTTAACTTTAAAACTAATAAGATTATACACTAGTAATATGCACAATTGTTACATAAAACACAATCAAGGCAAGAAAAAAATACTTTAAAATAAACTAAATATTTCAAGATAATTCAAAATTATAAATAAAATAAATGGACAACTTCTTTCTACGTACTCATAAAAATGTCACTGAAAGTTTTCGTTACATAGTATTTAATTATTCAAAAGTATTTATTACGAATGCATACTATACAAAAAATGAAAAATTTGAACATAACTTGAATAATTGAACATTTAGTCATGGTTTATGCTGTCTCAAAGTAGGGTAAAATCACGAAAAATCTGGCCAAAAAGAAAATTAAAATATTTAGTAATTTTCTGATTTTAACCACTTGGATGAATTTGCAAGTTTCTTGTCACACATCTCCCTGTGAATAAATATCTTCACTGACGTAGCTGTGTAGGATTAAAGTTGACCTTTACTGAATTTGTAAAACGGATTAAATACTTCTTATTTTGAATTTGTAAAGCGAGAAATACTTATGTTGCTAATTCTTGTCCACATATTGTTTTAAAAGTGGATTTTTTGATAGACTAATTTTTACGATAAATACAACCTAAATTCAAAATAATAGAATAATAGAACTTTCAAAATAAAACTTGGCAATTCGTCGGGTAAAATAAACAAATGCAAATTAAAAGACTGACTTACGTTATTCAGTAATTGGCAAAACAATTTTCAATAACTATACAGGTATTATTTCGATAATTTAAGGGTCGTTAACACATTTAAAAATTATGTTGAATTTTTATATAGGTAAAAAAAATTAGAATAATCGATTCATTCAATATGAATTTGAAAAGCAGACAAAATATGTGCATACTTGTTAACCGACAGGTAAAAAGCTTGGCGCTCGAAAAATCTTGCGTCAGTCTTTTGTTGAAAATGGGTCCTCAAAGTGATATTTCTGAAACAACGAAATCGTGCATTTTATAATTGTTTGAAGTTGGAATGAAACAACAATAAATGAATGTTTCTCAATCTACGGTTTTGAATATAGAACAACCTGTCAACTAAAAAGTAACCGAAATAAATGTGGTAGAAAGCTTGTAATAACTGCCAGAGATGAACGCAAATTAAAATGAATCGTCTTAAATAATCACTTTAAAACTGTTTTTTGTAACAAGAAATGTTGGAAAGAATCTGGAGTTGTCATGTCAAAGTCAACTACTCTTAGGCGATTCCATAAATTTGAGTTTGCATCGTGGATCTCCAAAGTAAATCCAAAATGAACATGAAGCAGAGACGGGCACGACTCTTCTGGTGCAAAGAAAAAATTATTTCGATTCTGGAGAAGCTCATTTAGAATTTTAAACTAGATTTATCAAAAGTATCACGTTTTAAACGCCAAACACGCACATTTCCTTCTGCAACAGATATTTAAAACTAAGATTCATCTGAGAATAAAACACTTTCCCAGTTTTGTTGTCCCCAGATGAGCTTCACTTTGCACAGGAGAATCGTGCAAGTCTCTGCTTCATGTTCATCTTTGGTTTTACTTTGAAGACCAGCGATTGAAACTCAAATGTATCGCCTAAGTGTATCTGACATTAGCATGACTACTCCAGACCAGATTCTTTCTAATACTTAAGGAGCATGCTCATAACTGTAGATGTATTAAACCAGTTTTGTCCCATTTTTTAGATACTTGACTATTTTCATCAACCCGATGGTTAGTAAAGAATGAGGTGAAATTAAGGATGGGAATGAAATGCATCGTGCTCATACCTTAAAACCTATTGTTTCATTTTAAACCAGTTTTTTTAGAGATATCTTGTCCAATACAGGCCCAATTGTACACACACATTATTACACAGAATAAGCACACTTTTATCCTTTAAAGAACGTATCTACATATTTTCATATAAAACTAGTCTGCCTATCTATATACATTTGGTATTACTTAAAGTTAATTGCATGCCCTTTTTAGAATCAAATACTAGTTTAATAACTTAAAATTATGCCATCATATCATATTTATACACTACCAGATACCAGGAAACGCCAGACCCAGTAGCTCTTACATTTAAACTAATAATGCATAATATCTTGCTACCTACTTAGGAACTGGATCATATGTATATAGCAAACTCCGAATCGAAAGATTTATTTGCATTATTGTTACCGTATGTAACATGTTCCAGTACATGCAATTTATGTCTGTTGCAATGCAACCCTCTACCAGATTCGATAACATTGATGAGCATCCTTTTATTTCATTTATCAAGTTTCAAGTGACAGAAACTCTGAAATCAATCAAAGTGTATCATTTAATAGACATCGTCGTAACTCAATGACCATTAAAGCCTTACGGTACAAGCCCTTTAAGACATAGTTAATTTACAGGAATGTTACTTGTACTCCAACACAAATTGCCCGTAGCCGTGAAAGTGCTATCATTAATTGTAAGAGCAATAGACCATCTGCTGCATAAAACAACTGAGTACGTTGGTTCTGGTCCCTAATGGTGTTAAATTGGTGCATGATATTGTTCCCATTATACCGTACGTAAAGGTTGGTGTGTGCTCATCAGATTAAATGGTAGGTAAGGAAATAATTTAAATGCTAAATTTCGACCCTGATATAAACACTAGGATATTGATAGTGCAATTTTTACTTATATTTAAGAATCAAAACAGGCTCATGAGGTATTTTTATAATTTTTAGAAAATCAACTGCATGTTTCTCTGGAATATAAAGAACTCTAAATATGAAAATTCAATTGAAACTGTAATATTAACTTGACAAGGATGCCGATGATTTTTTTTTATTAATAAATCCAATTTTATTTTACCAACATGGTTATTTCCTAATTCACGACTGAATCAATTTTTAATAGCAATTTTACAACTAAAGGTCTTATTTTATAATTTGAACTGTCGACATTAGAATTATAATTTTTAGTTCTAATCATTTGCTGAATTTCAATGTTAAGGAGGCATTATAATTTTTTAAGCTGATACATTTCCGAATTGACTACCTAATATGATAATTTCAACCCATTTCTTTGAGTTCCCCATAAGTTGAACTCAGTGCAGGTCATTTTAACATTGTAATTCAATTCCAATGAATTCTTCAAGGCAACAATAAAAAGCATTTTAAATATAAAGAAATAGAACGAAATAAAATGTGAAGCCCAGCTAAGTTAGGATATTTTATTTGTTTTACTGTTTCTACTTTCTTACACAACTAAACTTCTTTGTCAAGTCAATTTCCGAAACACTCTTAGGAACTT
The DNA here is from genome assembly GCA_963978545.1 of Linyphia triangularis. NCBI lineage: Eukaryota > Metazoa > Arthropoda > Arachnida > Araneae > Linyphiidae > Linyphia > Linyphia triangularis. Next base: position 66,404,939 of record OZ021733.1, read on the forward strand.
GAATTCAAATCAGAGAAGAAAAAGAAATCAGAAGCCACTTTGATTTTCTCTTTTACTTGTTGATCAAACCGTATGTTCTTCTTAGTTCATTGTTTACGCTAAGGTATTCATTGAAATTGGAAGTATTTGCTACCTACCTTACGATTGGTGTTTCGGATATCGATATATTATGAAAGTGAGTAACAATAAAAGAATAGAAATTTTTCATGGTTTCAATTTAGATTATGTCAAGGGTATCTCTTTCACAAAGCCGTCTGTGTTCTCATTTATTTTAGACTTTGTACATGATTTTTCTTACATGTATCATGCATATTTCATTTGATTTTTAAGAATTCTGAGGTAAGGAAGCATACATATTGTATCTATGCTATATTGGAGGTATTTCAAAACATGTTTTATCTTGCAAACAAATCACTTACAAATCATATGAAGAAATATTTATCTAAGTATCAAGTTTTAAATAAGTATATGTAATGTATGCAACGCATGTAATGTATGCACACAAGCGGAAACGACTGATAAGAGTTTGAGTAGTGGCCTGATGATGATCACCACTACCGGCCGGGTTACGATTTTTTTTAAAACTTTTCGGTGACGCATGCTTCCATCGTTCCAGCATTTACTTAGCAACTTAATTACTTAGCGACATACCACTTTGCTCCTGAAGTTTGTCCAGGGCCGAGAGAGTTTCGGAATTAAATTCCGTAACACCTTCACATAACACAATTGTAGATAGTTAATATCTTCTACAAATGGTTTTCAGAAACTGGAGTACCCAGATTGTTCTTGTGGCATCCAGGTTTCACCTTGCTAACAAATCCTAAATTCACTGAAAATTAAAATGGCTGAAAATAAAATGCAAAAGTTTCACTAGATTTAAACGCCAACTAGAGGCTTAATGACACAAGCATCGGGAATTTAAGCATTTGCAGTGTATGCTTAAATTCCCGAGGAAGGTGAAACATGATCTATAACGAGTGGTGACAAAGGCTTAGTGAATATTTAATTCTTGATAATAAGCATATTGCAATTAGATTTTATATATTTGAGAGGTCTGAATAAAGGCATCCAACACATACAGACAATTCATCGGTCTGAAATGCCCCAATATTAAGCATCACAAATGTCTTTAAAATAAAGACTCCATTTGGCATCTGAATTCAGTGCAACTTTTGTGACTTATTTTAAGACATTTCAATATGCAGTTTATACGAGTTACCCAACAAAAAGAAAGTAGCTGGGTTACTACTGAAAAAATTCTGGCAGCCTGCAGCTGTAGATGCTAGGTCTGACATGATATTTTAGTGTGATTTTAAGTACAAAGCGCGAGCCGTAAAACAACTTGGAATAAATACCAACCCAAGACAAGTGAAAGATAACATTTGATAATCAAATTCAAAAGTTCATACCAAATAACCATTCCGTAACGTCAGTCTACCTGTTTATTTAAATACACTAAACCGGCATACAAACACACAGATAAAATCCTCAAATGACAGAATCTTAAGATTTCTGTCACGCATCCAAAAGAGTTAATTATAATAAAAGCATTGGAAGCTGCTACACTATTCTCACACTATAAGTTAAATATTCAATTATTTACGACAATAAAATTTAACCCTAGGCATAGACAAATTAATTAAGTAAATTACCGGCTGAGCATCAAGGAAAAGAGTATTTCCACTTACTGCAGTTTCAGGGTTGGCAATCTCAATAAAGCGGGGGTGTAAGTTAGCCTCTTGTAGATAGGACGCTATGAGTCGGTGCGATACCAGGTAAACAACTCCAGTTGTTCTTTAAGCCACGGGAACAAGTCTGGAATGAATTCACAATCCGAAACCCAGATTCTTTTAAACCTTTTAGTAACAAGCCCCAACTTTTCCATTGGTTAAATTAATTCCACCCTACAATACTCCTTTTGCTACAGACACCACAGAGATTTCTGTTGGCTAAGAAACCCATGAGAGAACTCCTCCTCCGGTCGTCAATATGCAAATATCAGCCACCACGGCTTTACGTGGGGGATGAGTAAAAAGTGCAGTATTTCAACCCCTCTTACAAAATTGCAGAAATGTCACATTGCATCATGACAAGGTCAATGGAGGCATCCATCACCGAAAAGTCGAAAAAGTGGTCCTACCATTTACAGCTTGGCTGGTAGTACTGTGTAACACCAGGTCATCCCTCAAACTTTCAGGAGATATTTACTGCCCTTCAATGACCCAGAAGCTTCACAGCAGTACAATGAGGTTAGCAAGCCGTGACTTTGTATACACCCATCAATAAGTTATCTATCTGTCTGTCTGTCTATGGTACATAGAAGATTTAGACCATGGAGATTGCAGAAAAACAACTTTTAAATTAAATTAAAAGTTGCTTTCATTAAAATTTAATCACATTAAAAAAATTCTTGGAATGGCAACGATATTTTTTATTGCATCAGAATGAAATCAATTACTTTAAAGTGTTCTCCTTAATTTTTGGATTGTTTTTATGCATTACAAACGTCTGCCCGATAAGCGGTTCGAATTGTATTGTAATATTTCAATATATTTACTGTCAGTCGATACCGTAAACAACTTCTGCACATGTGCGGTTTAAAAGCATTATTTTTCAATGCATCGTTTGTTTTTCTACATTTTAAACTCATCCTGTTTTGTTTACATTTTGTGTAGCCGTCAAAGATGTATTGTGCTCAGACGGTATTAACATTTTGATTTAATTTTGCTAATAAAATATCAAGGAATTAAGATTCATTAAATTCATCTGTATTTTATTAGCAAATATCTTCTGCATTGCAGTTATCATATATACCTAACATCTAAAATTTCGTTTATCAACATAATTTAAAACTATTCATTCCTGCTGTTATGGGATGTTTCCATTTGGATTTTACTCAATATAATAAATCAATTATATCTTTTTTCCAGGATGTGTCCATTGCAAGATAAAATGTAAGAAGGCCGTCTAATGTGAAACACCTACGTATATCATTAGGTGTGTTGTGTGGCACCGAGTTGACCAATATTTGTACTGTATATTCATGCCACTTGGCGATAATTTTTCAGTTGGCGAACCATTTGATAGATAACTTTATCGTTTCAATGCCTGCTGATTTTTCTCTTTGTACAGATTTTTTTTTAACTAAAATTGAGAACTTGGTACCATATATTTTCTTCATTATGTTTAAGACAGAGGCTAAAGCTGCACTATAGACACCAGACATGTTTTGCTGAATATGTTTACCGATGTTTCGCAGATGTTAAAAAAATATACAAAATTTTAAATGGTCAAATTTTTCTGGTTGGATTAATTTAAATTTTGTATATTACTTCATTTGATGAGAGTGAGAGGAAATATACACATAATCTAGCATAGCAATGGATTATTTAGCCTCAATTTGACTTCATCACTTGCACCCTCAATTGTAGATTCGTCGAAGATTATTGAAAGTCACTGAAAACTTTCAAATCATTTCGACTTTTGATAATATGCCGCCAAAGAGAAGAACGAATATAAATGATAAGTATAGAGCAACTGCTGCTAAGAGAGTTAGGGCACCACTGCTGTAAAAACCGCATCGGCTGGAGAATGGCGAACGCGCTATTACAAAATGATTGAAACTATGCATCTATTATAGAACATTGGAATTTGCTCACCAACAACAATTAATCCAAAGAAATTCCTACTCTATCTAACACAGAACTGATAGATGTCCTTCAACGGGTCCCTAGCAGCGAGGGGCCACACAACTAGTTTTTAATAAAGTTTGCAAGTGGCAATCGTGCAGTATCCCAGTGTTTACTATTACTGTAGTCTTTCACTTTCTCTGATGTCTACCGATAGGTCTTGCCAGTCGCCCTTGGTGCCCCCACACTTCCATCTGTTAATTAGTAGTGCTGAACCTGAAGTTTTATTCCATGTTTATCACTAGACATACACTTCATGAAATGTTTTGCTATTTTTGAACATAACTTTAAACAAAATAATAGCGTTAAACAATTTTCGAATTAATATGGAACTTGTTATAGGTCATACAATGTATTTTGGAAGCCATACCAATAGCTTTCATATTAGATTAATTTAATTAACCACTAGCGCAAACAAATAACTCAACCAGCCCTCAAATAATGAATATGAGCACACATAACTAATCCCCATCGAAAAAAATCTTCCAAATAAGCAGTTGAAAAGTTTTTAAAAATCAAGTTTACGCACGATAGTTTGTGATTTTAAATGCGCCAGAGGAAAGACTACAACTTTTTAACATCAGATACTTTTTATTGGAAGGAATGTATTCATTCTCATTTATAATTTATATTGGACGTCAGAAAATCTGTAGAAAGTTGGGAACATAATATTGCGTGCTAAATGTCAATTCAAGATAACGATTTGGAGGGAGAAGAGTTTTGGTCTTGAGTTGCAATATTTTAGATTGCTTTATTAAGCTCCCCAAAAGGTGGAACGAGCAATTTAGCCTCTAGAATTTCTCAAGAAACTCATGTTAAGTATGAGAATACAGTGCGAGGTAAAAATTGATGACAGAGAAGATCACATCTCACACTAAAGGTCAACCCCTTGAGTTGCGGGATTTTGAATGTGGATGCTTTTAACTGCACACTAATGGTATTACAGTCTTTTGCATATGCTTCCACGGTAGATTTTTCATTTCCATTTGTGACTTCAGTTGTTTTACTTACCGTTATGTTACCTAAAGATGTATCTTTGATGTGAATTTCATGTGTCTATGCCGCTCTACTAAGAAGTTATTAATGAAAAACTGATATTCCTGTAATTTTTCAGACCAGTGTACAATTACATTTCAATATGGTTCTAAAATTTTCCTAAACTTAACTAGAAACAGTTAAAACAACAGCAACTCTCTGCACTGCATAATTTCAGTTCTGTCAGTGCGCGCCAAACCATCCCTTTCTCTCTTACCAATAATTAATCTTCACTCGACCAGAGCACGTAACATATCAACATTGATTAGGGGGTCTTAAATTAGAGCGTCCATGCATTATTTATACCGCCCGCCCACTGAGGGTGTTGTCCTATTACACAATTTTAATTGACAGGGATACAATTACTAGGTGATCAGTAAGTGTTAATTCGTGATTGAATTGCTGTTGAAAACGCAATGGGAGTTACCGAGACAGAAAGACAGAAGATGAAGATGAGACAGTATGATATAACAATGGGCTTAGAGAGAGGCGGAAGAATATTTTTAAATAAGAGGGCTTTGTAATTTTTCTTCAAAGAATCTTTGAAATGTTAACTATTGGGAAATATGGATGGGTTAATTGACAGATTAGATTAGTTTCGTTTCATTGCAAACAGCACTGTTTTAGTAAACTATAATTATTCTTATAGGTTTGTTTATCGGAAAACTGATAAGTTGGGTATAAAGAGGTTGTGGTTTTGTTTTTAAATAGGACTTGTTCAATCCAAGCGTATGTTTAGATTTAAAATCCTTATTGAATTATGTTGTGTTAACCCATCTTTAAAAATAAATTCGATTGCTTTGTTATGTTTGTTTTTATTTGGGTGTCATGTAAAGTTGTTGAAAAACAGTAAGAGTTATTTATGTCAATAATAAATAAATTTAAAAACCATTTCTGTAAATTTAAAGATCATGTCAGGTTTCTAGTTTTTATCATGCGTGCAAAACATGTAAGAAAACAAAATATGATAGTATCCTAAATAAAAGGATCACACAATACATATCGCTTTGCGTTTCCTGATAGACGCGAATTTTATCCGTGATATTCTAGAATGCAATTTTGCTAATAGCGTACTATACTTTTTTTGCGTATACTTTAAAATGTCTCTGATAGTGCCAACAATGTTAATGCCACTCATTTATGGAAAAAAAAAAAAAAAAAAAAAAAAAAAAAAAAAAGACGTCATGAACCAGTGTGGCAGAATCACGAAAAGCTGGCCAAAAAAAGGAAAAAATATATATTTTTGTTATTGTTCAGTTTTTAACTATTTGGGTGTGTTTACAACCTACTCACCTGAAAATACTGAATACTTAATAATAAAATTGCATTTTCATTTTATTAAAAGAAGTTTTTGTAGATTGTTTTATGTATATTTTTCAAATGATATATTAACGCTTTCTTTATTTTAAATACCCAACATAAAGCCCTAATGAAAATAGAATTGCCGTATACCCTTTTGCAGTAATTCTAAGAAAGTTTTAGTGGCAGTTTCCCAAGCTGAATTGGCTTCATTGCGCAGCTTGAATGTTTTTCCGGAAATACCAATAATGGAAAATCAATAGGGAAAACGATCTTTCCATTTTCTTCTTAAGCGATCTATGCTAAGCAAACAATGTGCTTGCTTTTTCCATACGCTAAACGATTAAGAATACCCTTTTAAAGAGGAAATGGTTGGCCAATAGTTCCCACAAAAACATATTGCTGGTCTGCTTTTATTTAAATTTTAAACACATCTCATTGCATACTTGCTTTGGTTATTTCAAACTACCAAGAATGCAATCACTGTAGAAACGAAATAGTATAGACTCCTGACGACTGAGTGATAAAACAAAGAATGAACAGTATTACAAAACTTAATTTGTAATGAGGAATAAATACATGGAGAAATTTTTTTCAAAGTCAAAATCAAATAATGAAAATTAATAATAAAAGATGCCAAAAGGATCAATTTCATAAAGAATTAGTTATGAAAACATGATACAATCACAAATTCTGTGATGTTTATGTATGTGAAATTCAATATTTGAAATTATGAAGAGCATGATGTTGTAAATTAAAACATATATAGTAAGTTAGTTACATTTGTAAAAAAATTGAAAGTAAGACATTAAGATGCAAAACCTCTAAAGATAAAGTTTTAAAGACATTATACTTTGCGCTTTTTTAGAACTAATGACACTAGTATTTTTTTTTTAAGGTAAATACTTAAAAAAGTATTTATCGTCAAAAAATTGTTCACGATAAAAAAAAACGAAATTGAAAAACGTTACATTTTGCTTTATAAACTTTATAATAAATGCGAAGACGTTTCTTTTTTATAAATTGAAGTTGTAGCATTCAATACTGAAAATAAATCATGTTGGTTCGGTTTATTAGATAAACAAATACAGGATGATCTAAAATCAACAAGATTTTAAAAATCAATAACAAAGACCTGCAAAATTTGAGTCATAGAAAAGTGTTTGCAATGTAATGACGGAATTTTATATTATTTGGTGCGCTGATTTAAAATATGGCATCCAATTTTCTATATCACGTAAGGATTTTTTACAAAATGGGCTTGAATATATGGTAAAGAAAGCGTACTGTATATATTCTGGTGAAAAGAAGATATTTTCAAAATATTTTCAAGGGTTTTATTTACATATTAATTAATACATTAAACAATTGGAAATGATTTGATAAGTGTATATTAATTAAAAATTACGTTAATTAGAAAATTTAATGATTACCATTGTTTAATACATCTTAGAATCATATATCCTGAATACTTTCTTATCATTTTCCCCTTCAAGCTCATTTTGGCACTTATTCTGGTGTCATTCCATCTACTTTGGTATCTATGCTCCACCTCCTTGATATCTTGGTGAAATTTTTCACTCAGTTTTTCACTCATCGCACCAAAATTTTGGGAAAAGTAATCCAAATGCGAATTTAAAAAATGCTCTTTCAAACTCATTGAACAACCCAAGTCTTTGAATTTCATTAACATGTTTTCCATGATAGATTTATAGTTGGTGTCCTCAAAGTTCCAGAAGAATTTTATGATAACTTCCTTTAAAGCTCTACATGCCTCTTTTTCACTTGAAAGTATTTATTTTCGAACCCTTCGTCTTTAAAATGTTTCCAAATATCTGGACCAACGAAAAAACCTACCTTTATATTTACTTCCGACTGCACTAGAAACTTGTTGCTTATGCATTTATAGTACTCATCTTTTGATCGAGCTTTAACAGATTGTTTCATCAAGCCAAGCTTGACGTAAAGGGGAGTCATCAGGACTTTTCTGGAATAAATCAAACTTTCCTTTTTTTTCCAGGTGTACCTTTCATTTTGGTTTCCAGGTGTCAATGCTTTCCTTGGCGATCACTCCTTTTTGATCCAATGTTTCTTTTTTATCCCTACTGTAATATTCACACAAGAAGCAAAGGTACTTGGTGTATCCTGTTTGTTGTCCAAGAATCATGGAAGGAACTGCTAAATCACCGCATACAACCCATCCATTTTCTTTTGCAAGATGTTTTTAAGATGCAAGATGCATCCTGCAAGATGTTTTCAGGTACACAGAAGGCCTTAATGTCACTGAAGAATACTTGCTGCCATTATGCAGAACCACTGCTTTGGGGCTTCTTTTTAAGAAGTCAATAAAGAGCCTCCATTCGTTCACTTCATACTGTATATTAATATTCTCCATCAATCCAGAGACATTGCTATAGTAAATCAAGCCACTATCTTGAGAAAAGTATGGAATGAAATCTGCTTCTCTCTTTCTGAACCATGAGAAAGAGGTACTAGGAGCCAATAAATTCTTTTGATTTAGCCTAGAGCCTAAGAGTTCAGCAGACAGATTCTCAGATTTAGACACATTAATTAACTTGAAAGTTGTTTCTTTTTTCCGTTTCTTTCTTCTTTTTTCCCACCAGAGAAAAAAAAGTCTCCAGTTTTCTTCAATGAGACGACTTATGACATTATAAGCTTATCCCCATCCTTAATTAACACAGTTGATTGGTACCTACGAAAATCAAAATTTTCAATTTATGAAATTTTTAATTTTTTTAGATTTTTTGACGTCAAGGAATGGTACCGTCAAAGAATTTATTTACTATTTTTCCTGAAATCAGTGTCCAAAAATCTATCAATATCAGTTATTGGTTTTTAAACACTTTTTTGTATGCAGGCCTGTGTAATTCATATACACTAGTAAGTTGGAAGATGTAGTTTCCACAGAAATACTCAGAAAAAATATCGGATATTTTTCAACAATGGTATAAGTAGTTCATTTTTTATCAGCAGATGGAGTTCTAAAAATCATTGCGCCTGCGCAATGTTTATTTAGAGAATTGTTGGCTGTTAATATTAAAATTTTGGAATTTGTAAGATCCATCTACATTTTAATTTATGTAGAAAACATTTCAATTTTTATTTCTGAGAAAACTTCATCATTCTACTCCCAAATAAAGCTAATTTGTTCTTCGGTGTATAAAAAGTTGAAATTATGATAAGATATTGATAAAACAGTTTAAAGTGGATATTCTCTTCGTTAAATGTACCCTTTAAAATCATTTACATATTAGGTATTCTCCATTAAGTTCACAATTTATGTTTCAGTGGCCTTGAAACTTAATTTTTATCGATACATAATAAACATTGGCTTCAAATTTTGTTTTTTACTTAAAAAAAATTTTTAAGCTATCATATCGTATTATTTGCAATTAATTTTTTTTTACCAGTATTAAATGTTACCAAAGTGTAAATTCCTTCCCTTGTTTCCATACTCTTTTAGTACACAACAGGTCACAAATTGAAGCATATAATTGCTCCATGTAGTTGATGCAATTTTATAAAGTTTATAATATAACCAATCATCTTCTACTCTTAATTATTCACCAAACAATTCATGGTTTTCTGAGATACACTTTGAAATAATGTTGGTTCATTGCTTTTGCATTCCTGCCTTCTTCCGGCAAAGTCATTCATTTTTAATTAATTTATATCAACTTTGATTTTGTGTGTGCTAGGTACGTCGATGACATGCAAATCTGCGGAGACCTAATTTACCCCTTAGCCGTCTTCTAAACGGCCTGAAACTTGGTATATTGATTCGATGTCGATGACAATGCATTCTATCAAATTTTGGTGGCTGTCATTGTCACTAAAATTTCACTTTTACGGAATATTAATAAACAAACTTTCCGATGCCCAATCGAACTGCAATAGTATTTAACCGATCATTGAAGAAAATCTCTCCTGTTGCCTAAATTGTTTTAATAAATAAATAAATAAATAAATAAATAAATAAATAAATAAATAAATAAATAAATAAATAAATAAATAAATAAATAAATAAATAAATAAATAAATAAATAAATAAATAAATAAATAAATAAATGTTTTAATCAGAATAAATAAAAAAAATATTTGGATGTGAGTTTATAAATTCACATTTATTTTGAAAAGTAGTTTACTGCATATCTTTACTTTCAATTACCCATATGCATAATGCATAGGATAAAGAAAGTATAGCATTCGGTTAAAAAAAAGTTAGATTTTTTTTGCATTTCTCCACGTTTTGGAACACCCTGATTTCAAGAAAGTGATCTGGAAAAAATGTATGTCTGTATGTGCAAGGCCGAACTGGATTGTAACGAGCGCTAAGGCACTCTCCAGGCCGTGACAATTTTCAAAAGTCTATGGGTGCGAAGTAAACAAGTTGTTAGTTCCATTTTCTCCCACAAAACAAGGGGGCGCTGCAATCCAACCAGATTTGAAACTGCAATATAGTGATATTAACACACTTGCCGTAGATCAATCGGGCTGAAATTTGGCAGATATATTTGATGTCTATGACAATGCATTCTATAAAATTTTGGGGGCATTCTATCAAATTTCAAAGTCACTAAAAGGTCGCTTTTACTTACGTTTGTATCTTCAGATACTAAAAAAAACATCTTGCCGTCATCCAATCGCCCTGAAATTTAACAGGTAGATTCGTTGTCGTTAAAGTTGCATTATATCATGTTTCGGGAGGTGTCACTGTCACTAAAAGGTCACTTTTACACACGCTTCTATCTTCAGTATACTAAAAAACCAACTTGCAGTCATCCAATTACGCTGAAATTTGACAGGCAGATTAGTTGTCGATAAGGCAGATTCGTTGTCGTAGATCCGGATCCAAGGGAATTCGTGAAATTTAACATAGGCTCTCTTTCCAGAATATGAAGTACAGTGTGGTACGCAACAACTCACCATGTTTGGTTTTAAATGATAATGAAATTAATTAATAAATGTAAATCTATGAGGATGACATCAATTCTATTTGCAAAAAATATTAGAAATTAAAAAAAAAAATTGAAATAATAGAAATCAAAAACTGCGATGAAATATCCATGGCTGCCAACTCTGAAATCACGAGAATTGCCAACGATGACTTTTTAATTTATTTTTTATAATTTCTAATATTTTTTAAAAATACGACAAAGAATTCCAAACTCTGTTTCTATAAAGAGTAATGAAAATAAAATTCAAAAATAGGCCTTATTTTAAATAAACAACTTAATTATAAAAATAGATATCAAAGTCTCATATCTGATGCGTAATAATCAACAAAATGCAATTTTTTTTTTTAAATAAATGATTGTGTAGTGTGGATTCTGACATCATATTTGCATGAAATATGAATAGTAAATTGTCGCGAGTGAACTGTGTATAAATTTATTTCATTCGTTAATATTATCGTTTGGCAATAATCCCCGTGTTCTTTTTGCATTTTAAAAATAAAGTAATTTTGTCCTCTTAGTAACGTATTGGTTTTCGTATTTGACCAAGCAAAGAAAACACATGCTACTGTTTTGGTTGGAATGCAGCGCCACTAGTCCACTGCGGCTGTTTCCACTCTTTACTATTAGTTGTCACGGCCTGGTTCAATCCAGTTCGGCCTTGGTATGTGTGTCTGTTGTCACCATAACTCAAGAACAAATTGACCTACGATGTTCAAATTTGGTATGCGGGTTGCTGCAGGCCATGGGACCGACCATTAAGGTTTTCGTCAAAACCACGCATGCGCATAAAGTAGCTGCCATTGAAAAAATCATGTTTTTCAATGATTGCTAAAAAACGGCTCTAACGATTTTGATAAAATCTGCTGTGATAATGCCTCTTAAGGTGTTCTAAACATCCCCATCTCCAAAATTCACGTAAAAATGCTTTAATGGAGTAAAAAGCTGAAAAACGAATGCCTTCAACATAGAGTTCTCCTTCCTTGAGCATACCTCATCAACGATCGTTTTATCTTCTCCCCTCAGTTTCACTTATAATAAAGGATAAAATAAGGATTATCAAAAAGTACATCACCAAAATCACAATTTTTGCCATGCTTTTTTTTTTTTTTTTTTCAAAAAGATTCATACAAGAATTATCGCAAAAAATAATATCACCATACTGGCTTGTAATGGAAAATTGTGAGATGTTCCACACCCCTAGTTCAAAGATAGATGTTTTTAATATGTAAAATTAGATGGCAACACCAAGAACACGCTGGCAACATAAACGGTGTAAAACAAAACATCACATTCTTCAGTTTTGTTGCTTTAAATGTAGACAAGTTTTATTAATTGAAAAAACCAAACACATTTAAATACTTTAACACAAAATACATATACAAAATACCAACTCAAAATTTATAATCTAATGATGAAATACTAATGTATTCATGATTTTTTATAAATAAATGGGTACTAAGCATAGATTAAGTAGAAGTATTAGGTTAATTTTAGAAATGATTTGATAAAGAATTCATTAAGAAACCTTTATGCAAGCCACTTTATCCTAATTTTATACGGTATGCTGTTAAAAAGAGGGAAATACTTAGCGCGTTAGATATATTGAGTAAAATAAAAATATATTTACTCATCTAATTTTCAAATTTACTCATTGAATTTTTATTTTCTTACAAAGTGTATCTCTCCTTTTAAGTTAAAAAAAATCACTGGTCTTGCAGATATATTATAAATATTTTCCTTTGAATTTAGCACACACATATATATATATATATATATATATATATATATATATATATATATATATATATATATATATATATATATATATATAAGTGGCAGAATATGCCTATTTTTGCAAACGAAATGATTGAAATTGGAATAGTATTTTCAGACATAAATGGCATAAAATAGAAGAATAAACCATAAGTAATAGCTTAATTTACACAAATTAATAAATGCTGATGGTGAAAGCCACAAGTAATAAGGAAATATCCCGGTGCAAAGTTATCCCGTCATTTGGGGTAACTTTTAACCAGCATAAGAAATTTTGTATAAAATACCTTTTTTATTCAATCTAGGAGTCAGAACCACTTTAAACTTGTAAAATGAAGTTTCTAAATATTAACCATCACGAGCTGCAGTTCTCAATGTCAGAAAGTTTGGATATTTTGAATAACACCACAAAGAATATATTAGGCAGAAACAGAGGATAAAGAATAACAGGATATATTGCAAAAAAAAAAAAAAAAATACCAAAAAAAACTATTTATTATTCAGTTTTTATATACAATATAGTAAAAACAATCTTCACTTTATTCTCTGAAAAATAACCTTATTTTATCAATTGAGAATTGAAAAGAGAAATAGGAAACATTCAAACTTATTGGCAGCCCTTATGCTATAAGAAACAATCTACAATCATTTGTCCGAACTCTTTAAAAGAACTCCTGCCTGAAACTCTTTTGAAAGTTTTTGAAAATGATCTATAGAACTTATTTAAATGTAAGCTTTATTAAATCTTATCAAGTTATTTTAAATAATTAAAAATACTCATTGTATTTTAATTCATTGCAATTGCATATATCTAGATTCTAATGTGTAAATTATTTAAATTGACTTGGGGAAAGGTAGTTTAACATAGTATTTTGAATTATTTAAAAATTAGTTATTCAATATGTAGAATGATACAAATTGAGGTATCTCTGTTTGGAGCGCTTTGAAAAGGTATTTTGTTACATCTAAAAATGTAGAGGGTATTCATTTCAAACTATTCGAAATTATCACTGCAATAAATATGCATAGTGACAAAAATAATAATTAAATTTAAATCTGATGCTAATTAGCAAAAAACATTTCCATCACTGTTAATTTGTAGGAAACCTAATTAATGCTTAGTTAATTCAAAGGAAGAAAGAAATGTAATCTGATTGTTATCAAAAATATTTTTTGCAGTCAACTACCATTTTGCAGTTCAATTAACAATTCCAAATAATAAAAAAAATGTGTGCATGAATATTAGGGTGCGTCTTATACGCCACTAAAAAAATATATATATATTTTTTAATTTTTAAAGGGAATCCCTTTCAAATTTTCGCAAAAAAATTTAGTTAGAAAACACATGTTTTTAAAAATTTTGGGTAATTTAAATAAAATTTAGGGGTTGCTACGGGCAATTGAAATTACCACTATCATGGAAAAAATCAAGTTTTTCCACTTTACAGTATAAAAATGTGAGAAAAAGAAAAATCTCCATTGTCAGCTTTTTTATTACATATAATCATTAATAAACTTATTACAAACATATGTAGTGTGTGCAATGTACTCTGTGTACATATATTTTATTATGAAATGGTAGTAATGAAACAAAACTGAGATCGTTAATTTTTGTTTTCAAAAGAACTGATGGTCTTTGAAAAGTCATGGCATTTTTTTTTTTTTTTTGTCCAAAGAGTATGAACCCTGATGTACCTATACACACTAACTACTTAACTTCTTTCATGTTTTGGCCAGTCGCAAAACAATTTTTCAGTTTGAAAAACCACATGTTATTTTAATTTCGTTGGTATTTAAGTTTTAGCTCACATGTCAATGACATGTATAGCTGTTGAACGACAAGAATTTTTAAAGTTTTGCTTCAAAATCTGCTTCAAATGAAAAAAATAGAAACATGGTTTCTCTTTTGGATGGAAGTTTTCTATAATTCAGTGAGGAGGATATTTGGCCTATGAGCCATATCATGGTTTGTTTTCTTGTAGTAGGTTTTATCATTGAAGACTATGAAGTGTTGCTATGATGAAATTGATGGTTTAGAAAACTTGTAGATAATTTAAATGAATCTCACAAATAGTGAGAAAGATTAAAATACATCAGTATGACACCAGTGTCAATGAAAAGCAGCTGTATAAAATCATTAATAGATCAAGAAAAACCACATGCAGTTGCAACAGAAGAAAGTGAACATAAACAATGAAATGGTTGTGTTTACACTCAAGAAACAGTTAAATGATTAATATTAATGCAGTTTTACAGAGTATGGTGTAGCTTTTTTAATTACAACATCAAAGTTGGAAATTATAACTAAAGAGCAGACACAAATTTGAAGTAATGATTGTTAAAGCCCATCAATTAAAAAAATATTTTCAAAATATCAACTTTAATACTTTTTCAAATTTTAGTTCTTGAGTTAAAATTGATATGAATTACTTGAACTAAAACCCTTATAAGCTACTTGAGGCCTAATGTATGTAATAATTCAATAATTACTGACTGAACAATTAAATACTCTAATAAATACATAAAACATATTAATTGCCATGCTTGCGTAATGCTAAATTTGTCAGATTTTTCAGAGCGGTAGCAACCTCTAAATATCATTTGATTTCAATAAAAAAAAATTGATTTTTTTTCTCATCGAATGGAACACAATGAGAGGGTGTTCCGTAAAAAACTACACCCTCAAAAATAAGACGTACCCTAATGAAAATGCATAAATATTTACATCATGTACTGCTGAACTTTCTTCGTAAGATATATTAAAGCCAATATTGATATGAAAATCTCTCTAAACCTAAATAAAAAATTTCAGATTATCAGAAGTTTTGGGACCTAAGCCACTAGAGCAAATTAGTCAAAGCAAAAGATGCAAATTTTTCAATTTTTGTGTAAGTGAATATTACAATCATAAACAAAAGAGTTTTGGGGAATATCGATGAGTGTTATTCAAAAAATTCGAAATTTGATGGGTATTTAACATTGCTTGTTTTAAATTTTAAGGCTAACAAATGCTCAGTTTTCAAGCAATTTTCGTTGAAAAAAAAAATTCGCAAAACACATAGAATGGGAAAAAATGGCGATTTTAAATAAATAAAAAAATTTCAAAACTATTTAATACCAACTCAGTGAAATAATTTCAACACCGATCCTTAAAAAATCTATCATATTTCGTTTTGCAGTTAAAGGACAACAATCCATACTCCCCTTACGACTTTAAAATATATTTACTGAATAAAATTATGTTTTTGGTAACAGGTCCACTGCACAAAATCGAGGAACTCAATTTGTTTTATAGTTAACATATTATAAAACTAACTAATATTTATTCTTATACAAGAAAATAAATTGCGTTTTTATACATATTCTAAGGATCTTATGAAGCGTAAAATAACTAAGGGTGTGGAACATGGCACAACTTTCATTTACAATATAATATATGCATTAAATTTTGATATGGTGTTATTTACCGTTTTCATATTTTCACTCATTTAAATAAAAATGGCCAGTTTGGCTATACTTTCTGGCAATAATTTTTACATGGACAGTAAAAAAAACACGCGAAAATGGAGAAATTGACGATGTTATTCGATAGACATTACATTGTCCTTTCTTGTGTGTGAAACAAAAAAAAATCAATCGTTGATGGGCGATGCTCAAGGGTAGAGAGCTCTGTATTAAAGACATTTGTTTTTCAACTTTTTACGCTTTTATCGAATTTCTACGGGAATTTCGGAGGTGGCGACTATTAGAACACTTTAAAAGGCATTAGAACAGAGGTTTTAATCAAAATCGTTTGCGCCGTTTTTCATCAATTGCTGAAAAACATGACTTTTTCATGACTTTGACGAAAACCTAAATGGTAGGTCCTTTGGCCCCCATTCAACCACACACTAAGTTTAAACATCTTAGGACAATTTGTTCGGGCATTATGCTGACCACGTACACACACACGACACATAGACATATATTTTTTCTACTCCACTTTTTGAAGTCAGTGTGTTTCAAAACGTGGAGAAATACAAAAAAAGAAAGAATTCCTTTTGACCGAATGCTATACTTTCATTACCCTATGTAAACATATGTGTAATTAAAATTAAAAAGTAATCTTCTTTTTATACGATTTTGAAAAGAAGTTTACCAGTTGCTTTCATAGCTTTCATGAAATAGATAAAGCCTCAGGTGATATTACTATTATATCATCAGAAACACTTAGACGGAATGCGAGACTTGGTTCCCCAAATCTCACCCAAGGATAGTGTACCTTCTATTTGGAAATACTACCATCTTTTACTTAATTAATTTCACCCCATCCAACCATCGAAATGGCCGTTAATGTGGTATCGAATTGATTTCTTTTGAGATATATAGGAATCGAAAATAAAATCAAATTAAAGTTACGATGATCATTTAATTACCTCATTATTATGGTTTTCAATTAGAAGTTTTAATAAAGGAGCACATATATTTGCTGTTATTATTTTAAATCGTGTGGCTACTTTTAATAAAAGTAGGATATGTGGGGGCCTTGAAAATTATCTAGAAAGAATGATTTAAGGTTTTCAAATGAATAGATAATAGAATAATGAAATTTCATAAATTTCAGTATTACAAACTCTCCTTTTGTAAGCGGATGATACTGTTTCTTCCTTAAACAATCAAACCTCTTCATTCTGTAACCCATACTTCTAATTATCTGTAACTCGATTTTCACTCTCTTGCATTGATCATTGATTGTTGTTACCGCTAGATTTTGTTTTAAGTTACTTTAGAAACACTATGATAAGTGTAAGATGCTCATTTCTTGTAAAATGATGTATGGACTCAAGGTTCAACTACAAAAAATTCATAACCTCAACCAATTATGTCAGCTTTCAAAATTGGAAAAATTGTCTTCGATCTAACACCTAGTTCTTCTAATTATGTTGCTGGTCTTTTAAATTTGATCTTCAGAACATATTATATTTCTAAAAGTTAGAAATTGCAATTTAGAAACTGTCATCTATTAGAACAATTACCACTTACATCGATTTTAAAAAAAAATGAAAAATATATTTATCTCGTACGTTAACCAAGAATATTGGTTAACTTTATTGTAAAGTTTTAATCCCCTATTGTTATTTTTCCTTTGAAATCTGTACAATAGTACTTCTTTGTCTTATGCAATAATGGGCCAAAAGAATCACCAAATTGTAGACACACGCTTCTATTGATTCCAACGACTGCTTTGCAAGTAGTAATGTAATGGATTAATTCATCAAACTATGCATTAGCAAGATATTGAACTATGATATCTAAAATAGGTAGTGTATGAAAAATTGCTGTACTATTATCGATCTTTATGAATGAAAAGAAATATCTCGATTTTCAGCGTTTTGTCACAAAGCTTGATAATTAACGATCCATGGACGAGATAAGGAGTCAGGGTATGCTTTGAAAGCAGGTGAAGTAGTTGTTTTGAAAATAAACCATTAATATGGACGTTGTAGTTCATTGACTTTGTTTCTATTTATAAGTGACTAAAGATTTGCGATGAAAACATTTTTGCACGATATAGCTTTATGAATATGTTCTGACTGTACCTCAGGCAGTCAGTGCTAATATGCGCTAGTCTCCATAAATGTATTATTCAATCCAATTAATTTTTCGTTTGCATATTATTTTTTTCTATGTTACACAATATTTTTTTATAAATAGTAAAACATTTTCATCTATTTTTACATAGTAGTATATAATTATTAAGTAGTTAGTCAATGAATTAATGGTTTTCTTAAGTGTTTGCAAATTGTATTTTTTATTTGGAAAACTGTTCTCTCTTTACTTATACAAAATCGAATTTTAAAAAAGTGAACAATTTTTTTTTTAGAATAAGCTTTCGTAAAATAACATGTATACTCTCGATTATTGAATCAACGATTCCTTAAATTTTAAAAAGTAGTATTTTTTACCTTGCAGCAGGCGGCAAGCGTTTGTTATAACTTTCAGTATAGAAAAAATAAACTCATAACATATAATTATAAACAAGTTTGAATTTTGTTTTAAATATAATAATTTATATCATCAAACGTCAGGTATACATTGAGTATGTCTAGAATGCATTTATCATAAATTTTTTAAATAACCTTGATAAATTTGTGTTTTAAACTCATTAAAATAAATATTACATATTGTTATGCATTTTTTTCTGTATATAATTGTAAATAATGTATATATTCAATCTTAAAGTTTTGATTTCCTAAATTTATTTATCAATGATGATAATACGAAAAAGAGTTGGTAGCTCGCGAGTTAATCAAAAAATTTATCGATTTTTCTCTATGTTCTGATTGCAAAATCGTCTGTCTGCACTTGATTTTTCGGGAATTTCACCAGTCTATATTATAAGTATATGTAAGTCAATTACCCTTAAAACTATCCTATTAACCACCATTAGGGGTCAAAGCCCAGTAAAATGTCTAAATTTGGTATGTTTTAAAATGTCGAAATCTTTTGTAGGGAAGCATTTAAAAAGTACAGCTCAAATTAACCAACATTACATCTGAATTAAGTGAATTCAAATAGAATTTAATTTGTGGTTAACAAACAATTTTGGTATAAATTTGGACAATCAATTTTAGTTACTATCCTATAAACAATATCAGATAAAATCTTTTAAAAATATTACTGCATACATATATTTCTATATTACACAACGCATTCATACATAGAACACCTTCATCGCATGAAAGGTCTCAAAACTTGTTTTTACGAAACCTGTTTCGACATCAACCACTAAACTTTCCTAAAAATCTCGAAAAATAAAAACGGTAAAAATCCTTCCATAAACCTTAATACGGCATCTATAACAAATCATATACCATTGCGGAATGTGTAAAAAGAGACATTCATGCATTCACTTCAATTCGTATTTCAGTCCCTAAATTTCTCTTGAATTTATATTACTAGCATATTTTTCATGCGAGTATTTCGGAAAATTTAATGCTACGATCCTTTAAAATTATTATTTTCCTTTTGAATGTACATTTAACGTAATACTGTGAAAGAAAATATCTAACATTTTTTTCTTTCAGCTGAATGATACAAAACCCACAAATGCTGGTCAACATTAAATTTGTTGTGTTCAACACACTCTATGTATTTCTAAAGTTGTTCAAACAAGACTATCGTGTAAGTTTTTTCTTTCATAATGAATAGTGAAAAGTCTACGATTTATCTTACAAGGAACGTTTCTTTCTTTCTTTTTTTTTAAACTGTTTTTATTCATTGACTCATGATTTATAGCAATCTCTTTTAAATAATGACTTTATTAAAGCAGTTTTTTAAACAAAGAATTTGCGTAATTTATTGGAGGTAATTAATACTCCCAAATCTTAACCTCCGTTATTAGTAGGAGCTATATTATTTAAGAAAGGCTGTGCTCATTTTTCAAAGCAGACCTAACGGAACAACATTACCAAAATCAGCTCGAAATAATTAAGTATCATCCAAACACTTAATTCCAAAACAATTATAGGTTACAAAAAAGATGATTAAGCTTTTCTAAAACACCTAAATCAAATTACTGTCCGGATACCATAATCCAATTGCTAACCTAGTCAGTCCTTTTATCACAAGTAAAGTAAACTAAAAAAAAATTTGATTTATAAAAAAGTGAACTAATTCGTTTCTATAAAGAGTACCAAACGAATAATTGCATTGATAGTAGGACATTTGAAAAATTTTATCTTTGAAAGGTGTTTTCAGAAAAATGTTGAAAATTGAATGAAAAAAAAAAAAATGTAATAGAAAAGATGCCCCATTTGTTTAAGATATTTTATTTAATCAGTTGTAACTAATCGGCTATTTATTTGTTACATGTCAATTCAATAAACTGATTGTTCAGCTTGTGTTACCACAAAAGGTCTAAATCTAGTGGATTTTTCTGTTTTTTCTTCGCACCGTCGCAATTCATTAACAAAAGCTTCTTATCCCAGTTTTACTCTTAATTTGTTACGTTGTATTAGATGATTAAATGTTCTATACGTAGTAGTATTTTGTTTCGAATTAAGGGATATGCGTTGAAATCGATTCTGATAAAAATTAGGTTATGGACTGTTCATTCATTTTATATTTGGAAAATATTAGTGTGTTTAATGCCAAAATAAATTTAATATAATATTTATTTATCTATAAAGATTTATCAATAAGGTTTGATACTGAGAATAATAAGACATTTTTCAAGATTCAACAATACAGATTTTAGATTCTACAATACAAATAACAAGCATATAACCTAAGTTTAATGCTTGAATTTTAAGCTCGTTTATGCGATTAATATTAGAAAAATTTCATACTATATGCTAACTAAAAACCAAAATCAATTTGTTCTTGGAAATTCGTTGTAGCAGTTATTATTTGTATCGTTAAATGTGTTTGCTTATAATTATTGTGGTTCATAACAAATGAACTGAGCTGTTTCTCTTCAATTCATTACCATTTCTCTAAGAAACAAATATATTTAAAATATTGAAATCTAACACTTGATTGTTGGATATGCTTCTCTGAATTATTTAATTGTTAAAACAACAGTTTTTGTTTGAACTCATTTAAAATTATATACTTGCACGTTCTCGCAGCAACATTTTTTAAGTAGTGAAAAGGTAAAACGTGCATTTTCATTAGGTTTCATCCCTGTAAAATAATTTTTACCAAACTTGTAATTAATAGCAAATAATAATAAAAATAATATGACAAATACTTATTTTAATTTTTTTTTCTTATAGTTTATGTATGCAACTTACCTTCAGATAAACAATATAAGGGAGACCCATACCCCAAATATTGAAAAAAATTTAAAAATAATTTTTTTATTTTATTACATAAAATTAAGTTATATATATTCAAGAAGAATGAGAAATAATCAGAATTCTAGGAATCTGCAAACATTAAATTTTTACATACCTATCTTCTATGAAGTTCTATTGAAGTTTTTATTGTCAAGCTCATTTTTCTCGAAATCAAGATTTGGTAATTTTTACTGCGTTTAAAATGCTAAGACTTTGTGAAAAATGTGCTTAGAACTAAAGTGTTTTTATTTTTTAAATCTAGAATACCTGTTTTATGAATGTCGGGAGTGTTTTTTTTTAGAAAATTGTATTAATTTGTTTTGAAGAATTAAAAAAATAGATTTTTTGTGTAGAAAATTTAGAAATATCTTGTAAAAAATAAATATTTTAATAACTGAAAAAGTCTATCCCTACATCTTTAGAGTATACTTTAACATAACTAATAAGTTTTGAAATTAAAAAAAAAATATTAAAAACTGAAGGCGGGATAGTTCATAAACATGTAGTACACATATAGGAGTGCATTTCTGTCAACAGACACTAAATAACAAAAATAAAGAAATAACAAAAATGTGCTAATAATTGTTGAAAAAAAAATGATTTATTATATAAAAAATGTGATGACTCTAAATTCATTAATAAAAATTTAGGTTTTTGGTTAGGGGTCACTATTAATAAAAGAAAGATGTGCTCATATTTGTTAGTACTGTAAAAATTGTTTTAGATAAGGTAACATATTTGTTAACACTCAGTAACACTTACTGATTGTCAAATTTTAATTTGTGGGTCTTTGGGTAGGCAGTAGTAAATACGTATCTCCTAGTATTAGTGCGCGTAAATTAAATAGATCTGAAATATCCAATATATTGAAGTTAGCTTTAACTGAAACAATTCACTTTTATGTGCCATCTATAAAGAACAACTTGTGTCAGTTTATATGTGATAGTCTTTTCATACTTTTGTTTCTTGTTTATTAGTTTGGACTTTTAGTATCAAATTAGAAAAACGAGTGTCAACATTTCAAAGTTTTAGTGATATTGAGTACAGTAGATCATCCACTTATCGTAAAGCGGGATAAAATGTTTAGTTCTTTAGTTTTAAGTATGCAATATAAAGGGAATCCAGAATCAAAGATAAAAAACCCAGTTGAACATTTTTTACACCAGATGGAAATATGCCAATTTAAGGACCTTTTTTGAAATCAACCATCTTATCAGGAAAGTTCTAAATGAAGACCAAAAAGAAATACATTGAATAAAAAGGAATGTTTTATGATTGCTGTATTTGAAGCAGCATCTTTCTAAATTTGAGCTATTTCATAACAGTTCATATTTCTTTTTTAATAATTGTTATTTTTTAATTTTTAAGCATTGTTTTCTCATTGTGATATCAGATTATGTTTAAGTAATCTTAAAAAGAGTTCACTACAGCCACCAGGTGGCTCCGAAGAGAAAAAGAGTAACTATATTAATAAATATGCGAAGGTTTTTGGATAATATTCATTTGAGTATTAATTTCGAAAAGGCAAGGGGGATAAGTTAAGAGTAAGAGGTTCTCTTAGAGAAGAAGAGGTGAGGAAAAACGGACAGGAGGGAGTGCTAGCAATACACGCCCTTTGGGACTTCATTCCTTAAGTTTGTAACTTAGAAAACTTATTTTACCCCAATATATAACTGTATTTTCTTTTAAATACTTTGGTATTACATATATATAAATGAAAACAAGCTGAGAGTTGTTTGGCTACCAAATGTACTATTTGCGTGTAATTTGACACAAGTTAGTGTGAATTATAACATGGTTTAGTCAAATACATGTCTTTTAAAGATCAAAGCATGATTGTATTTTCATGGTAATGATTTTTTATGACACACTGGAAACACTTAGTTTTCAAGGATCCAAATGCATTTGATATTTTGTTTTTTATAATTTCTAAGCAATAAAAAATAACGGGAAGATTTTATTAAAATTGTAAATTATTGCAAGTGAAGTTAAAATTGTTATTTCGTCATTTCTTGAAACATTAACTGCGTGCATTCCCTATACATTTGTTTCTGAATCCAAGTTAAGATAGTAACAACAATATATTCATCTATATATGCTACAGTTAAAAAATATATGATAACGTCCATACAGGAAGACGTATCTGGGAAGGAAATAAAGGTATGCGTATGAACTTTAATCAAGCCAATGTGATCTCACGATCAAAGTTCAAAATTTCCATCACAGACAGACGAAGAAGAGGAAATCGTCGAAGATGACAAGGATTCAAGGATGACAAGGAATAAACATTAAACCAAATCAAATTACTTAAACTTCCAAGGAATGAATGATGTGAATGTTTTCCTGTTATTGGACCGAATGTATACTGTATATGAAGCAAAGCTACATGTCTACCCTCCAGAACTGAAAATATATTAGTAATTTTACTGAATTAATAATAAAAAGATTAATACCTTTCATACACCATTTTTTGTAATGCCTCATAAATTCATAAATTCATTTAATGGTAGTCAAATTCCTATTACCAAACTCCAAACGATCGATTGTATTAAAAAGGTACTCAAAATCAATGATATAATTTCAATAGAATAACACAATGCCAAATTAATAAGCTTTGAAATCCGTAGAGGAAATGGGAAATTGAATATACAGCGAAGGACTCCCTGATTTTAAAATTAAATAACTCAAAAACAAAGATTGATAGAAGTATGAAACAACAAGTATAGTTGTTTTGAAAGCTGTAAAAATCTTAAACAGAAGGTTTAAAATTAATCACAAATATTGCCAACAGATGGGGCGCAAAATTCTAGAAATATGTTATAAATTTGTCCTCTGCAACTTTATTCATAAAAAATACAGTGGATAGTGCTTTCTCTCGGCAACATTTGTAATTAAGTTTGAAAATTTAGTATCGTATTTTTTACAACTTTCAAAATAACTATACTTTTGGTTCATTATTCTATCGATCTTTGTTTTTGAGTAATTTAATTTTGAAACTAGAAAGTCCTTCGCTGAATATCCTGCATTATAAACACACTAGAATAATTAACATTGGAAAAAACATATACTAGTATCTTTAACGTCTTACAAACAAATTTCAACCAACATTTTTATAAATTCAATTTTATCACCTTCCAATAACTTTCCATTTAAAAATTGTAATTTTTTTTATATTTAGAAAATATTATTTAAATTTTATTTTAAATGTACGTTAAAGACTCCCTTTATAAAACATAAAAATATAAACAGATAAAATTTAATGATATGCGCTAGCTGATATTGTACTCTAACAAAAGGTTTGTTAAAGCGTGCAAGAATATCTTATCTCAGTGGAACAGATCCAAGGAGAAAACGCATAAAATATGCCGCAGAAAATTCGCGATTTTACGGAAGAATTTTCTCTAAGAATTGAGCTATTTTTATCGGAAGATAATGTACCGTTATAGGATTACAGAAAGAATTCTTCTTACTTTGGAAAAAGTATCTTTGTCTGTGGTTTTATATTTTACGTTGTGAAAAATGTAGCAGACTATATAAGAGAGATATTAAAATGTGATTAATATAAAGAACATGTTTTCAGATATAAAGAGTCTACTTTCGTGGAAAAGTTAGCAACAAAAAAGGAATATATTTATTTGAATGTTGAGGATTAGATATATATCTACATGTTTCTAAAAAGTCAATTTTTAAGAAAGATTTCAAACTGTTCTAATGGGCTTAAATTAATGATGTGAGAATTGATTGAAAATTATGCCTTTTCTGAGTCAGTATTGTTCAGTTGAGTAAAAGTAATAATTCAGTTAAATTATAATAAATATATGCTTTCGTTTATTGGTATAAAAATTATCTTGCATGATAAACATGTAGTTTTATTATAATATTTATATGCGAAATTTAAAATACAAACACGATTAAATGAAAGCATCTACAAGTTTGAATTTGTTATTTAAAATGAAGTACTTAAAAGTGTATTTTAGTTTAAGAAACTCTATTAAGCACTAAAAGAGTAATAAGTAGTTAATTAAATTTTTTATCCATATTTTTTTAAATCTGGTGTTTTAATAAATTAATGCTAAATCATAAATACAAAGTAAACGGTATTGTTAAAACTGTTAAATTGCTACATGTTTAGGAACCTAACATGGAATGTTTGTTATTTAGTAGATTACCAAGCACTTAAGCTTAAAGAGATAATTTTCTAAGTTCAACGATTTCTATGTTATCAGCCATATCTATATTTATTAAAATGAGTGCAGTTTTATTCTTACATTACCATAGCTTAATTTAAGCACGATAACTCGATCAATTTCTTCTAGTTTCTGCTACTTTGAAACATGTTTGAATTAAAATTAAAATATAATACTACAAAAATATAGAAGGAAAAATGAAGTTGTTTCACTGGGTTTCAAGATATCTGTATGGGTAAATATAGATTTTAGAAATATTTGAAACACTTTTATTTTCAATATTGTTTCCCTAAAATATTGTTACTTCTTATCAAAAAGCATGTACTTTTTTACAATCGTTTCTTCATTGGAATTTTTCTTTGGTTGCATTTGCATTTTCAATTTTCAGAGCTGTATTTTTGTTCATATTTAAATATGGACACCCGCCGTATTCAAATCTTTTCAATAAAATATTCATTACCAAAAGAGTCCAGCCTTTGCAATTCATAAAAAGGGAAGTAGTCTGCAACCCAAAGGCGATCTTTGTAACACACTTCACGATCTTAAACTGCAGTTGAAGATCGTTATGCAGCTATTTAGATTTAATAGCATTTCTCATTTTTGTGTAAATGAAGACCATAATTGAACGTTATGTAAAATATCAGTTTAATAGAAAGGTATTACTTTGTTAAGGGTGATCCTAAAGTAAAAGATAATTTGAATAAGAATAAATATTCCTTGACAAGAATATCATGTGGTTTTCACAAAATGCATAGATGGGAATGGTATTTTTTCTTTTATGGTCAACAGCTGGTTCTGTAAACATTTTATAACAACTATTTAGGACTTTTTTCTGTAAACTCGATCGCTGATAAATCTAATTGCACTGTAAAAAGAGTAACAATTTAACTATCAAGCAGTATTTTAGTGTCATGTAGCACCATGAAATGAAATCATACCATATTCTCAATTATTAAATAATAGAAATATTTTAATGCATAGCTCTCCCTAAGAAATATTTACTTTGACAAAATTTCATATTAAAATGCAAGTGCCAACAAAATAAATGCACATATGATAGCCTGCAGGGTTCTTCCCACTTTTAGTATTACCTTCCAAAATGCATTTTTCTCCAAATGTCTTTTAAAAAATTGGTAATAACAGGAATCTTCGTTTTTCTTTCAGATGTATTCTTCTCATTTTTTAAATTCAATGCAGAAGAAAGGATCCCGATGTGACACTTCTTTTCAACATTATATTGGACAAGATATAAAATGTCTAATATTCATGGTATGCGAGACATATCACAGTTTTATCTACGACTCAAGTAATTTGAAATTATTGAAACATGCTTACTTATGGATTTGAAATACCGGAACATATGAACTCATTTTCTTATTAAAGTATTTACAAGAATACAGTGCCTCATAAACAGTATATACTAAATGCTTAGTAATCACCTAATTTTATTAATGAATCTATAATAAGTTTTTAAATTCTACAGATTTATGTTAATCCATTGTTGTTAAAATGGAATTAATAGTGTAAACAAGTTCTAGTTCAGACTCCAAATTATATCTTTACACTCCACGTTTCTGCAATAAATAGAGTTCTAGCCCTAGAACTTTCGCTTATAAAGTGAACTATAATTAAAAGTACGTGATGTAAATTCTGATCAATAGTGCAGGTTCCCACGAAGATATTGTTCCTTTGTTGATATAGAGTGCTAGAACATTCTACTTTGACATAATTCCATATAAACTAAAACTGGAAAAATATTTTAAATGACCAGATTTCAAACCTCCGGTGAAATTGCTTAGTGTACGAAAATTCAAATTAATATAATCTTTTTCTGCAAAAATATTGATTGAAAATTTGGAATTTGTAAGAAATAACACTTTGGGAAAATAATATTTTTTTTCAATTATTATATATTCTACAAACTAGTAGTTTAAGCAAGTATTTTTTCTTTGCATTAAATTTGCTCAGGTTTCGGTTGTAAATAAGCTTGTTATTAATAACACATCTTTTTCAATAGTTAAGAATTATAAAGGCTTAAAAATTCATACAATAAAACTTATTATGTGCCTAGGGCTAAAAATAATGATACATGTTACTATTCTTGTGTACTATGGTGATGAGGAGGCTTCTGAATGGAAAGGAG
Source organism: Linyphia triangularis (assembly GCA_963978545.1). NCBI lineage: Eukaryota > Metazoa > Arthropoda > Arachnida > Araneae > Linyphiidae > Linyphia > Linyphia triangularis. Next base: position 66,432,866 of record OZ021733.1, read on the forward strand.
GGAATGACTCTGGATGCAGATCTGATGACATTTGCTGGTCAGCTCATTCCAGGGATATTTTCCTAGTAATTGTAGTTAAGGTGAGAGATACATATCTGGGTGAAGTCAGACCGTGGAATTTCGGTGTAAGTTCAGAGATGGTTAACATATTTTAAGCTTTGGAGAAGTAAGTGTCATTTCATTTACCCCTGTCGTGATCACTCAAAATGTCCGCCTTTTCACCTCGAAAGCTTCAGAATTTTGAGTTAGCAACTTCCAGTCTATCAGCACACCGCATTTCCAGTCGCATCATAACTTTTTAAAAAGTTAAGTTTTTGACATTAAGTCATGAGTGAACGGAAATAGTGCGTAGCGATACATACCTTCCATTCCATGGAGGTTGGTACGCGATGCTACGAGGGAGACTTTCCAAGCTACAAAACAAGATCAAGGAGGATTGAAGCAATTTATATTTACGAAATTCCAACTTGCACAGAGCTTAACCTAAAATTATTATTTTTTTTATTTTCCCCTTAATTAATGTACTTAGATAATCTTTTCCTTATAGATAGGTTTTGAAATTCCGCAGAAAAACAATTTAGTTGACTTTTTGCTATAAAAAGGTTCAAATAGTCATAGTCATAGTGAATGGGGGAGGTCAACTGAGCCTAGGTGCTTATTCCACTAGGGGATATTGTACCAACCCCTTTATTCTACGACCCCCTGTCAAAGAAAGCCAGATTCCTTAAGAAAGGTCAAAAGGCTTTTGACAGGTTAAAAGGTTCAAATACCTAAACTTCATCTTCCTTGCGGCGGTGTCGAAATTAAATTTTTTTTTTATATTATTTTTTTCATATTTTCCCCATAGGGAGGGTTTCTGAATTTTTTTTTTCGATCCACCCTATTGGTCAGGCGTCTATTGAATTAATATGGGCACAATATTTTAGTCGAATTTCAAATTATTTTGCCTTCAAACTGATATATGACACAAGTATGTGGAATTTATAATCAGACTTTAAAAATCATAAATTAAATTCGGGTGCTTCCACTTAACGGATAAACTACATACAGCCTCCCTGTATCCTTAATGTTTCAATTATCAGTTTTAAAACAAGTATACAAAATAGTTACAAGTATAACAAAGTTGTATTTAAAGATATAATTTGAACTGGAAAACTAAATTGTATTTAGAAAAAAATATTTTCCAAGGATGTTACGTGGCCCAATTTTAAAAAATATATCTAAATCGTGGTCTTCGATCAACAAACTAATAAACCATGAGATCTTTTAAGAATTCATAGTCAATAGAGTCTAACCACATTTTTTAAGAATAATAATTTATTTAAAAACAAATATTTGATAAAATTTAAACATTTTAAGGGGTGTAGGTTATTAAGCAGTCACAAAAAAAACGTAAAAATTAAAATTAGTGTCAATTTGTCTTCTTCCCCAGAAATGCTAAAAATGGTCACACATTTTTCTCTGGATTCACGCTCTTGTCCCCAAAATTAATTTACTTCCTAACAGCTCCCTTTTAGTTTAGTGAAATGTCGTGATAATCTCAATATTAGCAAAAATGTTATTACCTGTTCATCTCCGATACCCCTCAATAATAAGTTTATAGTAATATAACACTGTTAGTGATTTTAAAAAATATGATCATTTTAATAAAAAAATAATATTCAATTAATTTGTTTACTAAAAAATCAATAATCTTTCATTGCTAAACAAATATAAATCACAAAGTAAAAAACAAATTATAAAAGCATTTATCTATCAATTAAATACATTTTGAAATGTTTTGGATTCGTAACTTTCCAGACTAAATTCAAAACATTTAGAAAATCAACAAAATAGTCTTAAAGTTAGCAAATTGTTCGACAAGCAGTGATCAGGGTGCAAATTGTTAAATATATAAAGTTATATTTTAGGAATAAATAACATTTCAGTTTGATTCCAAACAAGAATTATCAATATTAATTTTAATAAAGTTTAAAAAGTCGCCTATTTTGTTTCTTTAACCAGCAAACTGTAATCCATTGAACGTACTATTTGAAGCCCACTTGTTCAAGTATAATAACTAATTTCAATCTCAACAAAAGCTAAAGACCAATGCTATGAATGAGTTGCTGCGTGAAAACTCTTGTCATCCATCAGTAGTAATTAGTCGTGAGAATTCAAAAGAATTCCTAATCACGTAAGTCAAACCCAAAAGATGAATAAGTTTGTCAATTTGAGCTTAATGTAACCTGAAGGTTGATATCAAAGTGGCCGCAAAGAGAAAATTTATTCACAAACCAAATGGATAGTCTGGAATGATTAATACCAGAAGCACTAGATTCCAAAATAGGACTTCCAAAAGATCCGATCCTCTTAATGTATAAATTCGAAAGGAAACGAAGACAGTAATTGCGATATTTCAGTGACAATGGGCAATTAATGGGATAAAGTATGTGATGTCGATTTACTGCTTCTACATGTGCAACTTAAGAGAGAAATTCAATCTTATTGATTATGTGAAAAGACCATTCACAGAAACGTTCCTCCGGTTTCCGTTCACTTCCTAGTGATAATTGGACTGGGAACATTTTTGAAAACGGGATGCAAGAGGAGAACTGATTTGTACATTTTGTTGTCTCCTTATTTACAGAAGAAGACGAACTTTCTACATTATATATTCTCTTCCCAGGATTGATATAATAGTGGGGATAATTAGTATGATTATAAATTGTGTTTCCTTCATATATTCAATGAGTAAACAGTTGGCTAAATTATGTATATTTCAAATTCCCAAACTAATTCAGATATTGTTTTCTACTCACTTCTTAGTGATAATTGGACTGGGAACATTTTTGAAAACGGGATGCAAGAGGAAAACTTGTTTTTACAGTTTTTTGTCGCCTTATTTACAGAAAACTCAGTTTCTATATTATATAATCTCTTCCCAGGATTGATAAAATAGAGGGAAATAATTAGTATGATATTATAAATTGTTTTTCCTTAATTTATGCTATGTTTAATGAGTAAACAGTTGGCTAAATTACGTATATTTCAAGTTCCCGAACGAATTCAGATATTTTTTTCGTTACTTTTTAATTTTTTTTTTTTTTTTTTTAATTTGTATTAAAAAAAATTATTTGAATACCCTGTTTTTATGGTTTTAGTTATGAACAAGTTTTATTCATTCATTTATTTTATCCGTAAATTACTGATAATATTTTTACCGTTAATGCTCGTTTGCAATCCGGTCTATATTAAAATTAACTCAATGTTTATAATATTTAAATACAATTCATTAAATAAAAATATATTTATTTCAGGAAAAATGTATATGTTTCATTTGAACTGAAATTGACCAATGCATTAAAAAATATGATTTACCCTGTACATTCATTTTACACAATTTCCAAATATTTTACTTTTCGTTAAATTATGAAAAATGTTTGTTTCAGTATCTAAAATTATAAAAATAATATTTATAGAGATTTTACAAAAATTAAATAATTCACAGTTTCTACAGCTTATTAAGTTTTTATTTAAGAGAGTTCTTAGTCTAATTACTTTGCCATGGTCCGTCTTACAAAAGCCTATATATTTAGGAACAATTACTTTATTCACTTTATGTTGTTATATATATTTACTCTCAAATTTTTTTGATATTACATCCAAAGAAAAGTGTATGGAATTGTACAAATGGTAGTTAGTATATATAGCGGTCCAATATAAAAACCTCAAAGCAATACTTTATCTAGAAATCTCATCCATCTTCGGAATCCGTACAAACACAATGAAAGAAAATAGCCAACAGGCACGATACTTTTATTTTTTGTTAGTATCAGGTATATAAGGAGCTTCTGTTGAGAAGACGTCTTGATTAAAAATGAGGAATAAGAGGGATTCGTTATATGATCAGGCTCAAGCAAAAACTAGTTATGCTATTTAAAAAATTATTTTCACTGACAATATACAGAGTGTATCACTTGACAACTAAAAACAATAATGAAAATGTAATAACGTAAATAATAAAATGTAATGCTTGTTTAATTTAGCTTTTTTTTATAACTTACAAACTTACAAAAAATATTCAGCATTTTACACATAGATAGCACTGTGTCATAAAACTATAATATTCTTATCAAATATATTATAAAAGAAATTACATTTTTAAGTATTGGAGTTGAGTTATCTATGTATGAGCATTTTTCTGTAAAATGACCTTCAATACATAATTCTGTAGAAGTAAATAAATGCGAACATTAAAAAAAGGTATCCCTTTAAATCTTAATTAAGTTTAAACTTTTCCTTATGAAAAAGTGTTAAATTACAATTGCTCTTGGTAACTAATTTTTTTAATTTAGTTTTAATTTATTTATATGTCTATTGTTTGCATATTTGTGCACCAGTAATCCAAAAAGAAAACAACAATAAAACAAATAATCAAGTCCCAATGTATTCAACTATGTTTAAGATATTATACAGAGTGACGGGAATGATATTATGAATGATTATTCAAAAGTAACTTTTTGATAAAAAAATTATAGCAATATATCTCAATGAAAAATTTATAACAGTTTAATAATAAACACTTATTAACGGAACGCGACACTTTGCATGGAATATGAATAATAAGCCTATCCAGAATTTGCATATTTATTCAAATCATTACTGTCAAGAATGTTACGCAATTAGGAGAAAATTGGAGACCACCCAGAAAGTAGCTGTGGTAAGACAGCTCGCTGTATATTGACAGTTAAATTTTGTATTTAAGTGAAGTAAAGCAGTTAAGGTAAAGAGAACATTTTTTGGTGTTTGATCGTTACTTTATTACAAATATATTTTTCTATGATATTTGCAAATAGATAGAAAAACTATTTTGTCAAACAAAAGAAAAAACAAAAAAAAAATTTCATTTAATTATTGATGTAATTCTTAAATTTAAATTTTTATTAAATTATATAACATTTAATTTAAAATGAAATGTACATAAAATTAAAAATTAAATTTGCATTTTTTTGTAAATATTTGGATGATCATATGATTAAATAAGGCTTTTTAGAATATTATAATACTTCCAGTTGCACAAATCCACTGGCCAATAACGACTCAACACTGGCAAATTCTGATGTGGACTTTTATAGACTGGCCATTGCTATGGATCTTGGGCAATCTTATTCAGTGCTGGGTAAAATATGCTGCTAGTTTTGAAAAGTTGATGCATAATTTAAAAATTGAAATATATTTTTATAAGAAAGGACGGAGGGGTTAAAAATATGTTTTGTGATGATTCTGACATACGTATTTTTTTTTAATCATATGTTTTGGAACGAAGCTCGAGATTCGGCGTGAACTGGCCAATCTTCTCAGAGCCCTTGTTTCCGACATTGGCCAGTACCGTGTTGCTCTATGAAACATTACTAAGCGTTTCCCTATTACAAGTAAGAATTAAACTTAAATTTAAGATATTCCTCTTGCTTGTCTATATTTATAATAATATTTGAAATAGCATTTTAAATAATGATATTGTTCCTAAGGATCTTGTAAATATCTGGAGGAAGGGGAACCTGGAATGTTAATTTCATAAACTTCAATTTCGTGATTGCTATTCAACTTTGGTTCAACTATTATGTACTAATAATAAAAATTCAATCATGTTAATATAATGCTCTTGCATCATAAAAATAGTATGTTATTTTTATTATAACATAGAAATAATCTGACAAATTTAAATCATTTCTTGTTACTACTTTATTTACTACTATTATTTTTTACAATATATAAATGTATGTGATTTGTTAAGCATAAAGTATTAGAGCTGTTAGGCACTTCTCTTTTTAAATTATTGAAAAAACAATAATATTTTGAAAACTCTTGTTTTAAAACATATATATCTATATAAATAAATTCTCAATTTTTTCAAAGCTCACATCATAATTACATCGTCATTTCTATTATCGCTTCAGCTCTTAAATACTAAGAAGATTAGTAAAAGTATATGCTTCCCTGAAAAAAAAAATACTGTAAAAACATACGCATCAAGATAAGAGTCGGGACTTAACACTTAATCTGAATAGCCGCTTACAGGAGAAAATCAAATTTTTCCTTCCAGGCCCAGAATTTTTAATCTGCCAGAACAATCAAGGCAAATTTGAAATGCATTTTAATGAAAAAAAAAGTACTCATACGGGAGAAGAATTGAGCGAAAGATGAAATGAATAACAGAACGAATTAAATGGTAAAGAAGAGATGAAACAGCACAGAGATTGAAAACTTTCCGTTTGTAGCCTCAAGAGAATTTTAGGCTTACGCCACAGTTGTAGCTTGGTGTATGTGGGTATTTGTATCAACTTCAAACCCACTGGGGATATCTTGAAACATGTGCCTTTCTGCAAAATTAACGAGAACGGCGTTCCGTTGTGGCAGTGCAGGGAAAAGAGACGTTTTCGAATAGAGAAGCTTTTATCTTAGTTCAGCAAGCTATTATTTTGGAATATTCCCCTTGCATTCAGTTGGTGCAACAGCTTTGGACGGGAACAACGAATAGGTTTTTTTTTTGGACAAACGGATGTTGAAGAAAATGTTGCAAAGCCATAAGGTTCGAAAACATTTGTAAGCTTTTATCTTTCGAAATTTTTGGCATCTCTTGGGGGAGAAAGGGGACAAATACGGGCTTTTTCCCAAACTTATATATTTGTTTCGACGTTTGTGTTATTATTGGACTTGTAGGAAAAAGAAAATAATTGAGAAAAGTTAAGCATTTTAAAATGTTAAATTCGGACAAGATCATGTATGAATTCATTATATGAGTGCTTAGAAACCTTGTTGTTATTACTTTTAAATTTTGTTTTTACATTAATCGCTTCATGTTAGAAAGAAGCTTCAGAATTTGCCTTTTTCTTTTTTCGTTCTTCAAGGTGGAATCATCGTTTAAGAATGAAAGGTTATTCCTTCGTCCCTTATTATAGACGTGTTCTATTAGAGAGCTTTGTAAATTTTTCATTTCACATCAGTTTTTATCACAATCTAGATTTTTTTCTTTCTGAAAAATCATCATTTTGTCAGAAGGTTCTCGTTAACAAATATACAAAGATTAGTTACCAGAAAAAGTAACTTAGCATATAATTCACACAAATTTGGATATATTTGTCAAAGTAACTTAGCATTTGATCAATTAACTATGTGGAATTTGCATGTTTACTCGTATTTACAATTTTTTACTTGGTTTTAAATAACTGTTAACGCAGCCTCAGTATAGTAATTCATTGTTTAATTACAATTTGTGTAAAACTTCAAGAAATTAATTTTTATCTTTTTTGAGATTGATGGGTATTAACTTCAAAAACTTATTCAAAATTTAAAAATTTATTTATCACTGTACATTGTTGATATCTCACTAAGGAAGTGCAGATAATTTCATTTTAAAAGTATTCTATCAATTCATTATGGTGATTATATGTACAATATAAAAGTGTTTGAATCTTACATTTGTGAAATGAAAAATAATATTTAATATCAAGAATCAATTAAATTAAACAAATTAATTTTAACAAAAAATATCCTCTTTGTGAGAACACTAACAAATTAAATGGCTAGGCATCTTTTATCTTGGTTAAACATTACAATTTTTCATACTGTATAATTACATGTATATACACACTTATATTATTTTAATACTTTTTTTTATATTGGACAAACTTGTTCGCTCTTCTCTCAGGTGAAACTAGTTTGGCCTGAGACACTACAAAATTGTTATATTGACCATACATAAATCAAATTTGTGCGTTCGTACTGTACATGCTTACTCATAATCACGTTAATTTGGCATAAAAATATTTCAAACTCATTGTACAAAATTTCCAATTAATCCTTTCGTCTATAAATGAAATAACGATACAGATGAAAAATTGATAATCTTCATCATACTAACCTTATTGTAACAGAAACTGAGCCTTCTAATTGTTTATTAGAAACCATAAACTGTAATGAAAATTTTAGAAAAGCTTTAATTATAATAAAAAGGGCAGTTATCTGGAAACTTATATTTATTTTTTGATTTCCTGTATCATGCCATAATTCTTAATAAATGCCCAAAGATTAAAGTTAATCAAACTTTAATAACCCCTTTATAAATACTGTGCAATATCTTTCTAAATGCTTTTAACACATACTTTATTCTCTCAGTTTATCAACATAGTAATTCTCTTTGTCGCATCTATTCAGTATTTAATACGCGATATTTTTTTAATGTTCATTTTAAAAACATGTAAATTATAGAAAACTGTTATAATATTTAAGTACACTTTCCTTAATGTAAGATCTTCATTTTGTTTAATTATCCATCGATACTATATATCATTTAAGTTTCAAAGGAAACATTTTAAAATTAAGAGTGGAATATATTTTACACACATCTTGGATGATTTTCAAATAGTGATCAAATGCATTAAAATATTATATGGAATAGCAGTGTATGAATAACATGTTTTCTTCACTAATAAAATATTCTTTCAACCCAAAGTTGAGTTTTAATATTAAACAAAACGGAAATATACATTTTTATTCATTATTCAATTTATGCTATCAAAGTTCAGTGAAAAAAAAAATCAATTGGTTAACTTTATTTATTAAGGAAAACCAGAGAAGGAATTACAGCAATTTTATAATAATAAGAGAAGAATTTTGTAAAAATCTAGTTTCTTGGTCTTACTTCATACAATAAAAATTATTATGCAAAATGGTAATTTTTAAATTATTATTTTTAACATAATAATAGTATTACTATTTGTAGAGATGTATAAAACTTATATTAAAATATTAGTATATATTAAACAAATGAATAGCATAGTGAAATGTAATACATTTTGTGGGTCTTTCGTGACTAACTTCTTCTTGCCTTAACATTGAACTCATTAAAAAGATAAGGAATAGGAAACAGAAGAATAAATTTAAGATTGTTTCTACTCATTGAAGAAAACTTCTGAAACAAATCTTCAACTTAAGAATAAAAATAATAATTTTCATATGTAAATCTATGTAACTTATAGAGTTTCTTTAACTTCTCATTTAAATAACTAGTATAACCTTTAAATTTCAACGGTTTCCTTTTAATGTGTGATTTGATGGCAATTTAAATCAAGGCAAACTAGTCTAGATTGTTAGTTATGAAAAAATAGGTAAAGCTAGATTGAAGTAAAGTTTTCTGTAAAGTAAGTCATTCTTTGTGCTGAAAAAGTATAGAACATTTTAAAGTTTAACTTAGACCAAACTAGTTTGATCCAAGGTCGGCTTTAACCTGTAATAGATATTTCTATTCCATAGTACTATTGAAATCCTGATATTTTCTGATACTCCTTTTCTATATCCAATTAGTAGTTTCATTCATAATATATTATCAAATATCGAGCTTACAGTTACCTTATATCGATTATTTTTGCTAAGAGAGCAACATTAAATTTTCCATGCTTACGCACAACTTCATTTATAACACTTTCTGCTCAATAAAGCGTATTCAAGAAAATGATATCGGTTTTTAGTATCAAATCTTTCTACATATAACGCAACATGATGTATCACAGTAAACCGCTTTCAATTTGAATAAATAAATATGCCCTTAGGTTTCTTGAAGAATACACTTTTTCCCACCTCTTTTGGAGCGTAAAATGTTCACTTCCTTTAGAGCAACGCACACAGATAACAACAAAAAATATCGTTACCCATGGCTGAAATTTGACACATAAAGTTTCTCATTGCTAATTTGAGTCAAAAATATTTCCAGAAAAATTAAAAAGACAAAATATTGTTGAAAAAAGTATGAACTCCCTAACACTATCTAGATTTTGTTGTAGTTCGTACCCATTACTAATTACATGGGGTCCTGGGGCACTTTACTTGCTACTTTAACGAGCTGAACAGTAATTACGGATATTGATTGAGCTCAAAGAACAGACTGCAAATTGTGAAGTGATGAACGGACGTGCATTTGTGGCGCCTTTTCAGTTGGAGGGCGGATCTCTTTTAAAACGGGAGAGATCACAAATGATTCATTTGTATTTCGGCTAATATGGCATTAATCTGTTGAATCGTTGAGAGAAAATAAATTATTCAATTAATGTGGATATTAACGCGTCCTTTATTGTGGTTCGCTTCGTATGAGATTCATACATGTGAATTTAGAAATTTGTACTCTGAAGCAAGAATATACAACACATTTAATTTTGAAATTAAATCAAGAATAAATGTCAATAATACCCTTTTGGTAATCATTAAAGATTAAATGATAAAGAACAACTTTCAAAATTATAAAGCTGGAATTTTGACTGATCTGTAATTAAATCAGACCTTTTCTCAACAGAGCTATTCATGTCAAAAAGATCAAATGAGGTATCAACTCATTTTGGTTAAATTTTTAACAATAGCTTTTCTTGTGTGCCGTCAAACCAAGGGTTCCCGGTGGTACGACAAGAGTTTTTTTCGACACATCGGCTGCTTTTTATTTTTTAATACCAATTAAATTAATGTTATGCCAAGTAAATAAATGTTATGTTAAGCCATAATGTTTACTCGTTTAAATTATGCGTAAATGTATCATCAAGTTTAAATATGTATGGTTAGTAATAGGAATTATAAAGGAATTGAGGATGTTCGTTTGGGTGAGTTAGATTTGCAATTTGCCGGATTTTAGATGGTACCCAGTTAACAGAATAGTACCAAATAAAGTATCTTTAATGAACTTTAAATTATTTGATGTTAGAATTTATTAGATCTTAATTCTACAGATGTATAGATCTTAATTCAACATTTGATTAGATGTTAGATATTAATTCGGCATTCAACCGGCATGACTAAAAATAGCATTAGTTGAAAACTTTTACATTCAATTAGAATAGTACACAGTCAACAAAATTTTCATTAGCCAGCCAATAATTGTTTTAGTAAAATTTTATAAATTTAAAATTTTACCAATAAACTAACACAATTTTCTGCTTCCGAGACGGAAATAGTCATATCCTGATTAAGTAAATGTTCTGAATAGGAATAGGACAAAGAAAATATGAATTAGCTATTGTTTCTTTTTTTGCAGTGCACACAATTGAGAAATAATTTAATACGTAAATATTATAATATATGTTCAGACTTATCTTAATTTTCTTCAAAATTCAACTTTCCTAGGGCTTGTTGTTTTTGTGATGGATGAGCAGAGATATCTGATGAACGTACAACTATATTCAGCCAATACTAGCATAGTCCACTTTCCCTGCAACTATTGCTCCATCTTGGTAATGTCCAGATCAAAATAAACACATGAAATGGATCCTGGTACGTTTTGAGACGTTAAACAGTCGCCCTTCGCGGGGATCAATGCGGATGTCTTGTAGAGGGCCATCTAAAGCTCAGTACAACACAAAGTTTTCTTCATCTTCAAAGAAAGATTTAAAGTTTTTCGGATATTTTATTTGGGGAAATTCTTATGTTAAAGTCTTATTATATTGTGCTTATATACAGATCAAATTCTTTAACAAGGTTTTTCAGTGTATCTGAGCTGGATATTAAAAACAGAATTAACAGAATTAAAAAAAAAAAAAAAAAAAAAAAAAAATTACAAATCGGGTTTAATTCCTAGACTGCAGCATGATCTGGATGGGGGACATTTGGAAAGCAAGAAAGCTCAAAATTTTTTACCTACTTTAATTGTTGAATTGCGATTTTCAAGAGAAAACAAATTTCAATTTGACCTTGGTGGTAATTTTCAGAAATATCTCCAAATCCCACCGTAGATTAGGAAATTACCTTCGACATCAGATTATTTGATTAGCGAATGAAGCAAATTATCGTCGGCTTGCAAGTGAAACACACTAAGTCAATAAACCTAAATTTTTTCAAACGAACAAATTTAATGATTTGCAAACATTTTTCTTCAATACCTTAAGTTCTTTATTCAAATTTTTTTATTTACAATGAACATGTAACTTTTGGATTTTTTCAGTCTGTATAAGCAAATAACTCTAAAACTGAAATCACTGACTTAGGAATGCGTTTCAATTTTAAACTGATGATATGATAGCGGTTAAAGTGTAGAAGAGGGTACCATTTTTGGCTCCAATTTGGTGGGCGATGTAGTAATATTATCTTCTATAGTAATATAGCTGCATTGGAAACTACAGCCACAAACGTGTGCCTATTTTATCCCTATTTTCTAAAATTCATTGTATATTATTAAGTCTTGTTTTATTGATGTTTTCAGTAGTCGTTCACTTTTACGGTCAACAGAAACCCCGTTAGTCTCCTGGTGTAATTTTAAAAATTGCGCCAACTTACCATTTAAACTAGGAATTTACCCAGAAGTTATTCTACTAAGTCATGAACCAGAACAACACACGATTTTATTTACGTTTTTGTCAGTGCTTTGGGTGTCCAAAATATCAATGAAATACCCGATTTTACACTTGTACAGTGAAAGCAGTAAATATATTAAAAGACATCGTACTCACTATTGAGTTGTTGTAAACATTATTTTTATTTTCCTATTTCATCCCACGTCAACTCGTTTCTCGTTGAAGGTCAACACTTTAGTTCTCGTGTTACTTCAATTAATTCAACGACTTCGAAATCGGAGTATCAGTTTATGAAATCAGCAATTAAACGAATATCTACGTTTTAAATTATTATTTCCCTTTTCAGATTAAATTGACAACAAATAAAACTTTGTGGGATTTTTAAAGCAACATTTTTCATACAAAAGTAAGAATCTGATGGATTTGAAGGGGATAGCCTAATTGAATTTATATGGGTTGCCCATATATATTCAATTGGGCTAACTCCTACCTATATTACTGTATACTTCCGTATTACTGTATGAATTTTTCCTTACAATAAGGAAAACAAATAAATTACTTATTTTCGGCTTTTATTAAATTTACTTTATTTTTAAACCAGCGAATATATGACTGTTAGTAAAAAAAAACTAGTATTACATGTATAAATTTGAACACATAGTTTTCATATGGGTTGATGATGGACAGATGGGCCCACCAGCGCCCATCTATCCCACATGAGTCCAATATAGGCCCATGTGAATCTACATCCGAGTGCTACCTGAGAAGGGTAGACTACATTAAAAAAATAACCAATTGGATGGTATAGAATCACCACTGGAAAATTACAGTACAAAATAAGATATGAATCTATGCACAAGCGACGATGGCAACTCTAAGTGTCTGTCGAAAAGCTTCAAGGTTTCAAGGTCATTTAAAGACAGTAATTAATTGTTGGGAGTTTGAATGATGACCTGATGCTGGCTACCACTACTGGCCTAGCTGCAAACAGTAAAATTTCTTTTTTAACTTTTTTGTGACGAATGTCTCTATCGCAACAGTATATATTGCTGCTGGCTACTAGAAGTTTCTAAGATACAATCAGCTTTAAGCCCTGTTAAAGCTGATATTTCGGTCGTAAAATATATCTAAACTGAGAATGCTTGTAACCTGGACTTGATGAACTGTAATACAAACATACGAAATAATTGCCTTTTTGTGACAGTAACTCTTCAACTTGTTAAATTTCAAATACATAGTGAGTATAACAAATATCCATCTCTAAAGGATAAACCGAAATGCCATTTCTGTTTTAAAATGTTTATGAAGCTATTCTATCCATTATTCCTGAGAGGCACTATATTCAGCATAGTATTACCCCTTTATGACTTCCACGTAATTATTACAAGAGATTTAAGTACCTGTAACCCATTCATACAACAACGCTTTTGTGGGAAGATAAGGTGAAAACTGCAGAAATTAACTACCAGTAAGGGCTAGACAATCCATAATTTAGAAGTAATACGGGACTTGACAATAACAATGGATTCCTCTCCCATACTAAATTACACTTAATTATACACCGTACACAGTCGTCATCCGCAATTATAAAATATGGATACAATTTTCATAAACAGTAGAGACAAGACAGTCACGTTGTAAAGGATTTATCAGGATGGTACCAATACTTTAATAAATTGTAGGTTGTTTAGCTCGTGGAAATTTATGAGTTTTAAAACTAAAGAATACAACAGATGAGTAAATAAAATTGACAACGTAATAAGTTAAATGAGACATATTATTCCATTACACGACGTATATTTGTAAATATTTATATGCATTAATATGTATAAAACTGAGCATTTTTATTAAAAAAGGCTATTAAAAATGTGTTCTATTAGGATGTTAAATAATTGTTATGTATTTATTGAATATGCAGTAAGTAAAGAATGATAATATTTAATAATGAAATATAGTATAAAATTTTAAAAACTGAAATATAATATAAAATATAAAAAACTGAAATATTTTCATAATATGTGTGAAGTTTTTTTTTAAAGGAAATTTGTATTATTAAAATAAGATTTTTTTTTTTCGATTGCTTAATGATCAATTTGAAATAATAATCATCTAAATTGAAATAATGCATTAAAGACTAAAAAAAGTGGATTCAAGAAATGAAGAAAGCATTAGATCATTCAATTTTGAATTAAAAAATGAATTACTTCCGAAAATTTAAAATACTAAAAATGAGTTTCATTGATTGGATGATTAAATTTGTTCAGAAAATTAATGGAATTTTACAAGCGTAAAATGAATCTTAAATGTTTCAGAACTTCAAAAAGAGATATAAATTGAAATAAAAAATCCGATTTTCGTAAAATATTGAATAAAAGATACATATACCAATTAATTTAAATGGAGTCTAACTTTATTTTATAAACGTAAATAAGTTTTTGTTTCCCCTAAAACAGCGTTACTGATTTCTTCCTTCCACCTCTACTAAATTTATTCAAAACATACTAAATTACCTTCTATAATAAAAAAAAAAGGTTCTGTGTAATATCTTGAGAGTTGGCGCAACTATTTTGTTTAAAAAGAAGAGGGTGGTTAGAATATTGAAGTATATATATCACACAGAATAAGGTTTTTTTGGGGTTTTTTTGCAAAACAATACCTCAATAATAAACAGTAGTGAATATTATGAAATGGTAGAAAACAAAATAAGATGACTATTTTTTTAATATTTTAAGTAATGTGATATTTTAGTTTTATTTATGATTTTTAAATTAGAATAATTGTTTTTTTATCTGAAATTAAATTCAACTATAGTGAAGAAGCATTTATTAATAAATGTTTGCATCCTGTTCAACTTTCCTCAGGGTAACATAGTTAAAATAATATAACTCATAAAAACAAATTTTTATTATAAATCCTTTACATGCAATGCCAATTTTTATGTGCAATTGTAACGTCTTGAGCTCAGATCGAGTTTTCATAGTGTTTGACCACTAAGAACAAAAGATCAATTCCGAGCTATTTACCAACTATTCTTCCCCGAAAAAACTTGATTGAATACATTGCAATCTACAACGGGTCAACAATCTACGAAATCTAAGTCTGGCGTGAGGCAATAAAAGGACTTATCTCTTATTTATTTTGATTTAAAAAAATTGACGACAGGAAGGAGCAATGCAATGATCGGTAAAAATTATTTCACTTATAGAGCGCATAGTTGAATAAACTGGACTTCACTCTATATTGAATATATGAAATTTGCGTTCAGTATTATTATTATTATTTTTTTATTGAAACATTTTCGGACACAGGAAAGAGTTTTCACAAATAATAGGTTAAATCGAATTTATTAGTATTCCGAAGCGATTATAGAAGCGTGTGTTAAAGTGATCTTTTAGTGAGAGTGACAGTCCCAAAATTTGATAGAATGCTTTGTCATTGACATCGAATCAATCTCCCGAGTTTCAGACCGATTGGATGAAATGCTCCCCAAGTAAAAATAATCTGATTTAAACTTCCACCAGTCTTCATTCGAAAGTTCATGCATACAAAAGCAAAGTTACTAAAACCTAACTCACAAACCTCGCACAACTCAACCACTTAACCTTAGCATGTTAATATAAATGATTTAAATAGGATATAAGACCAGATAGCTCTCAACTTTGATGAAGTAACACACTGTTTGAACTAGAGTTTGTTTAATTTAATTAAAGTTTTTTTTTCTTCTTTCTGTCTGAGTTTTCCTCGTAGGAAATTGGAAGTACTAGATTACTAATGGAAAAAAAAATCAGAATTTTTTCGACATTAGGAAATAAGAATGCTATTTATACAAAGGGTACAGTGTGTTTCTAAAGTTCAGAATGAAAATAAATCGTGATAAAATATATAACTAATGGTAGCAGAGACAAGCGGTTTGTAGATAAATATTCACGAGTGTACGGGTATCTCCCCCCCATAGCATAAAATTAATACCAAATTTTGCAATAGGGAATGCTGTTGCGAAGAAACAACGGGAGATAAAAATTTGTGAAAGTTCAGGTGAAAAATATGTTTTGTGAATACATGCGTAATAACACAAAACGCTTCAAGTTGTACGTGTGCTTTCGAAATGCACACGGTACTGATTCTTGTCAGTACCGTGTAATACCATTAATTAAAATGAAAATTTCAGATTAAATATCCTCAATATAGCTTCAGAAAGTAAAGTATGATCGAGACGCTCATAATTTCAATAAGTTTTTCAACCGTAAATTTCAAAACTCTTGATAATTAAGAATCCATTCTTACAGGAGAAAAATGTCTCAACATTTTTTTGGTCAACTGAACATCACATATTTAGTATGCATTTCAAATTCAAGTCTTGCTAAAATTAAGTACTCCTTCGTGTCTGGAATAAAAACCAGGTTTATAATATATACCAAACGATATGAATCTAACCTGGTTATGAGGTATGTTTTATAGTTTTTTGCTAAAGTTGGGGTACGTATATAAAAACTATACATTGGAAGGCTTCGCCAGTGATAAAAA
Organism: Linyphia triangularis; assembly: GCA_963978545.1. NCBI lineage: Eukaryota > Metazoa > Arthropoda > Arachnida > Araneae > Linyphiidae > Linyphia > Linyphia triangularis. The sequence continues at coordinate 66,449,698 of OZ021733.1, forward strand.
AGATTCACTCTACCAACCAAGTAGCAAGTCCAGGTATTTCATAAGAGTAAAAATCAGCAGAAACTGTATTAACGCTTCCAATATATTTTTTTTTTCGAAAGGTTGGACGTTATGAGTTTTATCTTATGCAACACAAAATAGACCATAAAATTTCAACCTCACCAAGGCAAGGTTGTAGTCATAAAAAGTAACGTAATACAAGTTCTGTATAGGGTGATCTAAAGGGGTGTTGAAGTATTTTATGCTTTGTGATTGGTTAAGTTGTGCGAGGTTTGTGAGCTAAGTTTTAGTAACTTTACTTTCGTACGCATGAACTTTCGAATGAAGATTGGTGGAAGTTTAGATCAGATTATTTTTACTTCGGGGGGCATTTCATTAGTTTTTCTCTGAATAATAGTTTTTTTATATTAAAAATGAGGTTTTAAAGAAATTTTTCAGTTTCAGCTCTAATTTATTTATGCATATTTCACAATATTAAACATAGGTTGATGTAGATTAAGTTTACATGAATTTCAGCGTCTTCTACTACCTTAGCATGAGTGTTTTCTGGAAATGTTAAGAAGATGCAAGAAAATTGGCAGTGAAGTGGATAAAAGTGGGAATATTCACACACAAAAAATAAAAATAAGTATAATAGATGTTTTTCGTTTGAAAGGAAAATTAATATATAACAATTTATTAGAATTTAATACGGAAATTTTACTATTAATATTCAAAAATCAAGATTCATAAAAATACTTTAACAGCCTTTTCAACCCATGTATGCCTTCTGCACCCCCTTGCAAATATTCTTGCTAGCACTCATATACCTTAAAATGAATGAGCTGATGGCAGCTTCGTAATATTTGGAAGTTTAACTGTAACAAAAGGTATTTGTTTAGGTTTAAGCTATATATTAAAAGGTATGATAGTAAAAGGTATTTTTGAAATTTCAAGTAATAATACCACTTAAAAAAATGCTTAATAGAAGATATTTTAAGGTTTTATTTTTAGACGCCTAAAGAAACATGTGAAACTCTCGATATTTCTAAAGTAGTTCCATGAGATTTTTGATAAAAACCTCCTAGGTTTAGAAGTGTTACTAAGGTATTCAAGTGAATAGATTTTGTGGAATTTTCACAAAGTTTTCTTAAGTTCTGCTCTTTCATGACGCATTTTACTCTTTTTTAATATTTTGATGAAACATGTCGCTTTGCACCTTCCCCTTAAAAGAAGGGAGACGATTATTTCATTATAATTTCTAAATGTCAATAACATCATAATGACACCAATCATACAATATATTTTTAAAATACCTGGCAAAAATGTAAAGTAAGTTAGAGGGAACCGAAATGAGTAGATTTTGTAATGAATAGATAATGTAATGGAAAGTGTGTAGCAAAAAAACACGTTAAGGTGTTAGAATGCATGTTAGGGATCATAGCTGAAAGCGGTCTGTCCCTTACCACGCTTCCTTATACCACGCACCGCATGGTGCAGAATTCGTATTTTCTTACCATCGATTTGACATGTAATGATTTCTTCTTCCGGAAGAACATTAAGAGCATGGTTTACGAAAGTCCTATAGAGTCCAATGCAGATCTAGTGTCAATACTATCAGTGGTCCCTAGAAATGTGCCTGAATGTCTGGTTGTTTTTAATCTCCACCAATCCATGTACCACCACGGGGTACTTTTACCACCATGAACTTAAATAAACGTTTTGATGTTTCTTTAAAAAAAAAAAATCACTATTGAGGGTTAATTTTATAAAAAAAAAAAAAAAAAATTAAGGTAAATTAGAAACAAGATTAAATACTTTAACAAGTAAATGTTTTATCTAGGTTTGATAGCTTTCTGAATAAACCCGTGGATATTTCTATATATATATACAAAAAAAAAAAACATCCATAGGTATTTATAACAAATCAATAGGTTTAATAAAAAAATCAATAGGTTTAATAAAAAAATCATCTAAAATATTAGAAGGTACTTTAAGAAAATAAGGTATTTTAATACCTAGTTAAAAGGTGTGGTTAGTGTTGTAGTCCCGCATGTCGAAAGTTCGAGTTCGAATACTTGGTTGAGCATGATTGTTTCTTGTGGTACTGAATCCACATAGGCCCCGCTCTCATGAGTTGTTATAGTGCATAAATATAGGTGGTTGGGGATGCAAACCAACCAACCTAAATGGAAGGTATTCTAGAGAATTTATGTTATTTAACCCACTGACGGTCATGGGAATGGGCGAAATTCCCTAGTTGTTTTCCCTGCAATAATTTATAAATTATATTTCTAATTCAAATACATATTTTTTTTTAATTATTTTTTATTTATTTTGTTTTAGATAGGTTATAGACTATCATCCTAACAAAAATATCTAAAAAATATTTTATTTTCAATTTTATTTGTAAATTTAAAAATGTTGTGTATTGCTGGAAAAACTGGAGATCCTTTGACGTATATATACGTGCATGACCGTCAATGGGTTTTAAGGAGACTTGGTACCCTTAAAACTATTTTCTTTTTAATTTAAGCATTTAAAATAATATTTTTTTTACATTTGGAAGTATTACTAGACAATGATTTATTTTTTAAAAAAGCTCACATATTGCTATAAATTTTCAAAATTTAAAAATTAAAAAAAAAAAAAATCAAATTCTATCTTCTTTTTCTTTTTTTGATATTAAACAGGAAAAAAATTGTTTCCTAGAAATATAATCTTAACTTTTAGGCATCGCAATTTGAATAAGTAAAATAGTTTCGGAGAAAAACAATGAAAACTATACTTATACGTAAAAAAATTATATTTTTCAACATTTAAATTTGTAAAAAAAAGAAAAGATTTTATTTTATTTAAAAATGCATGCCTATTTTTGTCAAATAGATCCTTAGAATGACACACAAGAAACTTCAAGTCATTGCATGTATATTTGGTGGATTTTTAGCATTTTGTGTAAGGTGGGAATTCCAAAAAACGCAAACTGAGAAAAACTTGAAAGAGAATATTGCAGTTATGCTAAATTCTCCATAAATATAAATTTTTTAAGCAATTGCAGTTATCGGATCAGCTCAAAAATTTGCCACAATAAGGACAATGTTTTAAAGTGTAAAAACACCAAAAAAATAGAAAATTGATATTTTAATATTTTTTATGAAAACAAGGGATGCCAAGTCCCCTTAAAAAAACCTCCTCCCCTTATATGTTTCTAAGATACCTACATATATCTTTGAAAATCATTTGACAGAAGTATTATGGACATAAGTATTAGTATTATCTAGACCATTAAGTAGGAAAAAATACCTTAATCGAATACCACTAAAATACTTGTAATACCTTGTGAAAAGAAAGCATTCAGATTTTTAAGCGTGAAACAAATTAATGCTTTTTTAATCTGAAAATGGTAACGTTTAAATAAAAATAAATCCATCTACATTTGTGCAAATTTTTTTTTTCTTAGCTTAATTTGAATCTGAGCTAGAACCAACGTCATAATACTTGTGGAATTGAGTCTAATATTACAATTATCTTTGAAATAATTCAAATCTAAACAAGGAATTCATTAGTATACTTTAGAACTCCATTTATCTGAACATGCATAATTTTACGTCCTAAGACTGAGATAGGTTTTTTTTTTTTTAGTCATATTATTCTTCCTCAGAGGTTTTTCGTAACTTTGTTCCCCCAAATTTTTTCTATTTATATTTTTTCAATATTTATAAAAAAAAAAAAGTAAAAAAAAAAAAAGACGAGCTGTTTCTGAAGCGTGTAATTCGAGAATCGATCTGAACAGGAAGGGTGGTCAGGGAAAGGGGAAACAATGATACTTCACTCTATGCCACAAAACAGACGGAAAAAAGAAATGCAGGAAATAAATGGAAAAAAAATAGAAGAAAAAGGGGCCAATGTGATTTACTAGCTTCCATTTAACCCCATATTCTCCCGTTTCTTCCACGATTTGAAGCTTGGGGCCAAAACTGAACCACAAGATCGAAAACAGTCTGGCTATTTTTGGCACAACTCAAGTTGCAGTCGAGTTGACAGTTCAGGCGTCCGTTTGGGTGATCATAAATTGTTTTTTATTGTTTCTGCTACATGCAACTCAAAATTGTTCGCTATACATTGCTTGGTAAAAGTATTTTATTAGATTTATGTCTTAGTTATTTTCTTTGTAATGTTTGTTCCAGTTGGAGTTCATTTAGTCGGGTCATATCTGTATGTTAATTGGAAAGTTGTAATTTGGAATGTTCATAAAATACTTAAATTCTTAAAATGCATCAGCATTAAACAGTGTATAAGTTTACAAATACATTCACTGTATTATACTATAAAAATTTGCATTGAAAATCAAAATATTAAATTGTAAAAATTTTATGAGGACATTTGATTTTTAACACTACGTTTCGATGATGATGAACATTTCGTTAATTTTTACAAGGTCGCTAAATTTACCTAATATTAACCCTTTAAAGACACGGTTTTTTAAAAGGCAATTTCCCAGCACACGAAGCCTTTTGTTTTGTCACATTATATTGGAAATGCTCAACTATAAAAGTTTTATTTATTTATTATTTTTTTTAATCTCTAATTTTATCAAAGTTATGTTTTGTGAGTTTTTTTCATGTTACATGTTTCGAAAATTTAAATTTTGTGTGGTATCAAAAAAAAAAAAAAATACAACAAAAAACACATTGGATTGATACATTATGTAGTACTAAAAGATCACTTCTACATGTAAGGAAGCGATGTTCACAACACTGCTTAATTCAGAGGTGACGACCTAAGGAGTAGTTTATTGTAGCCCTCTGTCTCGATAACTCAAATTAAAAGTCGACGTGGGTTTCCGCATCCTAAGAACTTTTCTAGAGGTAAAAAAATATCCATTTCTCCAAAATTTCCCTGGAGTTAAAAAATAATTCGGTTCAGTGGAACTGAAATTAATGGGTATTAAAATTTGCCCCCCCCCCCCTCATCTCCTTATACAACCAATTTGCATAGAACTTGAGTTCCCTCCTTTGATTCTAAGAAGTCGCCAATCCCCCCCCCCCCTTCCCTACTCCACACATACATACACTATTCCGCCTTTAGCAACAAAATCAAGAAATCCGTAAAGAGAGAACTATATTAGACTAACTCACTATTACTCTCTTGACAATGCTAAATTTTAAGACAGGCCGTCAATGGACTCTTCGACCAAAGCATGTTTCAAAGATCTTGTTAGCTCCGACCTCAATAAGTCAACATAATCCTAAGTAGGATAAGTCAAGTAAACATTAGTCTTTTAACTCAGTTTCCTGGAAATTCAATTGTGTATTTTTTAACCAACTATTACCAAACTGTATTTCTATATTTATTGTGATAAGAATTTATTTGAAGAGATAAACATGGTACTCCAAAATTAATTTTGCTCTATGACTTCTTAAAAGGTTTTAAGGTAACTTTGGAATTTTAGCTATGCAAATGTTTCTTTAGTTAACTGCATTTAATAATTTGCTTGACGACACTACACACATTTCTATTACTCGACATCAGGCCCAGATATTTATCATGTGCCATTTTATGACATTTAATAACTTAAAATTCCTCCTTATGAGGTTCAGGGTATGTAACAGAAATCCTGCCATTTGAAATTTTCTTTATATATATTTATTTTATAGATTATTTTTGTTGTTTTAATTGCTAAGGAAGTACTCTTATGGGGGAAATTTTCATATCTTCCAGTTGGAATATCAGGGTGAATTTTATGTAATATTACTTATTTTTCATAGATCTTCAAATTCATATACTCAACGAGGCTTTACGAATTGCAAGTTTATGCCATTTCCGGTGCTTCTGATATTAATTTCCGGTTAAATTTTGATTTAGGCACTCATCGTGAAGAGACTTTTTATGTGAAATCTCTAACATCTTTATTTTTTAATAAGAATGTTGACTTCTGACAGACATACGAACGAAGCCATCATACAAACTTCTCATTATGTTACTATAGTGTAAAAACTAAAAGTAGTGTTACACAAATTTTCTGTAAATATTTGTAAATAGTGACGTATTTATTTTAAAGTTCTATTTTATTTTATTCTGTATATGATTGCAAATAGTGACGCATTTTTTTTAAAGTACTACTTTATTTTATTTATTAGCAGCGATAATACAGGTTAGAAAAAGGGGGCAATATCGAAACCAATCGGGAAATTTCGAGGAGTTTCCATCTCGTGATTGGTTGACTAGATTTTGCTAGAAATTTCTTCCGCGAAACTATAAAAGGAAGTGAAAAATTAAATCAAAAATTCAAACGTGTTTTGGACGCTGTTTAAAAAGCATCAGCTCTTTTGTATACTTTCGCTGTGCCTGCATTATCACTGTATTCGAAGCTTGTTTTGAAGCTAGATAGTGAGTTTACTGTTGTTCAGAAAAGTTCTTGTAAGCCTTCGAAAAAAGAGTAAGTTGTAATTTTTATTTGGTGAAAACTGCGTCGTCATTTCCTCTGTGAAAATATTGTAACATTAGCATAAATGCCAATGTAGCTAATGCAAGAAAACTTATAGTTACATATTTCAACTAGTGATCGAATGTGTTTACATCTAGTATCTAATATATATTGTTATAAATACATTTTTTATTTATATTTTAATCTTAATTTTTCGTTAAAAGCTATGTATTTTTTCCAACGTTTTATTTAAAAACTTATAATTAAATAAATATTGAAGCTAAATTCACAATTCTGTATGAAAACATGCTTCAATACAATATATTTTATTTGCAATAAAAATCATACCACTAAATTAATTATAAGAGTATTTAAGCCCATTTGAATAACGTTCTAATAAGCCTTCAAAAGTAGAGTAAGTTGTAGATTTTATTTAATAAAAGCTGCGTCATCATTTTCTATGTGAAAATTTTGTAACAGTAGCATAAATGCCAATGTAGCTAATGCAAGAAAATTTATAGTTATATATTTCAACTAGCGATCGAAAATTGGAATGCATAATTTAAGTGGGGATGTTTAACATGATTAATTTAGTAGAATGTATGACTAACGAAATAAAAACAAATGTATAAGTATCTTGGATAAACAGTAAGATAACATTTATCGCTAGAGGAGCATATAAATTATTTAAATTATCTTCACTATGTGATTCCTGTCAATGCAGTTTAGAGATGAATGACTGATTTCCATTCTTTAAATACTACTTAAGACATATTTGTTCAATGTTAAGTTAACCTTTATACAATATTTTCCGTGAATTTGCTTGATTTAGAATATTATTGGACTAAAAATGGCATATTGTATGCTCTTGTTAATTTCTGAAAAAGAAATTGCTATCTGCAAATATTGTAAACCAGTGTTCTTTAATGCAATTTTTAAATACCTTACACTTATAATAGAGATTTCAATTAAAAAATGAAATAGTGGTGTATTTCTATTTCTATAAAACTATTCTATAAGAAAACACAATATGTTTATCAAACTATTAGCATATGACATAGCAAATGTTATAACTACTATCGCAAACTTAAATTTAAATTTTTAGAAACTTTCAATATAATCGCTAATCCAATTTTTTTTACATGTTTTAAATTGCTTCTAAAACAGTTTAGGGTATACATATGAGGAATTCTTAACAATAATGAATATACGTGTCATGTTCCTGTTTTCTATAAATTTAGTTGCTCGAATTTACTCGGTTTTATAGAAAAATTATTATTTTAACTAGGTCAAATATGCATTTATAGGGAGCTGACGCATGGGACATGGAGAAACAAAAGAAAATTACTTTCAAGACAAAAGTTCAAATTTTCACTGAATTTATCAGCACTAAAATTATGAAATTCATAGGTACATTTCAGTAAATGTTAATAATACTATATCTATTAAACAATTTTTGTGTGGATTTAAACAATAAAAACGTGAAGTGACGCACGGGAGATTTGAAACTGATGCATGGGACATTCTGTAAGCGACGCACGAAAGATAGTATTTTTGCGAGTGGGAAACAGTGAAATTTTTTACAGTTACAACTTTGCATATTTTTTAGACAAATTATACATACTTTATACTACTTGTTACTAAAAGTGGGCATAATATTGGAACATTTTGCTAGAAAGGTTTGTTATTAGGCGATTCCCAGGCTGATACACGGGACATTTTGCTTTCTTTTTTCTACTCTTACAAAAAATAAAGTAACAAAAATATGATGAATTTACTAGTTATGTTTTAGTTTTCTATAATTTAAGTTGGTGGTTGGGTTTCATAGAAAAATAACTGTTTTCATTAGCTCAAATATGTATTTATAAGCAACCGACGCATGGGACACGGAGAAACAACAGAAAATTACGCCTAGGAGAGAAGTTTACATTTTCTCTGAATTTATAAGGACTAAAATTATGAAATGTATAGGTACATTTGGGTAAATGTTAATAATAACAACACATCCATCAAAATGTTTTGCAAACAGATTTTTTTTTAGTATTTAAAAAAACAAAAACTTGAACCTAAGCACGGGACATTCAGAAACCAACTCACGGGACCTACTATTTTTGGAGTGGAAAACGGTGATATTTTTACCGTTACAATTGTTGAATCGTGTTTGTAGACAAATTATACATACTTTATAGTACTTATTACTCAAAGTGAACACAAGTTTGGATTATTTTAGTAGATATATTTGCTATTTTCATTCAGAGAAGGTGTACTCTTTCTGGTGCTTAGTAAATTAGGCTTGAAAAAAAAAAATTACTACTTTTTTTAGAATACAAATTTGCGAAAGCAGTTTAAAATTGTCGTATATATGAATTTTTTATCCCTTTAATGAATTGAGTGGTGCTTGTATAACCTTATTTCTCGATAACATAGAAATGCTGTAAAATTTAAAAAAATATTTTTATAATAATTATTTATTAAATTATAAAAATCATTTTGAAATGAAGAATATTTTGAACAATTAATTTCAAGTTGAATGGGCATTGTACAACTTTAAGTGTACAAACGCACACACCTTTTCATAACATCTGTCACTTTTGCACCCGTTGCTTTATTTCTATACTGATTTAGAGAGAGCTACATAATGTTTCGAAAAGTGGAAAAAATCAAAAGAAAAAATAAATGTGTTTGAATTTTAAAAGAAAAAATGAAATTTTGTAAAAATTGAAATTTAAAATATGTTTTTATTAAAAAAAAAAAAAAATCATGTTTCACATTTGTAAGGACTTGAACTTTGAACTTAGTTTCATCACTTTTTCAACCTTGAATGTAATATTATTTGACTTTTGTATTTCTACTAATTAGAATTACTACATTAAGTACAATTGTTATTGTTTTTCTTGAATTTCTTCCTTTAAAAGTCACCCATTTGTTATACTTTATTTTACATAACTTAGAGTCATTGAAGTGAGTGAACTTTCAATGTCAAAAAATTAAATTAAATTGCATATAAAATTCTTTTATTATTCTTTATTGATACTTTGAACATCTAAGTGTAGTAGCAATTAATTGATTGTACCTTCTTCGAGGTTTCTCTCTCTCTACTCTTTATATATATATATATATATATATATATATATATATATATATATATATATATATATATATATATATATATATATATATACTTACGGATGATCATTTTTTAAAAATTAAAAGTGATTAAACTGTTCAGAAACGAGCTTAAAGTTTGCCTCATTTAACCACATAACTATATTACGCCGGGTGGTCTGTAATTGTAAACTTTCAAATTTCTTTATTCTTACCTCTCAATGTTTTTCTTTTAACTGTAAAAAGATTATTTTAACAATTTTTTTTTTTTTTTAATTAAAAGTGATTAACCCTTGCAGCAACTAGCTTGGATTTTCGTATTTCACTTTCTGAAGCCACATTTTACTGTATTGCGATGTGTCGCTGACCTTTACATTTGTATGCTGCGCTTTCAAATACTATGAAATTATTGCAGAATGGCGTAACTCTATTCAGAAATGGGTTTTAACGAGAAGGAGGAGGGCAGAAATGTAGGTGCGCACTCTTCCGCCAACCCAAATTTAATTCAGTGTTAATTCAGTGTTATTTTCAATTTGAAGCTGTAGTTATTCTTTGTCGAAAATTTGGTGTGATGTTTAGAAGGAATAAACCAGTAACATTTATTTAATTAGTAAAGTTCATCACCATGTAACAGGCAGAAAATTAACTGTTAATCAGCAGATTCTGTAAGTCTTGATTTACATCAAACTGACTGGAAAAGCTGACTATCAGAGAAAGTCTTATTCAAATTAGTCGCAAGAGACTTAATATTTTGATATTCCCATAGCATTTATTACTAACTGATTGCTGTTCACGTCAAGCATTGCATTTACGCTGTAGGGTCATTACATAAAGTGTAGGTGTTTAAAAATGAACGGGCTCAAACCACAAGCAGTCCAAAGGTCAATCATTAAAACATGCTTACATGAGGCTTCCAGCAACAAAGAAGTGAGAGTTATTATTTTTAAAAAAGACAAGAGCAAAGAAAAATAACTCTAGAAAGGATTTTTGGGAAGTTATTGGATTTTACATCATATTTTGAGGGATAAATGTTAACTCAAAAATAAAACCATATCAAGCCACAAACCACATGGAGATCTAGCTGAGTGATATTTACCATGACGTTCTAAAATAATTCAGTTCACTTTCAAAACTTAGACACAGGCCAACAAAAAAAAAAAAAAAAAAAAAAAAAAAATGTATGACGCTTAAGATTTTAAAACTGATTTTGGCTATATTTGGGGTGCTGAATCTAAATATTAAATCAGTTTTTTTTTCTTTCAGATCTACTTTCTTATATCAGCGCTCTTTTAACGTGCAGTTCTACATGGAATGGGCAATTCTAACTTCATTTTGTGAAGTCCTAAATCACATATACAAGGGTTGGCTATTACAACCAAAATTCAAAGTAATAGAATAGTGGAATTTTTTTAACAAAACTTGACAATGCGTCGTGTAATATGCACATACTTAAATTAAAAGTGGGCCACATGTTTTTCAGGAATTGGTAAAACAATTTTCAACAATACTATACAGATATTATTTAAACACTTTAAGGATAGTTAACACATTTAAAATTTCGTTGATTGATTGATACGGGTCAAAATTAGAATAATCAATTCATTCAATATGAATTTGAAAAACAGACAAAATATTTGCATACATGTTAACAGACATGTTGCGAGAAGTATAAAGTTTGGCACTCGGAAAATCTTACTTTAGTTTTTTGCTGCAAATGGGTCGTCAATAGATATTTATGAAACAACGAAATCGTGTATTTTATTATTGTTAAAAACTAGAAAGAAACACCAATTTATCTTCTATCAAATAAATGTTTCACACTAAACGGATTCAAAGATTTTATTGGAATATAGAAGAACCTGCCAAGTAAAATGTAATCGAAGTAAATGTGGTAGAAAGCTTATAACAACTGCCAGAGATGAATTCAAATTAAAGCGAATGGTCCAAAATAATCGCTTTAAAACGTTTTTACATGAATAATTGATGGAAAGAATCTGTAGATGTGCTAAAGTCAACTACACTTAGGTGATTGCATATATTTGAGTTTCAATCGCGAGTCCCCAAAGTAAAACCAAATATGAGCATGAAGCAGAGATGTGCACGACTCTCTTGGTGCAAAGAGAAGCTCATATGGGTGCAACAAAACTGAGAAAGTGTTTTATTCAGAGATAAATCTTTATTTCAAATATATGTGGATGAATGAAGTGTTAGTGTTTGGAGTTTAAAACATGATGTATTCGATAAATCTTGTTTAAAACTCCAGATGAGCTACTCGTTGCACCAGAAGAGTCATTCATGTCTCTACTTCAAGTTCCATGTTTGGTTTTTCTTTGGGGACCCGCAATTGAAACTCAAATTTATTCAATCGCCTAAGTGTAATTGACTTTACAACAACATCTGCAGATTATTTCCAACACTTATTGTTGCAAAAAACTGTTTTAAAGCGATTATTTAGGACGATTCAATTTAATTTGCTTTCATCTCGGGCAGTTATTTTTTGCTTTCTACCACATTTACTTCGGTTACTTTTTAGTTGGTCGGTTCTTCTATATTCCTTTAAAATCTTTAAAACCGCAGATTGTAAAACATTAATTTGATCTGAGATAAATTATTGTTTCTTTCCAGCTTTAAACAATGATCAAATACACGATTTCATTGTTTCAGAAATATCACATTGACAACCTATTTTCAGCAAGACTGAAGTATGATTTTCCGAGTGCTAAGCTTTATTCTTGTCGCAACCTATTGGTTAACAGGTATGCAAATATGTTGTCTGCTTTTCAAATTCATATTGAATGAATTGATTATTATAATTTTTTGACCCGTATAAAAAATCAACATTATTTTGAAATGTGTTAAAGACCCTGAAATTGTTTAAATAATATCTGTATAGTTGTTGAAAATTGTTTCACCAATTCCTGAATAACATGTGGTTCTCTTTTAGTTTGAATATATTCATTTTAGATAACGCATTGCTAAGCTTTATTTAGAAAGTTAAGTTATTCTATTATTTTGAATTTGGTTTGTATATCTGTTTAGTATATACTACTGGAATCTATCAAAGCAACTGTAGCAAGTGGACTTATCCTAATTTAGTATCTGCAAGACACCCGGTCTTTCATTCTCAGGAAGTGCCGATACCAACGGTTCACCTGCTACCAAAGCTCTGTAAAGGCGTGTATTGTCCCTCTGATTAACCTTCTGATATTACTGAAAGGGATAGTGATTATGATGGGATATCTTCAATTCTTCAATATTTCAACCAGGATGAATTAAAGATCTCACCAGAGATTTCAACCTTTCAAAATGAAGCTTCTGAATTACTAGCTTCCAGGTTGAAAAAAAAAATACTGAAAGAAGGAACCAAAATTAAGAACTAAGAAAACAATCATGTAGTTAGTCACGAAATTAGAAAACTCCAAAATAAAAAGAGTCTTCTTAAATATTTTTCAGATAATTGGCGCTTATTTATTGTCAGGTCACAGCGAAGTTATAAATGTGTCCTTTCTTTTTACGCAATGAAAATATGTGGTTCAATGCTAATTGCTTTCTTAACAAAAATAAATGAAGAATATGACACCGTAGCTTTGGTATTGGAAAAGAAAAAGTATCATGAACATCAATGGGTGATTTGCGTGAACTTAAAAATGGTAAATTGTCTACTTGGACAGCAAAGTGGCTACACAAAATATCCTTGCTTCTTGTGATTCTGGGATAGCAGAGATAGAGCACACCACTAGGTTAAAAAAGAGTGGCCAAACAGAGAAAACATGGACGTTGGGGAAAATAATGTCATAAACGATCCCTTAGTTGAACAGGAGAAAATCATCTTCCCTTCACTACATATTAAGTTGGGCGTTATGAAACAGTTTGTAAAGACTCTTGATAAGAAAGAATTAGACTTTGCATATATAGAGCGAGAGGGAGGGGATGTCTCAGTTAAGTACGGACAAAATTAAAGCACGAATATTTCATGGCCCACTAATAAGACAACACTGTTAAAAAAAAAATTCCACTTTGCACCAAAAATTGGTTCCCATTTAGCTGCAACCAATATTTGGTGCTTAGTTTCACGATTTAATGGTGCTTACTGTCCGACGTAGCACCATTAAATTGTGATAATTAGCACCAAATGTTGGTTGCAGCTAAATGGGAACTAAATTTTGGTGCAAGGTGGATCCAAATTTGTAATAGTGAACTTATTAAAGATCCTACCTTCGTAAATTCGAGACTTCTTAAATCGAGTGACTGAGCGAAATGCCTAAACTTCATTTATAGAAGTTGTCGGAAATTTTCTGGGCAAAAGCAAAGCTGAAATTATATGTTAACTGGTAAACAGGATGCTTAACAATTTCAAATCCCTTGGTTGTAACATGAGTATTAAGGTTGTTGAGGTTGGTTGAGTTATGGGAAGGCTACCGTCACTTAAACCATTTTTCTGAAAATTTAGAAAACATCAGTGAGAAACAAGATGAAATATTTCCCCAGCGTATTAAAACTATGGAGGACCACTGCCAAGGAAGACAAGATACGCACATTATGGCAGATTATTGCTTGAGTTCAAAAAGGGACTGTTCCAAAATACATCCAAGAATGTCACGGAAAAGAGACATCTAAAGTGTTCAGTGACTGTAGTTTAGTTTCATCGATGACTTTTTCCTCTATCTTTGTATATAATAATATTTCTATAATATAAAAATAAAACTCCGTGTTTTGTTTTTTATTTGAACCATGGATTTAACTTTTAAAGTAGTGTAATGCAGATTTGGGTAATTCTCTTCTGTGCACACGAAACATTTTGGCTCTTTTTTCTACTCGGAAGCAAATTAGAATTTCAAAATTATGATGAATCTAACAGTTATGTTTTTGTTTTATATAACTCTAGCTGGTAACAAAGTTATATTAAAATATTATTATTTTAACAAGGTCAAATAGACATTTAAAGCCACCAAAACACGGTACACGTCCATGCCTTGTGCGTCGGTGGATATAAAGGCATATTTTATCTAGTTAAAGCTATTATTATTCCATATAACTTTGTCACAATGTAATATTATATCAAATAAAAGCATAACTATTAGATCCATCTTAATTTTATAATTCTTATCTGCTTACAAGTAGAAAAAAAAAAGCCAAAATGTCCCATGCGTCAGCCAGAGAATTGCCAATTTCATTAAAATGTTAAATCTTAGAAATTCGAGCTCTTAGGCAAAAAACTAATGCTATATTTGAATTCCGGGCATCAAATTCATATGAAATATGCCTCAAAATCCCCTGAACTAAAACCACTGCTGGCATGTGTTATAGGTAAATGAAAAATATATCTCACATGTGAGTTTTCATATGCACCAAGTGTATCAGCGAGTTATCTCAGATTAAAATCACCTTATTGGTGTATAGTAGAGGGGTTTTCTAAACCAGTACCAACATCTTTGAACTTAGATAGGTTCATTATTTTGTATCTGTAATATTTTTAAATGCATTATTTGTGCTACACATCACGGTTGCTGGGAAAGTAAGATATTTAACTGTAATAAATAAAATTATTTGAAAGTGAGACACATATTTATAAAGTTTAATCTTGTCATAAATGAAATACTAAAATAATTTTTTATAAATTGTAAGAATTTACACCATGTAATTAATTTTTATCTGATTTTTCATTTTAGATTAGAAAATTGTCGAATTCGTATTAGTCAATTGCTTGAATTTCTTTAGGAAACTTAAATCGTATATTTAAATGTATCGCACATTTCTTATAGGCGTGTCAAAAAAAAAAAAAAAAAAAAAAAAAAAAAAAAAAAAAAAAAAAGCTTTGTGTAATTACACTAGAAAGATGACTAAAGTTAATAAAAAACACTGAAAGGATTGCAAACAGTACGCTTAAATAGCTCTAAAAGTACTAAATTTTTGTTGTATGAACATTAGATTTCCTTTATCTGTTAAATTGTATCAATACATTTACTTTCTATTTTATTTAAGGGGATACAAATTTTGGATTATTTTCGTTCATTTTTGCCAATTCTGTGTCAATTTTTAGCACTTTCAAAATCAATGTGGCATGGTTTAATATTAACATATTATAATAAAACTTATTACTCTGTCGAAATGGGTCAAAAAGAAAGAAAAAATGGATAACTGTAATTTAATCCGAAATTTTTATTTTTTCAAAAAATTTGCATTTTTGTCATTTTTTTAACAACTTTAAGCTATTTGCGACCAGGGTTACTATTAATTTATCGGAATTAAATTTGGAGCACTGTCAAAATAAGTCAAAAGGGAAAAAATGAGGGGGTGAGAGTTAAAATTGGATTTCATTTTTGACCCCATATAAGGACCGCTCTAAAATATATGTATTCCTTATATATACTTATTCCCAAATTTTTTTGAACAAATATATTTTATCATAAATTTATATCAATACTATATTTATATGCGTTAAAAGAAAACTAAATTACTCAAACTAAATCTACATAATAGCAAACTTTTGGAAAAAGACAAGCGTTAGCATTCCCTAAAAACCTCCTACTTCCTAATTTAATGACTTCTTTAGTTTTCTCTTCCCCAACACTCTCTCTAAACTCCATCGTTGAAATGCAAAGATTTATTGATTTTAGAGCGATTGAATTCCCATCCTATACGCTGCATCCAATTGCTTCAACGTCTATTGTTTTTAGTGGTGTAGGGTTCAATTTTATAGAGGCAAAGCCATACAAACAATTTGAAGCAACCTTCTGTTTATGGCTGAATTGAGCACGGGGCAATAAAAGAAACCTAAAGGACGTGCTTTGAACTAGCTTCCTATAATCTCTCAAGTCCACTTCAATAAAACTGTCAGCAATAAAGAATTATAGCAGAGAGCTCTCTCTGTCTGCTGCTGTGACATTTATTAATGATTAGTGGATCCTTTTGGATTCAAGATTGGGCTTTGCAAAGTAAGGGTGTATGTCTACTTCTAGGCGAAAACAAATAGCTACAGCTGGGCCGGGCAAGATCTATTGTACAAGAAGAATAGCAGCAAAATATATGTGACTTTAAATGTCTAATACTGGTTAGTTTTTTTGTTGTTCAAGCTCTTGTTTGTAGGGGTTTGGATTGTGTAGGTGTTTTTTTCTGAATTGTTGGATGAGAATAATAAATGATGCACTTAAATGTATACATTTATTATAAACAATTTACTGACATGCTTTTTTTATTGACACATAAATGCCACTTCAGTTAAATCAATTATATTTATTAATACTCTGCATAAAAATGTGATGGAATATCAATTTTTCGGTGATAACATTTCAGTGGGGCACTCTTTACTGAAAGCAAGGTATTTAGTGTCATGGATAATATTGGATAATATGTGAAAGGCGAGAACAACGAGATCAATTCCCGAATATTGTAAAAGGGTCTCGGGATGAAACAGTTGGATTGCTGTTTTGATCTCGAGCGGTTCTTCAATCGTGTTTATTGAAATGTTTGGCATGTTTTATCACACTCATGATTTAGAACCACGAATAAAAATGTAGACTCCCCTCCTATATATCCACCTATATAGCCAAACTGCTTCTTTAATTTAAATCTCATCAACCATGAATGGGATGCATTGTGGAAATATTCAACGTATTAGGAACGTTTAATCATTCTAAAAACAGAACTAAAGTTGAGTAGAACAATTAATTTAAGCCCTACAGTTCATAAAGAACCTCATATTAAGAATGAGAATTCGATGAAAATTAGATCCTAATGACAGGGATGATAATATTTCTTACGACAAATCCACTCTTTAAGTTATGTGATTTTTAAAATGGTTGTATATGAGGAATATGAATACGAAAGTCCAAGTCAACATCGAGTAAAATATTTTTGACGCCTTCCAAATCTAGACCCTTCACAGACTTTAAAGGTATACTTTTCATGTTAAGCTCACCCTTCTTTTCCTCTCAAAGTAAGCAGAGAATGAGTCCAAGCTGGCTGGAAACTGCCATAATAGGAATTTTCAAACGTGTTTTTTGACAACCACTTTTTGTTGAGTTCGGCCTTGGTATCAGCAACGCCACATCTGCACAACTGCAAACTATTGATTATCCATTCTTTTACATATCCCTCCGACTGTCCTCTTGGTATTTCATTTTAGACTGTTGCTTTACTTATCGTTGTGTTAGAAAGTGTTTAACTAAAGTTGAAACTATCCTGCTCCACTGAAAGTTATTAGATAATAATTGTTAATTCTCTACATTTTTTTAGAAGTGTAGTTGAATTACGTTTAGTAAATGGTTATTTTTTAAACAGAATTTAGTAAAAAAAACTTTTTTTTTTTTTCATAAATCATTTATATTAACTTCAATTGTGTGTGTGTGTGGATAAGTGGCTGGTTGGCTGGGTATGTCGATGGCGGGCAAATCTGCGGAGGTCTGTTTAACAAATTTGTCGTAATCCAATCCTACTAAAACTTATTAGATAGATTCGCTGTCGATGACAATGCATTCTATAATATTTTGAGGCTATCACTCTCACTAATAGGTAGCTTTTACACACGCTTCTATAATCGTTTAGGAATAGTAATAAATCCCATTTAACCGATCATTTGTTGAAACTCTTTCCTGTTGCCATTCCTGTTATTTTGTTAAAAAATATATATATATATATATATATATATATATATATATATATATATATATATATATATATATATATATATATATATATATATATATATATATATATATATATATATATATATATATATATATATATATATATATATAATTGAACGTGAATGCATAAATTCAATATGGAGTGGTGCCCAGTCAGTTCAACGTTGCGTTTTGTAGCAATGCTATAAATGAAATAATTTTAACCGATCATTGTTGAAACATTTTCCTGTTGCCAAATTTTTTTTAATCAAAATAAATAAAAGGTATGTGTTTTCATTGCCTTACATCAGACTTATCAGCTTTCGTAGATCATTGACTCGTTGTAGTTAACAATGTATTCAATAAAGTTTGAGAGAGGAGACGAAGTAAGTAAATAGTTCGGAATGGATCTTTTGTTCTTAGTAATAAAACACTATGGAAACTTGAGCTGAGTTCAAGAAGTCACGTAAAAATTGACAATGCATATACAGGATTTATATTAAAAACTTGGTTTGTAAGGTTTATGCAATTAAAATTAATAAAATATTAATTGTAGATGACAAATGACAGTGCAAAAATAGTTTTAGCAATGCTGACCTTTACAATAACGTCTGACAGTATCAACATAAGGGTGATATTTTAAGGAAAATTAATGCGACGTGACGTATTGACCTTTTCAGTAACAAGGATATTTTGATGCCGAGATGTTCATCAACATATACTTTTCATAAATTAAAAAAAAAAAAAAAAAGTATTCCTTAGTCTTAATAAACGATACGTTACATGTTTAAAAAAAAAATCAGCAAACAAATGTAAGACTAATTAAAAGGAGACCAGAGTACTGTCATATTTTCATTCAAATTCAAAGGGCTCCAAATTATTTAAAACGACATACTTTTAATTTATTTTTGACATAGTCAATAATGACATAATTGTTATGATTATTACTGTGATATAGATTTGTTTGTATTATTATTTTATATAAACTTTCTGTAATACGGCTATATTTGAGACTTAGAATTTTAAAATTACTATATGGCAACCTTTGGTTAGGTACACTTTTCAGAATAAATATATAATATACTTTCGAAGAAATTTTACCACATGCTAATAAACTCTCTATTTCAAACTGTCCACTTTTTTTCACCTAATATATCTTTAAAATTATATTTTAAACAATAATATGTTTTGCGTTTATAAAAAATGTCATTTTTCACAATACAAAATATCACATAAAATATTTGTTTTTCCTAATTTAGGAAATATTTTAGCTTAAATAGAGAGATCTTGTGTTGTTTCATTATCATGGCAAAAATTAAATTAAAATATTCAATTGAATTTGAGAAAGTGTACCTAACCAAAAATTGCCGTATAATAATTTTAATATTCCTAGTTCCAAATATAGAATAATTACATAAAGTATATCAAAAATAAAATAAAAAATGGAAGTGAATTAATAGCAAATAGGTTTTTATTGACTACGTCAAAAATTAATTAAAAGTATTGCATTTTAAATAATTTAAGACACTTTCTAAATTAAACGAAAAGTACGATTTTATTGTCCAGGACTCTTGTTTCCCATTAAAGGAGATGTTATAGAGAAAAGAATAATTCATATAAACTAAGGAATGTGGAAAATGCCATTTTGAATCTCTGCTTCAGAGAAAATCAATTTATGAAAAATATTATTATATTATACCATTCTACCAGCGCAAGACTTACATTACAATTCAGTGCCTAGTATTCAACATCAATTTTATCTACTCTTTTAATTATTACATTGCATCATTTTACATAAGATTTTCATCCCAGCATGTTTCCCCATTCGGAAGTAATATATGTGCTCTGTCAACTATGTAATGCTTTAGAATAAAATTGTCATGCCATTCAATGAGCGTCTTTTTATGATAAAGTACAATTTTGATGCCAAGTCACGTTAAGTGCCAAGAATTTGTACAGGAAAAGGTTGCTCGAAAAATTCAGAGCACGCTTGTTACTCGGAGTAAAAGTTTACTTTTGAAACTGAAGTTCCTCTAAGTCTTAAGGCATTAAGATTAAACCAGTAAAAAAGAAATCGAAGTGCCTAAGAAAGTTGAAAGTGATTTGGACTATTTGCATAATTTCTCAACTTAATACTGAATTTGTACGAATTTTATTTGATAAGTAAATTGATGTTTTCTCTTAGTAAACTAAATTAGTAAATTATTAAAAATGATTTTAATAGCCTTTATGCAAAACAAAATGAAAGTAATGTTTTCAAAAACCAAAATCTAATGAATATGCATTTAAAATAATTAAAAGATTGAAAATCATGATTGGTTAAAATTAAAAAAGGTAATTTATAAAAATAGTAATTTTGTGCACTAATGAGTTAATTTTTAAGGTTTAATTAGTAACACATAATTTTAAATTGAAAGGTAAAATATATCTCTATTTAAATCACATCAGATTCGTTTGATAATATATAGCATTTTACAAAAACACTCACGAGTTGCTCTCACTTATTTTTTATGTGATGGAAATCCCAATTACAGGCACGGGCTAACAATTAATGGTTTAAAAATGGCAATCAATGTGCATTATAAAAAAATAATTTATTATCACATATTGAGTTGAAAATGTCATATTTGAAAGCTGGGCGAACATTTAAATTTAAACAAGATATTTTCACTATTTTTTTTTTCTCCAAACTGAACTCTAATGAAAAATATATGTAACGATCTTAAGTGATTTATGTGAGAAAATAAATATATTGTTAATTATATCTTGGTTGTTTTTATATTTCATCCTGTTCCTATACTAGCTCTAATAAACTTGATGGTCATAAGCTATTGATACTATAAAATATGGATTATTAAACTACATTTGTTGAAGTCATTATTATGTGAGACTAAAAGGCATGTCATAAAAACGCCATGCAATGGAATTCGAAAAGCAACCAAATGTACAATAACAGTATCCTGAGAGAATTCAATTGTTTATTTAATTATATGTTGCACTGAGACAAGCTTAACTTTCAAAATATAATTTAATTTCAGATTTATAAACATATATTTCATCTGAATTACTTAAAAATAATATCCTTTTTATAAACTATATTTGAATGGCAAACAATTTAATGAATATCTTTGAAATAATAAATTGTAAAATGGAAAGATGCACAAGGCATTCTAACTCAAATTTTACCAATTATCATTTATTGTTACTATCAGTCATATAAATCACAATAATCATTTTAATAATTGGTTTTAATTTCTATGATATTTAAACCCATTGTGGACCAGATTAAATTTCAATCCGACTTTGTTTTTAATACTGTATGATATTACTTCCAAGGACTTTGAATCTGTAGTTCTTTGAATATTTTGAAAGGAATACACCGCACAAATCGGGATATCTCTATAGAAATACCGCATTCAAATAACTTCTTCAGTTATCTCGTTAAGAAAGTATTCAAAGAAAGAGTTTGGAAAAGTTGGAAAAAAACTTCGCTTCTACTTTTCACTCAGCACAAGTTCCCTTTAAAATGAAAGAGTCAAAATTGTGAAAGAAAAATTATTGAAAATGCTTTTAAACTCTAAAAGGAGCCCTTTTCTGTGAAAGCCTTTTTCCTTTCCCAAATGGACAAATACAAGCTCATCCCACAATTTCATATTCAAAAATGTATCACTTTAAAAGAAATACTTTATTTAATGCATTCAGAACAATGTTTTCCTAGCCAAATATTTCCTAAGGGCAAACTCCGTTGTTCATCTCCTAAGCGGAATTTCTGTTAGTTCTTTTTGTTATAAATGCCCAATTTTAGACAAATAAATTTTTATATTTGTATATGTAACTACTCCATGCCCTAATATTTAAAAATAACTGTGTGTTTATAATATCTAACATCACAATCTATATATATAATTATATATTAAGATACACATATTTTATTATGATATGAATATTGCACTAAGATATAAATAATTGTAATAAGTTATAAAGAAAAATACCAGATACTGAAAGATCAACTATAAAATAATATATATATATATATATATATATATATATATATATATATATATATATATATATATATATATATATATAATATCAAATGTTATATGTCTAAGCTTGCTAATAAGGTAAAATAAATTAAATTTACTTCACAATCACTAAGACTAATATATATCTAGTTGAATACTTGTCAATACAAACAATTTAAGATTATATAATACGTTTATACCATGTGCAGTCATTGTTGAAATATATTATAAAAAATTACTCATGAAACACTCTTTCGGTACATCTCTCTATATAAAATTCAAAGCCCTCACTCATCACTAATTTTCCCTTTTTCCATATAGAAACAATTGTTAAAATTGGTACAAATGTCACCTAAGACAAACATAGAAAAAGTAAGCTGTTCAAAGTTTGATTAGCTAAATTTAAGGGGTTGAAAAGTGGTCTAACTTTCCAAATACATTTATTACAATGTTCCACTTTCTATATAGTCACATCTCTGAAATTTGATATAAACGCCAACATAATCATGTTTAAAGTAAGTAAACTTTTTTATGTCAAAAAACAACTGTAAAGGGTCAAAAAGGAGTCATTCAATCCAAACTAGGGATATGCAAATGTCCCACTTCCAATATAATGATAACTCTGATATTCGTTACAAGAGGAAGCATAGAAAAAGTAGGCTATTCCGAAATCTCAAAATTTGAAGATACGAAAAGGAGTCAAACCTTCCAGGTGAAGGATATTCGAAAGTTCCAAATCCAGTATATAGTCACTACTCTGCTATTCTCTACAAATGTCAATAAAATGCAAGCTTAGAAAAAATAAGTTCGTCAGATGACGATTAAATTGAAAGTGTCAAAAAGATGTCAACACTTTCCAAAGGAGTAAAATTCCATGTCTCACTTACAATATAGTCATAAAATAGTGACTTCTTACGTGACTGCATTGTGCCGACTGTAAAGTTTGGTGGTGGCAGCATCATGGCATGGGGGTGTTTTTTATACTTTGGCCTGGGTACCTTAGTTCCTATGGTTAGAAACCTGAACTCTGAGATGTAAGTGGACATTCTAGAAAATGCTGCTCTTCCAACACTATGTCAATATTTTGGGAAAGGCCCATTTCTCTTCCAGCAGTAAAATTGCTCCATTCAAACATTGAGACCTGTGCAGTCATGGTTTGACGAAATGGGTGTTCCAAAACTGAACTGGCCTTCTTAGAGCCTTGATATAAATCCCATAAAACCCCTTTTGGATGAATTAGAACGCAGATTACATAGCCGGCCAAATCAACCAACCACTCTCAGCACTCACTTCAGTTGTGATCGACGCCTGAGAGTCAATTCCTAGGGCCAATTATCAAAAACTGGTAGTAAAATCTCCCCAGATGTGTGCAGGCTGGCATCGATGCAAAAAGGGGACCAACATAATATTAATGTATGCCACGGGACTCTCCGAGTCCGTACCACTGGGTGTCCGGATACTTTGGCCAGATAGTGTATATTACGCTCAAATACGCTATCTGGTCAAAAGTATCCGTATACCCAGTGGTACGGACTCGAAGAGTCATGTGGCATATATTAATATAATATTGGTCACCAATTTGCATTGATGTCGATGTCAGCTTGTACACGTCTCCGGAGACTTTCCACAACTTTTTGATAAGTGGCCATAGGAATTGACTTCCAGGGGTCCATCACAGCTGAATTGAGTGTTGGCAGAGAGGATGGTCGAATTAGCTGACTACGTAATCTGCGTTCTAATAAAGGTGTTCTTCACCAAACCAAGACTGCACAAGTCATGATGTGTAAATGGATCAGTTATTGTGCTTAAAAGAGATTTGGACTTTCCATGAAATATTGTCATACAGTTGGAAGAGTAGCATTGTCTAGAATGTTTACATACATCTCAGTGTTCATGTTTTCAACCACATGAACTAGCGGACCCAGGCCAAACCATGAAAAACACCTCCACACTATGATGCTACCACCACCAAACTTTACAGTCTTTACAATGCAGTCACTTAACCCGGGAGAACGCGCGCCTAAAATACGAACACGGACGCGCGCGCGGGGTCCAAATGGACCCCACGTACGTAAATCAAAGTTAATGCTAATTTTTGCATAATATTTAATGTCAGCATGATTATAAAGCTAATATTTATGAATTTTCGAAATTTTTAATACTACTAATTATTTGAATATATACACAAAAATATAAATTTGTAGCTGATTTACCTGACTTAATTTGAAACTGCGTTTTTAATTTTGTTTATCCATGCAGTTTGTACATATGTTGAGAGTATGCTCTTTACACAAAAACTTATCACATTTAAAACATGTAGTTGATGATTTTTTGTCCTTACTGCGTGGGCAAATGTTACAGCGTCCTTTAGAAGATAGAGTTCGTTTCTTACATGGGGGTTCAACTTTTCCACATGCTTTCAGACATCTCTTTCGACAGTCTTGGGGGAGCCCTACTTGTTGTGAACGTCTTTCGATGAAATTGTTTATGAGGTTTAGGGCTAAGTCCTTCAAAAACAACCGTCTACTCTTGTACTGGAGGGGTGGGGTTTTGTTTGATAACAATATTATCCTTGCATTTATGGCCGCTATATTCAGCATTGAATAAAATATCACCATTGGCCATCTATTATTAACTCGTGAGGTGGAATAATTGGCTTCCATCTCATCCACAACATCTACAGCCCCTTTCGTTATATTATAAAATGTTATAATCTCTGGTTTCTTCTTATTTCCTGTGGATTCGTCAATCGCGTCATCGTTGTGCATTGTTGAAATCAAAACGACGCATTTCCCTTTTTTTGATATGTAGAAAACTGCAGTCATTTCCTTTTGAAATCCAAAAATAGAAGAGTTCAGTTCTCGACCTTTGGTGACGATAAACTCTGGAGGTATCTCCCTTTTGTCTTTTCGGAGAGTTCCAACGAGAGTAATTTTTTCAGTGAGAAGATCTTTTGCCAGGGGATAACTAGTATACCAATTATCTGTTGTGAGGTTCCTTCCTGTTTTATACAAAGGTTGCATGAGTCTTTTGACAATATCAATGGGTCTATTACTCTTTTTGAATCGTCCTTCTGGTTGATTTCCAGCATATATCTCCATATCTGACGTATAGAATGTACGGGAGTCTACCAATGCAAAAATTTTCACGCCATATTTTGAAGGCTTGTTTGGTATATATTGACGAAATCCGCAACGTCCCCGAAAAGCTAAAAGTGTTTCGTCAATGGTGACATATTCCCCAACACAGTAAGAGTCTTTACATTTTTTTATGAAAATTTGAAAAATGTTTCTGATAGCAGAAAGTTTGTCTTCTTTTTGTCTTTCTTCCCTTGTGATGATGTTATCAAACCTCAGGCATCTTAAAATAAATAAAAATCGCTTGTACGACATAGTCGCAGGAAAAATTTCGATTCCTGTACCATCTGTAGCCCATAGGTCACGGACGTTCAGGTGAGACGATTTGTGCAAACCACAAAAATATAACAGTCCAAACAAAGCTCGTACTTCAAATTCGTCAGTTTCTTTGGCATCTCTCGTTCTGGAAAATTTCGGTGATATTCTTTCAATGTAAATATTTGTACATATAATTATTTCATCCATAATTTCACGATCTATAAAAATTTCCCAAGCTTCATTCGGCGTTGTCACATTTTTTGCAGCCAATCTTGGTCCTGGTAGTCGCGAAATGATGTTATGTGCACGCGTTCGAACGTAAGTTTTAAATTTGTCTTTCTTCCACAATGTATATTTATCTTTTCCAAGAAAATCCTTTTTGTTGGAAATATCCTCTTCTACGTCGGTATCCAAATCCAGTTCTGATTCTGAATCATGATTACTCAAATTCTCATGATCAGAACAATCTTCTTCATCAGAAATAGGGTCTTCATCACTCTCAACCTCATTCAAAAGTGTTCTCAGTCTTTCCATCTCTTTTTCGTATGGAGTCGGCATGGCGAAGCCAAGAAATAACGTCCGTACACTGAAAGTAGCAGCGGATGAATGCAGCTAATTCGGCTAACGCGGGAAGTCGCGCGGGGTCTAGACATACCCCAAACGTGGCAACCCTTTTGTTAAAGAAGAAATAATGACCCTAATGAATTTTTGACACTTGGTAGAGGTTGAAGGTCGTGGAAAAATAGACTACTGAAAAGCAGGGTTGGTCAAGGTCAAACATATAATAGAAATTCCTTTTTAAAATCACGTGGGGTCCATATGGACCCAGGGCTCGTCCTGCCGGGTTAAGAAGCCCAAGCCGGTCATCCGCCAAACCCAGACATGTCCCTTGGACTGCCAGATTTCAAAACAAGATTCATCATTCCAAAGAACATTTTTCCACATGTCTACTAGAGTAGAAATCGTTGCGGGAATAGGGCGGAAAAGTTGCCTAATGGGTCAGTTAAAACACACAAAATTTCGTCAATTTTGTTCAATTTCTAGCCGCGCCCCTCTGGCATTGAAAATGTCCCAAATATACAAAAAAAAGCACTTTTAAGCCATTTTTTGAAATTTTTCGAAATTATTTTAAAAACTGGCATTGGCATAGCATGGAATAGTTGACTAATGTGTCATTTAGAACACACTCGAAATTTCGTCTGTTTAGCTCAGTATCTAACCGCGCCCCTCTTGCTATAAACGAAAAAGTGTCTAAAAGTCGCAAAATCGTAAGATTGGGCAATTTTTTTTTTTAATTTTTTTTTTTTTCGAAATCGGTCTTAACATAGCAGAGAAAAGTTGCCTAATAGGTCGGATAAAACACACACACAATTTAGTCAATTTTGTAGAATATCTAGCAGCGTCCCTCTGGCATCAAAAATGTCCATAACATATAAAAAATGCACTATTAAGCAACGGACTCTGAATGGGTTACTTAGAAACCACATAAAAATGCCGTCAATGTTGTTCGATATCTTGCTACTCCTCCAGATATTTCAAAAAACCAAAAAAAAAAAAAATATCTATACATATTAAAAATCAAAAGTATATTTGCTAGTATAATACTTATTCATATTTAGAAATCGAGAAATTAAAATATTATAAACTAAAAAAGAGTAAGCCTAATGCTCATAAACTTAAGTCTTCAGAATAGTATTGTCCCTTATTATCAAATGTAGGAAATATCCGTCTTTTGCAGCATCATCACAAATTTTCG
Source organism: Linyphia triangularis (assembly GCA_963978545.1). Taxonomy (NCBI): domain Eukaryota; kingdom Metazoa; phylum Arthropoda; class Arachnida; order Araneae; family Linyphiidae; genus Linyphia; species Linyphia triangularis. The sequence continues at coordinate 66,477,009 of OZ021733.1, forward strand.
TTAAAGCTTCAGATGTGGTTTTAACACATCTCGCGACTGTTTGCGCGTGACATGGAAATTTCTCAAATGATTTATAGGAACCTGTTATTGCACGTATCTTAAAAATTTTTATATTCTATATACACTGTAAGCGGTGGTTCTGTTATAGTGTACTTTGAGCAGTCGATGAGATAAATGTAATCAACGGCATTAAAGTTGAGTTTGGTGGGTTATGAAATTATCTATGTATAATATACATCGGTAACGAAGATTCAACCGATGAGCTTCGTATAACATGTTAAGAAAATTAAAGACAAGAATAATTTCAAACAATGCATATTTTGCCCAACCGGAAAATATGCTAGTGGCAATGCTAACAGATTATCGATATCATATCCGGGAATCAGCAGTGAGGTGAATCCTGAACATCAGGAATAAGAAATCTGAAGACATACGCTTTTTCAAACCTCCTGAACAAAACTATAATGCAGTTGATTACATTGATCTCATCGTGTGGTCAAAATATACCATAACAGAACCACCGCTCACAATGTATATAAAAGTTGAAGAATTGGAAGATATGTGGCAAGAACAGGTTCCTATAATACCATTTGAAAAGTGTCCATGTCACACGCTCATATATGAAGCTTCAACGAAAATTTATAGTAATGCTGGAAGAGACGGATATATAAGGGCTAAGATTCAAGAAAGAAGAGAACTTCCAATGTTTGATAATAAGGGACGGTACTATTCTGAAGACTAAACTTTATAAGCATTAGGCCTACTCTTATATACTTTATAGTATTTGAATTTCTCGATTTCTAAATATGAATAAGTATTATACTAGTAAATAAACTTTTGATTATTAATATGCATATTATTTATTTTCGTGATTTTTGAAATATTTGGAGGAGTAGCTAGATATCGAGCAACATTGAAGACATTTTTATGTGGTTTCTAAGTAACCCATTTAGAGTTCGCTGCTTTTCGTCCTTATTTTTACTCTTTTACTCAGAGGGGAGCCGCTAGATTCCGATCAAAATAGTTGAAACTTTTGGTGTGTTCTATCTGACCAATTATGCAACCATTTCGTGCTATGCAAATGCTGGTTTTTAAAGAAATTTTAGTAATCGCTCAAAAAATGGCTTAATAGTGCATTTTTTTGTATGTTATGGACATTTTTGATGCCAGAGAAACTCGACTAGATATTCTACAAAATTGACGAAATGTTGTATGTATTTTATCCGACCCATTAGGCAACTTTTCCACGCTATGTTAAGACCGATTTCGAAAGTAAAAAAACTGCCCACACTGCTAGATACTGAGCAAAACGGACGAAATTTTGATTGTGTTCTAAATGACTCATTAGTCAACTACTCCATGCTATGCCAATGCCAGTTTTTAAATTAATTTCCAAAAATTTCAAAAAATGGCTTAAAAGTGCATTTTTTGTATATTTGGGACATTTTCAACGCCAGAGGGGCGCAGCTAGAAATTGAACAAAATTGTTTGTGTGTTTTAACTGACCCATTAGGTAACTTGGTCACGCTATTCCTAGACCGATTTCGGAAAAATATTTATTTCTCCTCTAACGTCAAATCTGTTACGATTTTGCGACATTTAGGCATATTTTTGTTAAAGCAAGAGGGGAGCAGCTAAATATTAAGCAAAACGAACAAAATTTTGTTTGTATTTCAACTGATACATTAGGCAACTATTCCATGCTATAACCATTGCCGGTTTTTAAAAGTAATTTCCAAAATTTTCACACAAAAATGGCTTAAAAGTGCATTGTTTGGTCAATTTTTACATTTTCAATACCAGAGAGGCCCTGCTAGATATTGAGCAAAATTAACGTAATTTTGTGTGTGTTCTAATTGACCCATTAGGCAACTTTTCCACGCTATTTACAAACAGATTATGAAAAAAAGTTTTTTCGGCCCACCGTAATGTCCACAGTCCAATGATAGAAAGCTTTGCACAATTGCAATCTAGGCATCGCATACTGGGGAGTGATGTTCAACTTGTGAACTGCTGCATGACAATGGGAACCAATATTTTTTAACTCTCGACGAGCAGACCTGCTGCTAGATCTAACATCTGATGAACATGATCAACGAAGATTTGCTATTTTGTTTCACTACCTTTTTCAGAATTCCACAGCTGTGTTCACTAATTTTTTTGGCCCACCACTTCATTTTTCTGCAGTTTCACTACTTTGATGTATCACACGCACATCACGCACAGTGGATTTTGGCTTCTGTAGAATGTACAAAATTTCACGAACTGATTTTCTACTCTGGTGGCCTCCCACTACAATGCCATGATCGAAGTTTCTAAGCTCCTTTGACTTACTCATTGTCTCACAAACTGATAAATATGACCTGACAAACCACTACCAAGATTTTCAAAGCTTTCGGTTACGCATAGTGTATTAGTGACAGTCAAAAAGTTAACAACATCCGACTTGCTAAAACTCCAGAACTTTAGAAGCCACCAACTCTATTTTATAAACAATGTGGCTTCATTTTCCCTTTTAGTACTATTTTAGATTATGCTATCTATTGAGTGAAAAGTGAACCGATGCCAAGTGAAAGAATGGACGCAAAAGCATTTCTGAAAGTTCTGATTATGTTAGTGAGTAGTTAAAGTATACATAATTTATTGACTAATGGACTTTATAATATGATATTATCTAAGTGAAATAATTATACGTTAAATTTGTATGACCTGTTGTATACTGTAAACTCCATATGGAGATAAGGATAGGAAGGTATGTTTTTATGACATTTAATGCTGATAAAATTTTGTTTGACCTTATATGATAGGGTTTAAGGACTAAAAATATTATTTTGAGTGTAAACCAAAAACTGAACCCATTTTTTTTATTTATCTACAAAAATTAAGTTACAAAGCAGCTGGGTCTTAAATTGTTCACTTACATGGAGAATGCCCCGTAAGTGTAATGCAAAATAATCTCGCATCTAGTGTTTCATCTTCTATAAATTGTCATATTCGTTTATAAAATTTTACTTATATTAAATGAAGTTTAAAATTGAGGAGTATGCAAATAAGCCAATACATATATAACGAATAATAATAATTCAAATATGTTTTAATAGCTATGCAGCTTAACGAATATACTGGTAAATTGTTTATGAGTAAATTCCATTAAAAATGCAATGAAACATCGGGTATCAACCTGACGTTTCAGCAGACGTTTCATTGTGACGTTTCAGAGGCCGACTATATACAATGAACCAGATAGATCTCTCGAAATCCCGCGTGTAAGGACAGCAGTCAATTATTTTATTCAGTCAGGTTTGGTTATGAATAACGATTGTTTGCGTTAACAAATGAGTAAATGTTTACTTTAAACTTGCAAACTATTGGATTTTTGTAAAGTTATTTTGTTTAATATGTAAAGAATGGCAGTATATCCCTCATTTGAAACGAAAAAAACTAGACGAAAATCTGGAAATGTTTGCAAATGAAACTGTTAGTAAAATACTTCTGATAGGAAGATAACTAATTTCACAGCCTAATTTATTCACTTACTGGAGAATACCTCTTACATCAAAGGTGTCTAAAATTTAAAAGATACAGCAATTAAAAGTTCATTGAAATTAGTATAAAACCTCATATTAATAGAAGCTTTGTTTTGGGGGTTCATTTGGTTCCATGAATCAACAACGTTGAATTTATTAAACATAATACTTTTTTGCTGATTTACGATTTTATAATTTTAACACTAATACTAATTAGTACACTAATACGATTTTTGTTTTTGTTTTTTTGAAAATCTATGATGCAATCTATGATTCTTTGTGTAATATGTACCCATTCCAGGTCATTTGGGGAAAATTTGACCCTCGCTCAATTCGAGAAACTGATTTATCACTAAACTTCCCATACTAAAATCACGAATGAAGCTATAATACATGAAACACTTACTATTCACAGAATAAAAACGCATGTTAATAGTAAACATATTCTACAAAAACATAATTTTACAAAAATCATCATACATATTTAGTATTTCGCAGGAGCGTAACGAGGGGGCAAAGGAGGCTGTAGCCCCCTCTCCTGAAATCATTTCACTTGGAGTACGAAAACAAAAAAATTATAGGTAACCACTGCATGGTCATCATTTCCCCGCATTCCGGTTAATCGAAATGAGGTGTCAAATTCTTCCTAGTTCGGATGGAAAGTATTATTTTTAAATCATGTATTGAGTTTTCTTTTATGGTTTTTAAACTCTTGTCTTTAAGGTTTAGGGTTTGGAAACTTACCTCTTTATTGATATTTGGCCAAATAGAGTCTCTAACTTAATGTGATCCGTGTTTACTTGACGCAACGTTTCTTCTAAACAAATCATTGAAAACTGAACTCAATATTCTTTCAAAGATGTGATATCTACAAGCAAGAAAAAATAATTTCTTGTCAAAGAGGTTTTCTAGAAGAACACGCCTATCAACCATGGTTGACATTATTTTACTCTTAAATGGATATTTGTTAATTTTAAATCAATTGAAGAACTTTTCTTAGAACGAGTTGAACATCTTGCGCCACTAGAAGTTAAAGGAAATACAAACTCTGGGTCTCACTCTGGGTTAAATCATTTGCAGCATCCAAGCCATCCGAATCACTGAAATGAGGGGGTGATCAATTTTAAAAATCCCTTCTTCAGAACTTGTGTTTACTTTAGCTGCAGTTTGATTTTATTGTTGTTTCACCTTTTCAGGGAGATCAATTGCTTTTTCTACAAGTAATAATTTCCTTTTGATTTTTGCAAAGTGTGTTTTATCAAGATCACCTAACTCCATATTTCCGCATGATCGTTGATCTTGTAAAAATTCAAAATCTTCTAGGATTGTTTTTTGATTCTACATTTATCATGTTTTATAATAAAAATTGCATTGTCATGGGCAATATCAAAGAGTCAAAAGAAATGATTCAAGAAAACTTTACTTTCAGATCTAGTATTCTTTTTTGCTTTGTTCATACAGTGCAATTATTGTTTTTAGTTTTTCTTTGTAGTGTCCTGCTCTGATAGGAGTTATAGGAATACTAGAGTGTTTCCAAAACTGCTCTACTTTCAGGATTACAGTTTTAATGGCATTATCCCTTTTATCTTTATGCATTAGCCAACGATTAAAGAAAAGAAAATAGCGAATAACATCTCCTTTGAAGGGCAATTGAGATCTTTTTTTCGGTTCCAAATTTTCCAGTAACAGATCAACAAGCCATACTTTCTTATCGTCCTTTCTGAGTAAAGGTCGGTTTGTAGTTGAGGAGCTCACTCTCGCAATAAAATAACGAGAAAGTAGCGTTTATTGTGAATAATCATGATTATTTGAGAATTTTCCTAAGCAAAAGAATCTCCATGGGATAGGATACAGGTTGTTGGTCTTTTTAAAAGAGGAAAGGGAGTAAGGGACTGTCCAATTACTTTGCTTACGTATTACCGCCTTTTGTGGGGGTGTTAAGGGACATCTTTGTTTTTTTATGTTTTTGTGTTTTTAAACTCTTTTTATGATTCCATTTGAAAAATTGAGTGACAAACACTACACTGCATGGAAAAAACTTTAAAGTAAAAATTCGCTACTTGCTACACTAGAGTCTAAATTAGCTTCGAGTGGGAATCTTCTTTTGAAATGAGCGGGGGTCAAAAAATGAACTAGAGACCTGAAATTTTGCGAATATCTTTTGGCAATAAAAATGACCTGAGGGGGTGCACCTTGAAAATTCGAAAACAAGTTTTTTTGCAATTGTCTTATGTGCTAAGCACATTTTACTATTTTCTGTTGTATAACAAGTTTAAATAATTAATGTCAAGCAACAATTACATCAAATAAGTTATGCATTTTGGAAAGTTTTAAGAATTATTTGAAAAGATGTGGCTATATTTTAAAAAATGGTTCATTTTATTACTTGTAGCAGATGTTTGTGTAAATGTCTTCTATACGTCTAATGATAAAACAAGAGAGCAGAAATTGTCATAAAAGCAATAAAACAACCAAATGTTAGATCTTTCAAATGCGAAATAAATATGAAGAAAGCATTTGTAATCGGATTTCAGAATTAAATTTTGGAGCTTCATTTTTGGACAATTCCTAGAACATTCCTTCATGTTGTTCTATCATAATTTATATATCTATTGAATGTTTTTCTGAGGGTTCACGGAAGTTATTGCCTTTTAATAAAACACATTCGGTTGCTTAAAATAAATATTCGTATAATTGAAAAAGCTTTTTTCTAAAACGATTTTACACCACAGACACATAATAGTTAGTTTAATATTTTGAGATTTTGTGTGCTCCTCAAAAGATTACTTTTTTCTAATTTTCAAGGCGATTTCCTTTCCCAACCACCTAGTGAAATCTCAGCTCAAGTGAAGGAAAATTGGATTGAAACCCATGAAATTGCTTCGCATCTACAATGTCAACAAGCAAAACGAATATCACTTCGAAAGCTCTGTTAAAAAGCAATTTTCAAATAGACAGTTTTTCCTTATCCCTGGCTAGTACGATTTTTTACATTGACGTCTGGAATATAAGCAATTTCATTAAATGGATGGTAGTTTTGAAAATTTGTTCACATGGAATATGGCAGTCATAATGATAATAAAAAGAGATATTTATGTTGTGGATATAAATATATCCAGTTCAGGTTTAGTTTCTCTTTTAATATATGATAAAAAGAGCAAAAAGAAATGGCTGATTTATCGTATAAATTATATAATAGTTGTAGATCCTAATATAAATATATATGTTTATGAATTATGTCCTATCTGGTTGGTACCGATAATTATTCTTAGTTAGTTTATTCATTTTATAACTGCTTTTTTCTATGCAAATATTTCACAATGGATAACTGGTAAAACACAAGCAATAATAACAACATTAAAAAATTCATTTGATCAGATTATGCTGATGTTTGTTCATCATCAGCGTTATCATGTGTCTTTTTCGAAGGTTTATAAAAACAAATACTTAATGAAAGACATCTAAAAATGGGGAATTGTTGCTAAAATCATAAATTTTATTAATAATAGGCCTAATCTATATACCCATTAAAAAAACCCGGATGGCCCTATTGGTTTTTATTCTTATTACGATGTAGTATTGAAATATGATGACAACAGATATTTAACGCAAATCTTGAAAAGTGCATCAATTAGTAAGTGATGAAATTTTTAGATGAAAAATGCAAATTTCTACTCAATTTATTCTACCAGATCCTACTTATAAGTGTAGCTAATCTTTCTGGCTTCATGTGTTCGTTATTGTTTTTGTACGCTAAATGTTGTAAAATTGTTCGACTGTTTATATGAATGTCATCGCTGTAGTATACCTAGCTGTGCTCCGTCTCCAAGTCAAAGTGTCACAAATTTAAAATATCAAATTTAAATTATGTAAAAAAAAAAGTATGTTGTAGTTTTCATTTTTTTTAACACTAAAGTAAAATTATTGCAGATTTATAGAATTTGTTTCTGGTATTATGAATAAACAATTATATTATAATTAATTACTATGAGTGCTTCATATTTTAATGACAATTCTTATCTAATATAGTTTAAAAAAAATTTTAGAAAAAATTATGGGAACAAATTTTAGTACTTAAAAAAGCCTTTGTATCTTAAAATGTGTGTCAAAAATATGAAATTTTTTAATTTTTTAAAAAGTGTAAAATAATTAAAAAAAAATGTGTTGTTAAATATTGTTCCTTCATATCAATTCAAATAAGCAATATTGATATTTTTATTTTGAAAATACAATAATAACAAAAAAGTTTCGATGGTAGAGTGTCCACTTAATATCGAGACATTCTCAACTGACATGTTGCCCTCATGTAGCTCTTCAGTCGGTAAATCTCTAATGCAATCACCAAACATGACTTGCAACAGTTAATTGTAGGCCTAGAAGCTTTATTATTGATAATTTTAAACATTTTACTTCATTTTTTTATAAATTTTTTCTCTTAAAAAAGCCTTAGCATCTTAAAATATGAGTAACAAATAAAGAAAATTTCAAATTTTTAAAAAGTGAAAAAGATTTTTTTTTGTTTTGTTAAATATTGTTCTTCCATACCAATTTAAATAAGCGACATCTTTTTCTCTCTATAATAAAAAAAAGTAAGGAACCTGTGCTTTGTCACCAACGTTTCTCTTCCTGTGCAAGGAGAAATGCGAAATTTTTAACACAAGCAGATTGTTTCTTTATCTCGCCATGTATTATTGCAAAACGCCGAATTTTCAATTACTTTTATTTTCAATTGAATTTTAAAATTTGACCATAATGGTAATCCAATGGGAAAAAGGTTTCCCCTTACTCTTCTCTCTGAATAAATACTTGAAATACTTACTTTTTTTAATTGAAAAAAATATGTTTTGAATCTTTGAAATCTTCTCTTACGGATGGAATTAAAAATATCGTTGAATGATAACAAATTACTTAGATACATCATGTTTTAGTGAACACTAAAACTCAGTTTTTTTGCTTCTTCGCGCAGCTGCGAACTCTTCAACCTTTAAAAAGGTATAGAAAGGGAGGGTGGGAAGAGAAATACTTAATTTCTGAGAACACATGCATAAAATAGATCTCAACAACATACATAATATCCATATTCAAGGGTTCTTTTGCATTTTTCAATTGGCAACGGTTAGATATTTTGAAATCGGCCAAAAAGGAGTCTTGCCCTACTGCTATTGTTACAATCATTCATACTAAAAAAATTTGGTTGTCTTCCATCTTTTCTCTCTAATCAACGATTGTTAGATTAATTGAACCACAACAATTTCAGTTTTTCCCTTTTCCAAATGATTTCGTTGGTGCTTTATTTGGGAAATCAACGAATTATTTGTAAGTGGAATTTTTGAATCACTATTGTGAGGAAAAGGAATGTATGTATCGCTTTGATTTCGAGTAAACTAGGCGCGATTACGGACGGATTCATTTGTTGGTGTGAGATCCTGGGGAAGTTTATATAGTTTTTCCATTGTAAAGTTTTAGTTAGTTCGGTTTCCTTGAATAGTTCATATGTGTGTTCGTTAAAATTTGATTTGTATTGTTTTTTCTTTTGATTTTGTTCGATTTTCTATTTATTGATTGCGCTGGCCATTTCTTTTCATTCATTAATATTTTGAGTTTATCGTTTAATATTTCTCCAAGGTTTCCTATTCAGCCCATTTTACAGTATTCGGACGATTATTTTAATAGCTAATAATTTTTTCCTTATGTTTTGGTAATTATTATAACAGTGGAAGAGTGTAGTTATTGTTTGATCTCGCCAATGTGGAGGCCCTGTTATTAAGTTAATTCAATGATATTTGTTCATTAAGATTTTCAGTTTATTGATTGCGCTAGACATTTCATTCATAAATATTTTGAATTTATTGTTTAATATTCCTCTTTTCAGCGATATCTTATTTGGATAAGGTTAAAAGTTTCAATAAGTTGTTATGTGTTTTGTTTACTTTTCTTCATTTAGCTTTTACTAATTAATTCTATTGTTATAGGAATATTCTTTAAATAACGACTGTTCCGATTCATCCCTTCTTTCGGGGTGAATCGCAACACCATGGATAAAATCAAAATAAATACAAGTCATGTTTTTTCCGACATTTTGGGGTTTGATCATCATAAGATCCAAGTTTCATAGTAAAAAATATGTTCAACAATGATATTATTACACACGATTCTTACTTTGAAAGTTGAAAAGGTTTCTGATTCACCTAATTTTACAGTATTCGGCCGATTATTTTAATCGCAAATAATTTTATCCTTATGTTTTGAGAATTATTATAATAGTGAAAGTGAATAGTTCTTGTGGGATCTCGCCAATGTAAGGGCCCTGTTAATTCGTTGATATGTGTTAATTAAGATTTTTAGTATATTGATTGCGCAGGACATTTCATTTCATTCGTTAATATTTTGAGCTGATTGATTTATATTCCTCTTTTCAGCTATATCCTATATGGGTAAGGTTAAAAGTGTAAATCTGTTTTCAAGTGTTTTGTTTACTTTTCTTCATTTGGCGTTTCATAATTCATTCTATTGCTATAGGAATATTCTTTTAATATTGATTTCTATGTTTAATTTATTACATCTTGTTAGCTGTTTGTTCGTTAATATTTACGGTTTATTGTTTAATAATAATGAGTTAATTCAAATATGTGTTCGTTAACATTTTAAATTTGTTCACGGTTCCTTTTGAAATGTGGTGTCTCTTTTACGCTGGCCACCCTGAATAATTATTACAAAATAAGCACCATAAAAAAAAGACAATACTCGTGACTATTCTATAAATGATTTCAGTTTGAGTCAACAAATAATATACTTTTTAAAACCAAAACTTTTGCAAAAAGACTGTTATTAATAATTACCACTAAAGGTGCATTTTGGTGACAGTTTCGGTTATGTCAAAATTGGAAAAAGGAATAACTTGTAAGTACCGGGAATTTTAAACAAACGATCTCTACGTTTTTTATTGGTATACAAAAGTGTATAAATTTTTGTTGGCACCCTGTAACGCCAATGAGTTTCTTATTCTCGGAGTGTTACATTAAATGTGTGTTAGTTAAAATTAAAATTTGATTTCAATTCCCGGGGGTTGGCGAGCGCTATCGAGCAGGTGACGGAAACACTTCTTAGGAGGAATTTTTAACTGGACAATTATATGCTATTTTATTGTTTTATTCATTATGATACTAAACCTAAAATATAAAGCTTAGAAAAAGTAAAGTTATGACTTAAAAGTTTCACAAAATGTAAATCATTGAAACTCTTTTGCATAATTTTGAATATTTAAAAATTTGCTCTTAAAATTGCAATTTATAAGAACCGCATTTTATATGGTAGTTAATTTTATATGAACATTCAAAATGTGTCAAGGACTCACTTTTCATAAATAATATCATGCATTTACTTCGACGTGATGAGAGAAAATGAAACCATTAATTATGTTTTCATGATTAGTATGGTACTTGAAGCTTGCTGCTTTAATCACTTTAAAAAGTAAAACGACATGTTTGCTGCATACAGTTATTTATTTCCCAGTTACGAACAGTTTATACAAAACGTACATATACAAGAGCGCAACACTGTTTTTTGGCATACAGGATATTTACCCAGGATAATACATAATACATTTGATTAGTTTCTGTTATATAATTTTAATTGCAATCAGACATTTATATAATTTTATGCCAACACATATATACACTGATTACATAACAGGAAGCATAAGTCAAGCTTAAACATTGAAAATTCAACTGGATCGTTTGACAACACAGATATAAGCACTAAGGAAATAATAAGAACCATATTACCTACTAATTATATTTGTATATTGATAATTTTTTCAAGTGCTTTACAGAAAATTTTCCTGATTTTGGATACGGTTAAAGTGAAGAGGTAAGTAGCTAAGAATAAATATCAGAATATGATATCTGGTTTAGAATGTCTCAATGCTATTCAGATAAATATTTTCACTTTGGAAGTTTCTCAAACAATTTGTTTTTAAAACTAAGGATGACTTTAATACAAATCAGATTGTATAGAAAAATTTAAGTTGCATAGTATTGGTTACACAAATATCATTTTAGTGACTTCTAAATAAAAAATAAATAAACAGAAAACCTAATAATTTGTATGGTTTTAAAACATTTTGAAAACATATTTTCATAATGCATATAAAGTTAAACACGATTTTTAATTAATAATTTGGCGATATTTTCAAAATATATTATACCAAAAATATTATTTAATTATAAATTAACAACCGAAAATTCAATTTAAAATTATCCGCAAGATATCAAGTGATGACAATACATGTAAAAAAAGGGAAAGTTTATCAAGGATAATCAATAAATAAATTAATAACCATAAACATTTTAACTGAATAGGTTCTTTAGTTTTCTTAAATTTCAAATGAAAATGTTTTATGCAATTTCAAAAGAAATTATATAATGTTAAACAAATATATTTTATACTAATACATTATCCTTTTCTGCTCACATCCTTTTATGTTAAATAATACATTTAATTTATATGACTCAATCAATGATATCGTGGATTAAATCATATATATTAAATGTGTCTGCTTTATATAATTTTTATACGTTTGTATACCCCCCCCCCCTCTGTAAATTAGTAATAATTTAATTATTAATTTGGAAAAGGTACTACTATGAAATGTGAATTTTTATTTCTGCAGGACACTTCACTGATTAAAATGTAAATTGACACTAATTTCAGATATTTAATCTCTTTAATTTTATTACTTTAGTCAAGTAAACAAATATTATGTATGATAATTTAATAATTAATGTTCACTCATAGAAATCAAATTTCTTTATTCGTCCAATTTTCTTATATTTCAAATTTCCTCAACAACAGGTTTTCAACAACGTGTGATATCCATATTATATGTATATGTAATATGTTCCATTAAAAATTTAATCTTTATTAAGTTTTGTTGAGTTTTAATAATTTAAAAATACCCTCAGTGTAATATAAATTTAAACGTTGCAGTGCATGTTTTTCCTATTCCTCAAAACTAAAAGCCCCTTGTACTTTGCAAAAAG